>CM042014.1:1057500-1430000 GCA_023525715.1 Cichorium intybus | reverse complement strand
AATATTCGTATTTCATAATATTCAGATATTATACTACCAATTTATTAGAAACAATAATATACAACTGTTTTGAACGTTACATACAAAAAATATACAAAATACAACGATAATTCATGATATTTTCATTTTTCAATTTTCACTCCTTCAGTTTGCTCGATAAATTCTTCAAAATCTGCGAGAACGTTAATAAAAATTGATATAAATATATATTCAAAAACATTAAAATAAATACATATATGCATATACACATATGAACAAATGCACATCTATTTTATCATATATAGGCATATATGCATATGAACACATATGCACATGTGCACATATGCATACATATGCATATATGCATGTGTGCACATACAGATTTATATGCATATAAACACCTATGCACATATGCACATGTACACATATACATACATATGTACTCACACGTTTTTGCACATGTAATCACATATGCACACATGAGTACACACACGTTTTTGCACATATACACATGCACCTGCATGAATTCACATTCAAAGGAACATATGCACAAACATGGATATACACAAGTTATCATATATATGCATGTATGCATTTATGAACATATGTGCACATATAGATTTATATGCATATAAACACCTATGCACATGTGTACATATGCATACATATGTACTCACACGTTTTTGCACATGTAATCACATATGCACACATGTGTACACACACGTTTTTGTACATATACACATGCACCTGCATGAATTCACATTCAAAGGAACATATGCACAAACATGGATATATACAAGTTATCATATATATGCATGTATGCATTTATGAACATATGCACGTATGTATTTATGTATATATGCACATATACATTTATAAAATATACACATAGATACACATGTAAACGTGTAGTTATGATAAATGTGTATATGTATATATGCACAAATCTGCATGTGTACATGCAATTGTAAATCAAGAATTTAAACCAAGAATCGATTGAGGATCCAATTGATATTGAACAGAAATAAGAAAAAGAAAACTAAGAACGAATTACCAATTTAGCGTTTATCAATTGAAGTCAAATATATGCTGGAATCGATAAGATATTTCAAGGAATAACAATGTAATCAAAAGAAATGAAAGTAAGATGCTATAATAAACAAAAAAAGTACATTGCTATTTCTTGATACAGACCTTGTCAGGCAGATTTACAATCCAAATATTGAGGTAAAACCTTCGAGCTGAAAAGCTTCATCTCCAGCATTGCAAGCATCTTGTCCGTACTTTGTTTGGATAATCCCCTTCAGTTTGTGATAAACTATCACAAACAAAAGAATGTTTAAAAGCTAATTATCAGCAGTATTCGCCTGGATTAGAATGTGAGTTGGAAGAGATGAAAATATGCTAACCTTCACTGTCCATTTGGATTTGTTTGGAGTTCCATCGATCTCTAGCATAATGGCATCAAAATCAACTTGATTCCTGTGTGTGAACAGAAGGATCAAGTGTTAAAAATGAAGATCTATTGCCAGTAATTTGCGAAATCAACTGTTTAATCACAGAATACGAATATAATGAACTTTAAAGGAGAACAAACATGGTGAATTAGGAAATTAACATCGATATGTATATATTTGAACATTAATCGGTTTATGAAGTAAGTGAGAAATGTATATGATAGAAATTTCTGACTTGACATCAACACCGATGATCTTCGGACCTAAAATTTCGTTGATGTTCTTAACGGTGTTAAAAACACCAATATGATCACCAAGAACAATAATATGATTAGTAATTGAACACAAAAATTAATACATAACCAACTGACCTTCTTGCCTTGGTCATCAGCAGAGGAGGTGATCGGAAACATCAGGGTAGGCGAACTGAAATTAAAATAGGTAACCAATTCAAAAAGTAAGATACCGATAAATAAGAAAACAAAAACAAACTGATATTAGTTAGGATTCTACCTATTCCAGGCATAGGAAATCCATAACAACAAAACGGACAAAAATCAAATAAATTAAAAGCCATTCGATTTCAGTTTCAAGCAAAATCTTAGGGTTCGGTGATAAAAAAACAGTGAGGAAGGAGAAGAAGCGGTGGTGGCTAGGGCAGGGAGGCGGTGGGGAAGACGAGCTAGGGAGAGAGGGGAACTGATTTGGGCGATGTATGCTGGTGACGATGGCACTAAGAGAGAGAAGTCGCCGGGGAACTGGTGGTGGTGGTGCGTAGTTGTTGAGCGGTGAAGACGACTGATCGTGGCAGGGGGTAAAATAGCCCAATCAACTTCGACTGAAGTCGCCGGCGGCCATTGAAGTCGCGTCTTTTTTGAGGGATACGTGAGAGATAAAGAGAGAGAGAGAGAGAGAGAGAGAGAGAGAGAGAGATTCAGTTACGCTGATATGTAGGGATAGACAAAAATAGATGGATTTGATAAATTTATAATCCCTAATATGCCCTTCCGGTCGTTTTCAAAAAGCCTATAATATCATTGAATTTGATTATAATTACAATTATACCACTATTAATCTAAGCCATCAAATATTTTGATCTAAAGGTCCAGATTTGGTTCTCAAGATCTCATGGTTTTTTAGGTTCTCAAAAGAACCTAACTCTTTATATATATATATATATATATATATATATATATATATATATATATATATATATATATATATATATATATATATATATATATATATATATATATATATATATATATATATATATATATATATATATATATATATATATATATATATATATATATATATATATATATATATATATACTAGTTGTAAGACCCGTGTATTACACGGGTTAATTAAAAGAAAATGTTAAATAAGAACATCTAAACATTAAACATTGTACTAATTTAAAAACATTGTACTAACTTAAAGTAAATAACATACTATCTTAAAAATAAACAAAACCAAGGTAACAACAAATTTACTTTTTTGGACACGTATGAGGCATGTAAAATGATTAAGTTGTATAAATTGCATAGGGTAAATTGCATAAAAGTCGTTAACTTTTCTAGATTTTTAGATTTTGACACTATGTTTTTTATTTTTGCTATTAAGTCATTCGGTTTTTTGAAAAATTGCAAATCTGACCATATGACCTGGTAACTATTGCCATCCTGTCATATGGTCATTTTTGCAATTTTTTGGAAAACATAACGACTTAATTGTAACAATTAAAAATGCAATGTCAAAATCGAGAAAATTGGAAAATTTAATGACTTTTATGCAATTTACCCTTTAAATAAATAGGTTCCTAATTTCTTGCTTCGGTTATGAATTATTAGAATTAAATACATTAAATACATTCAATTCAAACAAATTTTTTAAGAAATCCAAAATTATGAGAAAATGACATGTGGCCAATTCAATGAGGAGATGACATGTGGCATTGAGTTACTTATTTATTAGGATAGGATATATATATATATATATATATATATATATATATATATATATATATATATATATATATATATATATATATATAAACAAAAATATGGTTACTAATATTATTCTTTTCATTCCAATTGTATACTAAGATAACAAATTCAACTTGGAATTTCAAGATTTATCATTATAATATTATATTAAAAAAACATAATAAATGTGATAGATAATAAGTTATAAGTTATGGTTTACTTTTTTAATAATTTATTAGGATATATAGATATAATGAAATAAAGCTTTGAAACAAATCATAAAAATACAATCAAACAAAGCTCCAACAAAATTATTAATATCTTATATTTTATTCAAATTAATGATTACGTTAAATATCTAGCAATCCATGTGTAAAACTAAGTAAGGTAGGTCATTGTTCATAACACTAAGCTTTGCGAGTCACTTCCTAACAACAACAATATCATAATTTCATAGAAACTAGATGTTTTAATTATAGGGACATTGCTCAAGTCATCGCAAATGTAACTCCTTTTTGTTTGGTGTGGAAGCAATGCATACAAATACACTTGGATATTGATATATGAAAAGGATCTCAAACTGACCATTTCTTATTTTTGGCTGCTCGTCCGTTATGTTGATTTCTTTTTTTTAAATAGGTTGGCTTCAAGTTGTTTTTAGGGGTGACTGCAACTATGACTAACTGGGATTCAAAAGGAACTTCTTGTAGCCTCATTTTGAAGGACAGTGCGCTTATACATTTTGTTGATCTTCTAAATACTTGTCAAGGTTTATATTATTGCAACATTCTAAGTGGAGCAGTTAGATGAGCTCTAGAAATGGTACGTTTTGTTACATCTTTTTTGAACTTTGCACATATGTTAGTTACATTTTGCTTAGTGAAATAAATTGGAGGATGGTGTGTAGGGCTATATTGAAGTTAAATAAAAGGGTTAAATGTCTATTTATGCAACAAATTCATTACTTACTATATGAAAGTAAATAAGATATATTAAAAAGTAAACTTATTTATAGGTAACGAATAATGAGTAGAAATTACCTTTTCTGCAAAAGTCTTAGCAAAGTTAAGTATTTTTTTGAAAATATAAAGTTTTTATACATACAAGTCAACTTACCTAACATTCTAATATTGCTTAATCAACCTATTTATGGTAATGCGTTGAAGTCACATCTCTATAGCGCTGTTAATAAAAGTGATGTTTGCAAATATTGAATTTTATAAGATATAAGAGTTGTTTTTACATAAAATGTCAATATAATAATGGTAAATGTTTATTTATGAAATGCAGTTGCATAGAAAAATAATTTTGTTGCATAAAGAAACATTTAACATGTCTCATGTGATTAGGAAACCAATTCCGAGTTACAAGGTTGTGTATTTTGGTCATACAATGAAAATGTGTGTTAGATGCATTTTGTGCATCTTTTCTAAGCCCATTTTTCCTTTCTTTATTTCTTTTTTTTAGTAATTTACATGCATTATAGTTAATTTTCGGGGACTTGTGGTACTTCATAATTTGTGTTGAATTTCAGGTGGAAAGGAGCGATTGGAGTGGATTGGAGTAGAGAATGGAGCATAAATAGAGCGGAGCAATGGAGCACAATGGAGCATTTGAAGCTTGGAAGCGTGGAAATGAAGTTGGAGTCATTTCGGAGCCAAAAAAATGAAGAAACGGAACCTTTTTGAAGAACACGGGTCGTGTAACAATTACACGGGTCGTGTAGAGATGCAAGATTGACCAAAATCCCACCAGTGTTTTACACGGGTCGTGTAGTCTTTTACACGGTCGTGTAATACCCAGTTCTATATACATTCGAAGAACACGACCCGTGTAATACTTTACACGGTCGTGTAATACTGAAAAAAACTGTTCTTTGGCAGTTTTGTACACGGTTTTAAGGGGGTTTTTGGTGGTTTTTTGGGGGAACTTCATTCAGAAAGAGGAGATTACGAATTTGGAGAGTGAGGACACTTAAAGAACTCATTTTGGAACATTTGATTTGGCTTTTAACTTTGTTTGTAAGTACTTTTTGGTTAATTCCCTGTTATACTTAGTAGAGTTCTAGTCCGAGCATGTGTGACTAGGACTCTATCTCTTCTGGTTCCTTGAGACTATTGACATGGGATTGTGAAGCATTTGGTTTAAACTATGTTGCATTTTGTGTTTAGTAATTCAAGTTTGAAGTTGAATGTTTTAAATGGTTTTTGTATTGAGTCAAGTTTGGCCAATTGAATTGATGTATGAATCATGATAGTCACATTCATTTGTAGAATCCGTAATTGTTTTATGAATGAATACTTGTGACAACATTAGTTTCAGCCTATATAAAGTTTGATTCTAATGCAATTTGAGTTACATACTTTTACGCATCCGAGCATTTGAGATGTATTGAGTATTGTTGGTTTGTTCAATTAAATCTAAATGCATTTTTCTAGTATAATTCAAGAGCTGGTTTGAATTCTTACTAAGAAAGGTAGATGTTGATCAAAGAGCATATTTTGATTACATATTTTATGAACCATGGGTATTAGAGCTTATTAATACCCTTATGAAATCAACTTACATGAAACCTGCATAGTTTATAAACCTTAAATTGCAATCTCGTGTTAAATGTGTTTTATGGAACCAGATTCTCATCTTATTGTATTTTACTTGATTAGTTTTGAATGTTTAGTAATTTAGTTTTTAATACAACAAATTTCCCCCCCCCCCATACATCCATTGTACTAATACTAAAGTTTGGCATTTACTCTTATTCCCGTGTCTCTGTGGACCGACCCTGCTTACCCTTTACTATTTTAATAGTAAATTGAGCAGTGAACACGAACTTAAGCTTTATACATATTATCTCAATTTATTTGTTGAGTTTGACGCCTCAACAATGTGATTGTATAATTCGTGTAAAAAACCAACTTTACATCAATAGGATATATATATATATATATATATATATATATATATATATATATATATATATATATATATATATATATATATATATATATATATATATATATATATATATATATATATATATATATATATATATATATATATATATATATATATATATATATATATATATAGGGAGGGGATCAACATAGAACCCCATTTTATGCATAGAACCATAGAACCCCATTTTAAGCCATTGGATCAATTAATCAATGGATATGATTAAAAGGGTGCACAATAAGATTATGCATACTAGTTTAGGGAATTACATAATAGCAAGGGTAGAATGGGGATTATATATATTCAATACACATCTGATCGTTGTTTTCATTCTCCACCAAAAGCGATCATCACGTGAGATCATCTGATCGCCATTTCAATCTCCACCAAAAGCGATCATCACGTGAGATCTCGTGAAGAACAGATGAGAATCGAAGAAGGAAAAGCCACAACGTAACCTGTGCAATCAGATCTAGTATCATAACATTGAACTCTGATTTGAAACTCGTCATCATCAGTTCTAGGATTGGAAACTCAGAATCGATTGTAACCTGCAATCAGATCTAGGACCGTAACCTATTTCTGCTTCCATCTATGGTTTATCATCAGGTATGTAATTGATTTCAGTTAACATTTAATTTGAATTGCAAATTTCGCTTAATAACATTGAACTCTGATTTGAATATGTTTGAGTGACTGTGTTTGAGTCGAATTTCTGGTTGTTTTCAATCATTCACATTCAATCGATTGATTTCCTGCTTCATTGGTAATTGTGTGTTCATATATGTTCATTAGTGAACATACTTTCAATTAACTAAGTGTTTTCCTGATGCATTGGTCTTCGTGTGCTTATATATGTTCATTAGTGAACATATGTTCATTAGTGAACATATGTTCATTAGTGAACATGTAAAGGATGAAGTCAACCTCAACAATCTTACAAACAGATTTTCCTAGTTTTTTTCAATTATTCAGTTGTTCAATTAACTACAAACAGGTAATTATGTTTTCCAAAAAGTTGTGAAAATGACCATATGACAGGATGTCAACAGGTTACCAGGTCATATGGTCAGATTTGCAATTTTTTAGAAAACCTAATGACTTAATAGCAAAAATAAAAAACATAGTGTCAAAATCTAAAAATCTGGAAAAGTTAGCGACTTTTATGTAATTTACCCTATGCAATTTATACAACTTAATCACTTTACATGCCTCATACGTGTCCAAAAAAATAAATTTGTTGTTACCTTGGATAGATAATTTAAAACGTAAAATTACATTAAAATTGGTTTTAATTGAAAAAATTGGTTTTATTTCATAACTAACCCAAAATATGTTAGTTTCTTGTGCTTTGTCATATATTTAATCAGAATATTATAAAGTACAAATGATGGATATTATAATTTATCGTACATTAATTAAATACATATAAATCCTAAATTGAAACAATGGTTACAACAAATTAGCATTTCTATCACCGATTAATAGATATTCCAACTGTTTAAAGTGATAATTTTGTCCTCTTGATCAAAAATACTGTTTTTAAAAAGATAAACCGAGGTTTGAATTTTTTTTTTAATTTTGCTTTGTAAAATAATAATGTGGATAAGATGATTTTAATTTAAAACACGTATGAGGCATGTAAAGTGATTAAGTTGTATAAATTGTATTGGGTAAATTGCATAAAAGTCATTAAGTTTTTTCAGATTTCTAGATTTTGACACTATGTTTTTTATTTTTGCTATTAAGTCATTAGGTTTTCTGAAAAATTGCAAATTTGACCATATGACATGTAACATGTTGCCATCCTGTCATATGATCATTTTCACAAGTTTTTGGAAAACATAATGACTTAATTGCAATTTTTCTGAAAACATAATGACTTAATTGCAAAAACTAAAAATACAGTGTCAAAATCGAGAAAATTAGAAAAGTTAGTGACTTTTATGCAATTTACCCTATAGACAACGATGTAAAAAAATTATACAAAATATTTATGTAAAAAAACTATATTATTAAAAGTAAAATCGTACAACATTGAAAAAATTGTAAATGGTGGGTGAAGAAAGCATAACATGTGACACATGAACATGAGCTCATAACATAAGTTGATGAATTAAATGTTTTAAACATGTTTAAAATGGTCTTATAATGCCTAAACATAAGTGAATATCTCATTGGAAAAACTAAAACTAGGTTTCCTAAATGATAAAATGTTAACTACATGCGACAAAAAAAGACTTATATCATGATTGTAAATAGTTAGTAATTGCCTAAAGAGATAGAAATGTGTTATTGGAATCATTTGATGATGTCAACATCAAAATTTGTGATCAATAGATTTTGGACAGTAGCGAGTGTCAAATTAGAGAACTGAGACGAACCCGCTACTTAGTCTTACAAGTGTGAACATATGAAATTGATGTCTTCTGATATGTGTAACACCGATGATTTTCTATTTCTCGATTCATATGTTTAAACCAGATTTCTGTTAGTATATATAATATTGCAATTAATGTCATGTTTATCTAGCTAATCTCGAACTTGAAGAATGAGGTGTTACACATAAGTCCTAGTTATCCGATTTAGTTGCTAGGATAATTAAGCCCATTTTCTTTCCATCCAAGTAAAAAAGCCGAACTCATGATTAAATAATTTAGACTTTTAAATAAACCTTTTTTTATAATAACATCTCACGACAAGCCGACTGCCCAACAACAGGCCCATATTGTTGGACAACCATTAGCATCCCCCTCCACTGTGACCAATTGGACCTGGCCCATACAGTACACCAAATATTATCAAAAATCTAATTTTCGTTTGTTGCTTTACCCATGATAATAAATATACCATTGAGTTTGATGAGTTTGGTTTCTCTGTGAAAGA
The DNA here is from genome assembly GCA_023525715.1 of Cichorium intybus. Lineage (NCBI taxonomy): Eukaryota > Viridiplantae > Streptophyta > Magnoliopsida > Asterales > Asteraceae > Cichorium > Cichorium intybus. The sequence continues at coordinate 1,420,732 of CM042014.1, read as the reverse complement.
CTAACAGACCAAACACACTCTCCTCAGATGTGACAGTACGAGGGACATTTATCCAGTCACATTCTCTTCACCTTCTGCTGAATCCTTTATCACTATCAGTGCATCCTTTTGACATCACCGTCTCGATCACCCGAGACATCATATTTTCTACTTTTTATCTTCTTGTAATTTTATTCCATGTGTAAACAATAAAAACACTAGTTTGTGTGGTACATGTCAGTTTGGGAAGCATGTTTGGATCTCCCAATTCAAAGTGTTGGTGGTTCAAAATATTATGTGCTATTTATTGATCAATTCTCCCATTTTCTTTGGGTATATCCGTTACATTCCAAAGTTGATGTTTCTTCTAAGTTTGTTCACTTTATGCTCACGTTAAAAATCAATATAGACGTGACATTCAACATTCCAATGTGACAATGGGGGAGAATTTCATAACACTTAATTTACCAATCTTTGTGACACCCACAATATTCACATAAGTTTCTCTTGTCCTTACACATCCCAACAAAACGGAAAATCTGAACATATTATTCGCACAATCAACAATAATATTCATACTCTTCTCTTTCATACACATCTGCCACCAACCTACTGGGTGAAAGTACTTCACATGGCCGTACACTTACTCAATATCCTACCATCCACCCTCTTGAGAAATGACACCCATACCATAAACTTCATTACAAACAACCTTCTTATGCTCATCTACGCGTTTTCAACTGCTTATGTTTCCCATACATTCCTAACCCACATAAATTAGCCCCACATACCACTCCTCGCATCTTTCTCGGGTATCCCGCTCATCACCACGAGTACTAGTGTATTGACCTTGCACCATAAAATTTATTATTTTCCGCCATGTCACATTTGATGAAACATCCTTCCCCTTTGGCTCGATGACACCAACAAAACTACCTCCCTACAATTTCCTTGACACCAACGACACCCTTCCCAACACACACTGTTTCTTGTCTTCATGTACCGTCTTCGTATCAGTATGTTGATATCTTCACCAAGGGGCTTCCGTCTACACTGTTTATTGGCTTCAAATCCAGTATGTTGATATCTTCACCAAGGGGCTTCCGTCTACACTGTTTATTGGCTTCAAATCCAGTCTAAACGTTCGTGCTCCTCACTCGTTCAGACTACGAAGGATGTTAGCATATACATTTCATAAAGATAGATGTATTCATTTGTTATGTATATCGACTCTCATATGTTATTTCAATAAAATCGTAAAAAAATGTTATTTTCTTTATGCTGACACGTGATTGTTAATGCATCATTTTACATGACGGTATGTTTTCATTAATTAATGAATTCGTTTGAAATCATGGCATGTTTTAATTAACGAATTAGTTTTAAAATCATGAAGTGTTTTGTTAGGTTTGAATATCTAGCACAAAAACAAACTTAAAATTCGAGTCTAATTAATGCTTGTTCGAGTCTAATTAATATTTTACAGATTTGATCTTATCGATTAGGGATGAAAGATATTCATGTTAGGCTTGGATTGCCTCAAACATGGAAAAACATGACTTAACCTGAAAAAGATAAAATTAATTAATCATATCAAAATGGTCGACCCAAAAACGGACATATTGCAACACAAATAACCTAAACATAACTCATACGCCGATTAATAGGTGACGGGTCAAAACCCCTCAAGGAGAATAAATTCCCCAATGAAACAAAAGTAAGTAAAGTGATATTATAATAAGAACAACTTGAAATGTGGAGGGTTGAAGGGACCAAGAGGCGCATGGAACTGTAGAAGGGGTGGGGTCAAAACTTTCAAAGTTTTAAGGTTAGCTGTTTTGTATGTTTACTTTATTGTTGTTATATTTGATTATTTGGTAATTGTTAGAGATGTAAAGAAACTGACTGTCAAATCTGTTTTTTAGCCGAAGCCATTCAGGTTAATCTGGATGCTTGTGTGATATACAACAAAGTGTTAGATTCGATTATGAATTTATGATATTGTACTTGCATTTAAGGCAGGTTGAAAGTCATTAATACATGAGGACTAAATGACGAACCAGACAGAAAGAAAAGGTGAAAATGTCAAAGATCAAGAGTGGCGGGGCCCAAACGCTAATAATTCTTCGCTCATCTCTGATTGTACCCCCGTGGACTCGTAATCTTTTTCTCTCTCCGACCCATATCTCGCGCTCCTCTGTCTCTCTCTCTCTCTCTCTCTCATCGAGACTTGGTAAACTGATAGAAATATCGAAGAAACTTCCTCTTCTTCCCAACCCATATCGTAATTTAATCTAGTCTATTACAAAACGAAGCCCCTAGAATCCATCTACGTATCTCTTGGTTGTATGTTCTTGTTATCATCGCAGACTTCACACCTTGTTCGACATCTGTTCTTGTACGACTTTCCTGTTCTATTATTGTACAATTAATTCATTTTCTGTGTTCTAAGTCGCTTCAATCAGTGCATCTTTCTTGTTTCTTTCTGGTACTTACTCTTTGTAACTTAAGATTGTTTGAGACGTTTGAATTTGACTCGGGTGTACTGGGTTTTTATGATTTGGGGGTAATTTTATAACTTTCTGTTTCTTGACCTCCTAAAGTAAAGTGCGATGTTTATCTTCACTTGGATTGAATTGCAAATAAGGGTAAGATCATACAAAATAGGCATCAAATTGTGAGTCTCTGATGAACAACTTACTCTGGTATGTTATGTACCGGTGTCTCTTAAGTTCTTTCTGTAATTGACTTTCTTAGATCATGGCCTTATTAAGTTAGCGATAAGCCAAAAAGATTAATGCTTTCAGGGAGATTCTCATTCTGTAGCCTCTTTAGTTTGCAAAAACACTATTCCTTATGTATCATCCTGTTTTTCTAACTTTGACTTATGGGTAAAACAGAGAATCATGCTATAGTTAGGAATGTAAATATTTGGGCGTATGAACTTCAAATAAAGGAAAAACAATTAAATCATCTTTTTTCTGGACAAAAATGGTCTATCTTGTTGCTTTAAGTAAAGTTCACAGATGCATTTTAGTTTTAGACCTAGTTGATTTGGTCCTTGGTTTCTTGGCGCAAATGTATATAATGCGTGCTATAGCCTATATGTTGTATGTACTACCTGCCTTTAGATCATCAATGTTTTTACTGTTCTTGTATACATAAAATAATTGCTATCTTAATGGGGTTTTTATCTCCATTTCTAGTGGTTCACCTTGGGCATTCTGAATCAATCTAAAGGAGCTCTTTTAAATTATGGAGTTAGAAGTCTTGCCCCCTATTTAATGAGAGTTTAGAGGCCGATGCTGCATTTTGAACTCTTTAAGGCGTAATATATAACAATGAATCCTCGAACCGAGAAGTTTGTGAGGTTTGTAGTGCATAAAAATAAAAAAGAATTGTTATTGTAATGCATAACTTGGTTGAAAATCCTGAATATGCCAATTGATATTTATAATTTGACCAGGTTTCAGGATTTAAGATCAGAAAATAGCATCAATGGAGGTTCTTCACAGAGATTTAAAACAGCGTTAGGTTCAGTTTCAAATATGTTCCGGAAAGGTCTAGAACATGGTTCGGGAGGGATTAAAAGCTTGAAACGATCAATGGAATCCCATTCCTTCAACAGGATTGTGAATAGAGGCCTTGGTTCTTGGAAGAACACCCTAAATCCTCAAGGGAAATTCCTTCAAAAGTGGAACAAAATATTCGTGTTGTCATGTGTGATTGCTGTTTCTGTGGATCCATTATTTTTTTATATTCCGATAGTTAAAGATGACAAGAAATGCCTTGATTTGGACAAGAAGTTACAGATCACTGCTAGTGTTTTGCGGTCCTTCACTGATATCTTCTACATAGTTCATATCATCTTCCAGTTTCGTACTGGTTTTATAGCTCCTTCTTCGCGGGTATTTGGTAGAGGTGTGCTTGTTGAAGATTCTTGGGAGATTGCAAAGAGATACATGTCTTCTTACTTTCTAGTTGACATTCTTGCTGTTCTTCCATTGCCACAGGTGAGAACCGACATTAATGATCACAAATTAGGGGCTTTTTTAGGATTTAATTTGGTATCTTTATGATTGTAAATCCCCTTCTTGTTGTGTTATCTCAGGTTGTGATTTTGATCATTATACCAAAGTTGCGTGGCTCAAAATCTTTACACACAAAAAACATGTTGAAGTTCGTTGTTGTTTTCCAGTATATCCCCAGGATGCTTCGAATCTATCCTCTGTATAAGGAGGTTACAAGAACTTCTGGGATACTTACTGAGACTGCATGGGCGGGAGCTGCTTTCAATCTCTTTCTTTACATGCTCGCTAGTCATGTAAGAGGTGGCAAGATTTGTTAATTATAAAATTACCTACCTATCCCCGATTTCAATCAACAGATTATTTTTATTTAAATCGCGATTATCACTTTCATTTTAGCAGTTAGTTGGATCTTTCATTTTTTGCTTGATAACTTTTTCCTCATTGCTAGTTTTCTACAAGTATTATGAATGCCGCTGTTATACGCGCACACACACACACACACCCTTTTGAGTGTTTGATGATCTTTTATGGTTTTAGGTATTCGGGGCGTTTTGGTACTTGTTTTCTATTGAACGCGAAACAACCTGCTGGGAACATGCATGTAAAAACGCAACAGCATCTATATCGAGTTGTCGGGAGTCTTGGTTTTCTTGCGATGATAGACCGCATCCTGTGGAGTATTTGAATAAAAGCTGCCCCACACAGGAAATGGACAATCCTCCTTATGATTTTGGAATCTTTCTTCCTGCCCTTCAATCTGGTGTTGTGAACTCACTTGATTTTCCACAGAAGTTCTTTTACTGTTTCTGGTGGGGTCTGCAAAATCTTAGGTATGAATGCCTGCCTCAACACTATTTCTTTGAATATTTATATCACCTTTTTCTTGGTCAATCTTGCAGTTCTCTTGGTCAAAACCTTAAAACGAGCACCTTTGTGTGGGAAATTTGCTTTGCAGTATTCATTTCCATATCTGGTTTGGTTTTATTCTCATTTCTCATCGGAAATATGCAGGTTGGTGGTTGATATTTCTATGAGTTGTTTAAATATGTTATTTTGGCATTTAATGGTGTGATTACTTTTAATTACAGACGTACCTGCAATCGACAACAATAAGATTGGAGGAGATGAGGGTGAAAAGACGAGATGCAGAGCAATGGATGTCCCATCGGTTGCTTCCGGAACCTCTTAAGGAGAGAATTAGGCGATACGAACAATATAAATGGCAGGAGACGAGAGGTGTTGATGAAGATAATTTGATCCGGAACCTTCCAAAGGACCTTAGAAGAGATATAAAGCGTCATCTTTGTTTGAAACTGCTAAAAAGGGTAAGTTCTTTTCATTCTTCCTTTTGGAAAAATTGGTAGATAGAAAAGGGTAAAATTTTGAGACCTCCTTGCTACAAAAAAGGGTAACATTTTAGAGATTTGTGCTGTTTTCAGGTACCAATGTTTGAAAAAATGGATGATCAGCTAATGGATGCAATGTGTGACCGTTTGAAACCGGTTTTGTATACGGAAGATAGTTATATCGTGAGGGAAGGGGACCCGGTGGACGAAATGTTGTTTGTAATGCGTGGCAAATTATTAACTGTTACAACTAACGGTGGTCGAACGGGCTTTTTTAACTCTGATTATCTGAGAGCGGGTGATTTTTGTGGTGAAGAGCTTCTTACATGGGCCTTGGATCCACACACATCATCCAACCTCCCAATCTCCACAAGAACCGTGCAAGCACTTGAAGAAGTGGAGGCTTTTGCTTTGATGGCAGATGACCTGAAATTTGTAGCCTCTCAGTTCAGAAGACTTCACAGTAAACAGCTACGCCACACTTTCAGATTCTACTCACAGCAATGGAGGACGTGGGCGGCTTGTTTCATACAGGCGGCATGGCGGCGGCGGTGCAGGAAGAAATTGGAAGACTCGCTTCGTGAAGAAGAAGACCGGCTGCAAAACGCGTTGACCGGAGGCGGTGGGAGTTCACCGAGTTTGGGTGCTACGATTTATGCGTCCAGATTTGCGGCTAACGCGCTTCGTGCTTTGAGGCGAAATGGTGCAAGGAAAGCAAGGATTCCTGAGAAATTGCCACCGTTGATGCTTCAAAAGCCTGCGGAGCCTGATTTTACTGCTGAAGATAAATGAATCTGTGATATTTAAAGCCTTTTGGTGGGGCATGTTTATATTATGTTGTACGAGGACAACATTTGAATAGTTGTTTGGATTGTTGTAACAGATATAAATCCAGTTAAATGATTCTTTATTACTAACATTTGTAATTGTAGATAAAGTGGGAGCCCTACAACTGCAACTTTAATCATTTATACTTTCAAAATATAAATATTGAAAGCTATGTACAAGCACGACAATGCAACCTGAGAAGGTCAAGAGGGGCGGTTGGATCATACGACAGGCCTGACTTTTGCCATTAGCTTGGTCCTTTTAATACGTACCAAAATATGTTTCCCTTTGTTAAACATTATGCAAAATTGCCCTGTAAGAAAACACAATATGGCTTAGTTTTCTTATTTCTATATGGCCCTCGGTGGATATCATAAGTTCATAATCATAAGAAATGTATAAGGAATATTTGGAATACCGACCTTCTTCCACATGCTACATCTATTATCTCGGCTCTAGTAGGCACACCAGTCAAGATCAATAATTTCTTTGGAAGTCAAACCTTCATATTGAATTTTGCGCTCGGAGATGTTGATGGATTCCTCATAACCAAGTTTAGTAGCTTGGGGACCGACATGAGTAATGGAAACTACTATTTCTGAAATAGCAGTCCCGTTTATCACTCCTCATATTTTTCCATCATCAAAGGCAATAGGTTATCGAGGTTTGACCGAGTCAAAGAGATACCCAAAGGAACAAGCCACTCTACCAGTGCCAACCAGGGAAGAAGTTACTTATGATTGTTCGTTTGAGGTATCTCGTGTTACTCTCCAACAGCCCACCACAGATCCAAACGAGGGTCTGATCTTGTTCTCCGTTATATACAATTTTGTCCATGTGTCAACATAAGCAGTTTCTATGCAGTCTGCCATGACTCAAATACACTAAAAACAGGAAACTTTCCTTGAAATCTTGAGTGACGTTTGTTTACCTTTAGCATCACCGAATCTAACAGTATCACCAAAGCTTTTTGAGAAGCTCTTGGGCATCCACATATAGTTACACATCACGAGATACATGAGCATGTAGTGAGCCTTCTCCTTCCTTGGCCACATCCTTCTTTGGAGATATTTTCATGACAAGTCTTCTAAGATCCAAATAACGTATCAGGTTTGTAGCACTCACAGCATACCGGTCTGCCTATACATGTACAAAAGGCAAGTTCTCTTAGTTTTAAATGCAGATTACATGTTCCAACATGTTTGAGGATTGCAACACTGATGATTGTCATGTAAGTTTGAGGATTGTAACATTGCTTCAGAGATGAGTGATATAATCATATAAAAAAATAATAATGGAATCAAGTAACGAAGAAAACTATGAAATAAGTATTTCTTGATCATATGATATAATGATAAAGATTATAGTGGAATCAAGTAAAGTAGAAAAGTACGTCATAAGTATTTCTCATTGAACAAATACAAATAAGTATTTCTCATTGAACAAATACAAGGAAAATGAACGTAGTTTATAACATCATCTAAATTTTGCTTTAAAAGTTGTATCCAAATTATATTTAATTTGAAACGGGTGATGTTAAATTATGTTGTAATTTTATGACTGAAAAAGACATCATTTCTATCTCTTCATCGTTTGACATATGCATGATAAAAAAAATCGAAGAATAATTACATAAATGGATAAAGGACTTTAATTATTTTCACCTTTAAAGTAACTATTTTTATGTAAGAAAAAAAGATCGATTTTTTTAAAGTTTATGTAAACAAGTTATAGTTTTTCTACTTAAGGTAACAAACCGTCGCTTTTTTATCATTTAAGATGACTAAATTTCCGTCTTTGTATTGGCATGTCGAAAAACACGTTTTTGCATCAATGTTATCTACCAAACAAATTAAGAATTACTAAAAACAAAAAATAATAATAAATGTACATCAAACTTTTACCTTTTCAACAAAATTTTAGCTTTTAGTTGATTTAAGGGAAAGGAAAATACGATGCAACGAAAAGGAGGTCTTTTTGGTCTTTTTCTTTTAGAAATTAGGGTCTCGATCATACGGAAGGATCGCCTGTAATAATTGTCCACCTGTCTGGATCCGGCTCGTGTTGGCCACACTCTTCTTTCTTCTCGTTTCCTCTCATTCCACAGATTCTCCATCTCCAACCTCCAATATTCTTTGTCGTCGCCAGGATTCATAAAGGTAAAATACCTTTAAAAGATTATTGTCTAGTTCTTTTTCTATGTCATGTTTATCGCCCTGATGATCCTGTTATACCGCATTTCAGTCAATTCCCTTATTAAATATTTTGAATATGAGCACTTGTTGGTTAGCATTGTTGATACAATTTAGTTAGGTTAAATATTCGTTTCATTCCTCATCTGTGGATATCAGGGGCTGAAATTAGGTTTTTTTTTTAATTATTTTAATTTGTGATTATGTTAATCATTTTCCCAATTTCTCAGTTTGATTTTGAATTCTGTAACCTGGTCATAAGAAGTTATCCTTTCGACGAGTATAGGCCATGCTTGCTTAAAACTTCAAGCATCATGAAAAGAAATTTCAACTTCTTTAACTGTTAATCACTACTCGTCTCTGCTAACTGATAATCTAATGGTGTGCCTGGGTTTGTATTTGTTGACTACTTGACTAATATATATAACAGAAACATAGAGCTAAATATTTCAAAAGTATTTGCAGAAACTTGATTTTGTTATAAAAGACTCATGTTTTCTTATCTGACTTAAGGTTTTCTGTGGATCCATAATCTTCCCCAATAGGCAAGAACTAATCAGTTTTAAAGTTCATATTGATGATTTATTTATGAACAAAACAAACAACAGAAATGGTTTTATACGCTGGGATGCAAATTCATGGTGTCCACTGGAGCCTAATGTGCTTGATTTTCTTGAACCATTAAAACTACAAGTACATTGATTCATGTCCATCTCCTACACATTTTTTAGCGCCTTTCAGAAATGTGCAACAATTTTAATTTGAAATGATAGCCTCAATTACTGTTATCAGCAGGTTGGATAGCCACCTTTTTGCTGAAACATTATCTTCTAGATGAGGTCTGGTGTAGCCTCACTTAGCTCAGTTGCCAACCATGCCTCAAATTATGTAAGCAGCAACTCAAGCTTAATGCTTACATATAGTTCAGATATTACCTTTGAAATTTTCAATTAACACGCCTTATTCATTCGGCCAATTTTGCAGGGCCCTTACACAGCCGAAGCATTGGTGTTGGCATCCAAAAACTTACATGACAAACCTTTACACTTGCCATGTGGACTTAATGCCAAAATATTAGTTTCCAGGGATAAAATCTTCACTCGAAGGAGACTCAAACGAGTACTTCCATCGACTTATATTGTCTCTGCTGTTAGAAATGGAAATGATGAACCTGAAAGCACTGTGGGTGCTTATGCTGATGATCAATCATTAACAATTTCAAAGAATGTTAGAAACTCTAATGATTCAGAGAAGGAAGTAATTGCTTCTTCATTATACTTGAGTGAAAATCACTCGCAGCATGCTCAAATTTTGGGAAACCAGGGAAATCTTTTAGATAAACTAAAGGCTGTTCACATGCATGCTTTAGCAATGGAACAGTGGAATGCTTCTCGATTGAAACTGTGTCACAGGTATATTGAATGAAGATCACTCACCGACTTCTGTTGTTCTGTACCATTATGTATATTTCATCAGATCATGTGAATTCCATAAACTATATAGTAAATTAAGTTTTGTTTCATATATTATGATTTAACTGCTATCTGTAAACCAATGGTTTTCTAGAATTTCAATATGCAATGTTGCACCAGTGCTTTAGAAAATTGAGTTCATCTTTTTGGTATAGGAAATTATGAATTGGAACATATAATCTGCACTTACTTTCTGTTACTGTACTTGCAGACGGCATGCTGCGAGTGCTGCAAACCTGATACATTATTTGGCTCTTAGAAGTCTTGATGTTGACCAGCTAAACGAAGATCTATCTTCTGTTGGCCTTCTGAACTTGGAAACAATCAACCCATATGTCATTGCAGGCCTCTCCACAGGAATCCAGTTGTTGGAAAATCTAAAATCCAACTCTTCAGACAGTGATGAGAGAGTTGAAGGTATAGCCAGTGACGAAAGTTTCAATAAATATACCAACAGCCAGTTCACAGCAAGTATGATGAGGAAAAGGGCAAATTCTAACCGTGATTTTCTGATTGGTCCACTTCAAAATGAAAAAAGAAGTCATATCATGGTGACAGTTGGTGAAGAAGCCATAGCCAATGAAACATTTATCAATGATATTCTTAAGGCAGGCGCCACAATCATTCGTATAAACTGCGCTCATGGCGATCCAAGTATCTGGAGTGAGATAATCAGAAGAGTGAAAATAAACTCTCAGATACTTGAGAAACCATGTCGGATTCTCATGGATTTGGCTGGACCAAAGCTACGGACCGGTAGAATGAAATCCGGTCCATGTGTCATAAAAATATCTCCAAAAAAGAACGCGTGTGGAAATGTGATCAAAGCTGCCCAGGTTTGGGTGGCCCAAAAAGGCGCAGGCTCACCGCCAGCTCATGTGTCTCCGGATGTGATCCTATATGTGGACGGCCAAGAATTTCTCGAAAAGCTGGAAGTTGATGATACTGTTAGATTCAGTGATGCACGAGGTAAACAAAGATCACTCAAGATCTCAAAGAAATTCCCTGTGTTTGGTGGTGTTGGATTCATGGCAGAATGTAGAAACACTGCTTATGTCGAGAACGGAACAAAGTTGTATATGAAAGGGAACAAGAAAAGATCGGTGTTTGGATGTGTGGTGGATGTCCCTCCTACAGAGACATTTGTTAGATTGAGAGTTGGAGACTTGCTAGTCATAACACGAGATAGCTCAGATGAACAACCACAATCGACTTCTTCCATTGTTGGCAATGCTAGAGTGACTTGTTCCTCTGGGTATCTCTTTGACTCGGTCAAACCTGGAGAGCCTATTGCTTTTGATGATGGAAAAATACGGGGAGTGATCAAAGGGACTAGTATTTCAGAAATAGTTGTTTCCATTACTCATGCCGGTCCACGCGGTACTAAACTTGGTCCAGAGAAATCAATCAACATCCCCGAGAGCAAAATTCAGTATGAAGGGTTGACTTCCAAAGACATTGTTGATCTTGACTTTGTTGGTGGCCATGCTGACATTGTTGGGATTTCATTTGTTCGAGATGTTGATGACATTATTTTGCTTCGACAAGAACTCAAGAAAAGGAAACTTGAGCGCTTGGGAGTTGTTTTAAAAATTGAAACTAAAGATGGGCTTAGAAACTTGCCTATCTTGCTTTTGGAGGCAATGAAGCTATCAAACCCTTTGGGGGTTATGATTGCCAGAGGAGATCTTGCAGTTGAGTGTGGTTGGGAGATGATGGCGGATATTCAGGAGCAAATCCTATCGATATGCAGCGCAGCACATGTCCCGGTTATTTGGGCAACACAGGTACTTGAGTCACTTGTAAAGACCGGTGTGCCTACTAGAGCCGAGATAACCGATGTCGCATGTGGAAGAAGGTTGGTATTCCAATATTTCTTATGATTATCATATTCATTGAAGGCCATACATAAATAAGAAAACTAAGCCATATTCTCTGTTGTGTTCGTACAGGGCAAGTTGCATAATGTTGAACAAAGGGAAGCATATTTTGGAAGCTATTGCCACTTTAGATACCATATTAAAAGGTAATTCTACCAAGGTAAAGGCAGATGTCAGACCTCTCGTTTTTCCCAACCTCCTCTCTTGATCTTCTTTAGTTGTATTCTAGTGTTTGTACATATATTATTATTGTCATAAACGTCATCTGCATGCTCGATTTTGACCCACCAAGAAAGTTGTATTAGCATATGTTGGATTCACTCCGTTGATGCCATGCAACTTCATGCTTCTGTCAATGTTATTATCCGTTTTGACTTGTTTCCTTTTACTTTTAACGACCCAAAGTTAAAATGGCTAAAAATACAGTCGTTTGACGTTTGTTACGAATGTGAGTCGTCAAGAGTCATTTGGACAAAAATCTAATAACTATTAAACTAGATTATAGAAATGGTCCAACTCTATTTAATTGCAATACATAATCAAATAAATAGTAAAAATACAATTTAAATAATATAAGGGTAATAAGGTAATTTCATGTGGGTGAAGAACCATTTTCGTAATAAATTGAAACCACAAGAACTGTCTATGTAACGTAATATAAATTAGGACTAAAGTTGTAATTTTTTGTAAACCACATGAACCATTTTTGTCCAACTTTTTATAAATTACATAAATGGTTACAAAAAGTCACAAGTTTTAGTCTCTAACTTTGTTTTTATGCGTATGGCCCTCTAGTTCTGATTTATTGTGTGGTTGGTCCATAACCCATATAAAAGCTCCACGATACACACCCCCCCATCCCAACGCCACACCCTTCCTTTCTCTTTTTCCTCATGATGCGATTTGTGGACTGCATAAAGCATTGTTTGTGTCACAACGATGAGCAGTAAGAACATTAAAAGCAGAAGCCCACATAATATTTCGATCATCTTCCTTCAAACCAACGCCAATTTGAAATTTAATTGCCCGTATTCTCCAAACCACATATACACAACAAGTAATCCCTCCATTAAAGCAGAATCCATTAAAAACGGAAGGTCACTGCTTTGTCGAATGAGCTCCGATGAATCGTGTGAAAGGAGACATGTAAGATGAGCAATGGCGCTGCATGAGATCAGCATTACAACACTACAACCATTATTATGCTAATCATTTACAACATTACATGTCAAGAAAATGAAAAACAAAATCCAGATTCTTGAGGGAGCTTCTTTCCAAGTGTCCATTTATGCCTTTTCCATTATGTAATAATCATGCTCAGCATTTACAACATTACAGATCAAGGGTAAACAATATTTTAGGTCATATGTGAAACAAAATGAAAAGACAGGGATCAATCACGTTAGTTTTGAAATCACAAGGACCATCTACATCAAAAAGTTAGGGATTGAACTCGTGACTTTTTTTTGTAAACAACATAAATTTATGTAATTTTATATAAAATGTGTTAAAATAGATATAAGAGATGACCATCATTGTGAAAAAGAAATGTAAAAGTGACCATCTTTGAAGCTTCAAACATGCTTTTTGTAGAAAAAACAAGTTGAACACTATTTTTTCCTGTGTACTCCAAAACTTTGAAAACTCAAGCTTGCTCTTGAGTATTAAACTTGTTTTCGCAAGTCCGGTTTGAATCCCGAATTGGGTTGACAAGTTTATGACTTGTTATTCGTGTCAGATATCCACGGAAGTGATATAAATTATAAAATCACATTTTTCAGTTGAGATGACAACGAACATACTAAAAAGAGGAAAAAGAATGAACTTGTAGCAAATAAGGAAGAGAATGATGATGTGTGGTGATAGGGAAGAAGATGAGACAGAGAAACAAAGACAAAGGAAACTCTATAAGAAGGTCGAAACTCATGATCTATATCCATTGAGTTCGAAAGTAGGTGGTCATTTGGCATTTATTAAACAGATGGTCAAATTGTCTTAGGTAATTTGTAAAGCGGCCAATTTAGTGAATATCCCCCATTAACAAGCCCCGCAAAACTTTAGAACATGTGAAATTTCTTTAGTAATGTGTAGTTACTTTTTGTTACTTATCCCAGATCCAAAAGGCCAAAAAGTTGAATCTTAGCAACCCAACCGGCCCACACTAAACAACTTCAAGCCCATTGTGTGAGATAAATCAGGTCTGCTAGTTGCAAGGAATTCATTGGTTAGTAAGGAGCTTTCCTAGCAAAGGGAAGATGAAAACCACAAAAATCCCCCACATTGCCATTGCCAAGACTCGATTATCCCAAACCCCAAATGTCACTCTCGATCTAGTTATCGTTTCATTGTAATTGTGACTTTTGTTTGTACACTAATACATTAACTAACACATCGATAACTTGTCTATTTGGTAATTACAATAAACCCAAGGTAATGTAATTAATGTAATGTGCAGATATTTCTCCGTTGGTTATCAATTTATACGCTAAAATATTTTCTGTTCATTTAATAAATGTTCATCCAAATTGTGTTTAGACTTTAGAAATTGCACCCATTTAAATCACTTTCTTGAAACATAACATCTGAGTTAGCGTTTATGAAAGAGAAACACTCACAAACCATATAACAATATATTTTTTGAAGCAAAATACAAAGAGTTGTGAACATGTATAGAGGAGAAACAAGCAAAGCTCCCATGAATACCATTATTTTCACCCAATATCTAACATACCTACACCTTAATTATAATTGGTCTGCAACAACAGCATGATTTCAATCCCACAAAAGACTAGCAAACCTCAAAGACAGCTAACTTCCCTCTTGACAAACGAAGGCAAGGCAAAGGCAGCTCTATGCATCTGTTTAATATCAACAAAAACAAACAAACCAACTAATATATCATCACACCCTCAACTTTCTATAACAATATCATAGTCTGTCAGTTAACTGACTTTAAGAAAACATTGATACATCAAGTTAAAGAAGAGGGATAGGTAAAGATGTGTAAGAAAACACGATCTAATTTTTACCTGAGAGTTGTAGAATCTTAATTCTCTCCAATGCTCGAGTGCTCCCTCTATCTTCTCGATGGGGTTTACAGGAATCTTAAAGTCAACAGGCGGTCCAACCGTTGAGCACAAAATGAATCCAATAACACCACTGCACATGCGCAACCAAATATCAGTTTCTTTTCCACTTGTGGGAGTGTTAAGCAAAAGGGGGGGATGAATTGAATTGAATTGAATAATACCTGGGATACGTGGGTACACTTGCCCATGCATAATGAACAGATCCCTTGAATATCTCATGGCATGCGGTCATCATATCCTGAATAAGATGAGTGTGAAGCCACATACTTTCTGCCATGTTACAAAGAACCCCACCAGGCCTTAATGCTCGCGCTATCGACTCAAAGAAAGGCCTCTCCACAAGCTCTTGTGCTGGACCTAGATGAATCAACGATAATGGCATCATACTTTTCACAAAGATGTATCAAGGAGTATTCATGAAAACTATACGAAATAATAATAATCATATACCGTAAGTGCAAAAACAATTGGTAATTACAAACATACCCACAGGATCAGATGAATCGACGATAATGGCATCATACTTTCCTCGTGGCGTGTTCCGGATAAACTCGACGGCTGTAAAAAATTAGACAATATCAAATGTAAATTGGGTGGTTAAGTTGTAGACTAGCCAATAACATCTAGATCAAGTGTGAAAAGAAGATGTGATAGGGTCTGGTAATTACCATCAGCAACATGGAGATGAACACGAGGATCATCAAAGCCAACAGCTAACTCAGGAAAGAACTTCTTACTAACCTACAAACAACAAGTGCCACAATGAGATATACTATAACAACGATTGAGAGATTTTTACTTTCACCACATACATCTATAACCATCTTGTCTATTTCACATATATCAATTGAATCTACAGAGCTGTGGCGAGCAATTTCCCTAAGAACTCCACCATCACCGCCACCCACAACCAGAACCTGGACCATACGATTTTTTAAATGGAAAGAGAGATATATATTCAAAGTTTATCTTCATGATAATAAACTTCAAGTAAAGTTACGTTTTTTGGCGATTCAATGGAACAAAGGGGAAGATGGGCAATCATTTCCTGATATGCACATTCATCTTTCTCGGTCAGCTGAAGAATGCCATCAAGAACAAGCACTTTTCCATATGTTGCAGACTGCAAATCAATTTAACAACTTCAGCATATATGTGATTGTCTATGAATAAACCCAAGGTACCAGGGTTGATGTTGGCATGTGATACCTCAAAAACTACAACCTCCTGGTACTCTGATTTTTCCTTGAACAAAACCTTTTCTACTTTCAAGGAATGTGCTTCTCCTGATCACAAAAGGAATTTCAGGTTGCAATGAAAACTTACATGCATATTCAACATGAACCCTAGTTTATAATACCTGGCCACATGGGATTATTGAAGTACATGCCTTTTCCGACTTTATCTGCAATTAACAACATAATGATGATCAAAAGTCAAAATCCTAATGATGAATCTGATTATTGACTATTCAATTGACATGATGACCAAAAAAAGATTACCAGAGAACCATCCAGAAACAACGGTTGCATGACAATTGGCTTCAAGTTCTGGGTCAACAGGGAAAGCTTGTGCTTTCAGGCAACAAGATGGTATAGTAGCCTTGTCATTCACCTTCCCATCCAAACTTCTCTGGACTTCTAAATTTCTTCCAGAGTCTGCCTCCATAGACCCTCTTTTTCTTCTCCAGTTTCAGCCTCTAATCACCTAAAATGGACTTCACACTTTGTATTTTACACAGGTATGATAACATGAACATAAAAAATGAAAACCAACTACTTTTATAATAAAATAGAATACATGAAAGGCTTATAAGGTTAGATCAAATGGGAGGAGATCTCGCATAGACACATGGACATCAAATTCAGCAATCACAATATTCTGTTTTCAACATTTTTGTATAGGAGAACCATCAGTTCTGTTCCCCTTTCCCTCCCTGTGTCACATTCTAAAGTGGAAGAAATTATCTACTTTAATTCACAAAGTAGATTCTAATGAGACATGTGCACAGGGCAAGCAACATAATGTAATTAAATCAATGCACAAGTGGAACACGCGGGCATTTACCTAAAACAGCGTCAAAGTTAAGCGGAAGATCAAGATTCTCTATAACAGAAATATATATATATATATAATAGCATTCGAGATAACATAAACAATAAAATAATAAGGGCACGTGCGAAACTACTAAAGACTAATTTTCGAATTATGATAAAAACTTGAAACGTGATTTCTTAATAAGCCTACAGGGGACTGGAGAGCGAGAATCAACCAATATATAGCTAGCGATTGAAATTTTTGGGCGGCAAAACGAGAGGAGTTACGGAAATTCTGACTACAGCTACAAAAGAAAACTTCATGGTTCTAAACCCAGAAACTTTCTCATCTACCGACACAAAAACTGAATATAAGCAAAATCATTCGATCAAAAGAGATAAGAGGTCATATTCAAGGGGAATTGAAACATAACGTCAGTAGTTGGTTGATTATGTGAATGTGGACATTGGAAACGTACTCTCAGGCAACACACAGGGCGGGGAAAAGATTCGAGAACACACAACAAATACACACGCGCGCTCTCTTTCTCTCTCTCTCTGGTAATCTCTCCCTCGATGTGGTCGCAGCTTTTGGGCCTTGTGCTTTTGAGTCGATGAAACGGCGTGGGTGCACAGGAGGACTATTCATACATGAATGCTAAATGACGAATTGGGAAAAGCTGTTGTCAAATGACCAATTAGCCCTTGTTGAAGAGAATATGGTTTGCGTAGTCATTTTGCCACGTTAACGCCGTGTATCTTTTCACTTGGAGACTTTCTATATCCTCCTAAAATATCTTCCTAATAATTTTTCTAATCATTAGATCAAGACAAGTATCAAAATCAAGAGAGGAGATTGAGAAAGAGAATTAATAGATCACACATGTCATTTTTTTAATGGTTAGGATGACGAATTAGGAGGATATATTAGGAATTAATAGAATTTTCCTTTCACTTGTACGCTCAGTTATGTTGCATTAATTATCTCCTACAATGGGGAATTGACAAAGGCAATTCTAAAAAGATGGCTACGCTTACAAATTCCATCCTGATAGCGACTTTGCGGTGTATATGAAAGCTCGAAACTATACTATTTTTTAATGTTTTAAATTTTAGGATTTTAGTATGTGAATTAATTCGTTCAAATGTTCAACTGTAAGTTGATTCAGTTTTTAGAATTTTCATATATTTTATATTTTCGTATATATAAAAAACAATGTAATTTCATTTTTTTGGTGCCAATTATTTTGTCATGTTTTAATAGAAAATTTACTAAATTTGACGAACCAATGGTGGATTAATTTTTGAAACTTGAGTTTTGAACTTATTAACCCAGTTTTTGAAGCTCAAATTATAATATTTTGTTTCAACGTGAGGCTTTAGTAGTTTTGGATCATCGGTCCAACCGGGTTTTTTGAGAAACCCGACCGGTTTAATCTGAGTAAGAAATCGGCAAAAATCCGATCATAATTGACGTGCTCTCTTCACCGGGTCATGGTCCAATCGGTTCGATAGACGGGTCAACCTAGGTTTTAAAACATTGTTTGTTTTAATAAGGTGAATTTGAGTACAACCAAAATAATGGATGGCATTAGCAATGGTGTTTTCTTGGGTGAAATTTAGGTCGAAATTTCAAATCCTATGTCTAACATTTTGGTGTTTCACTCTTTATAGCTTAGCCTTTTCTCATGTTTCTAGTTGTTTTTTGTTATACAATTACCCTTTATGTTATTAACATTAGCTATGAAATAATAATTTATTATAAGTATCTGCAACTTGTTTGTAAGTTAACATAATATAATTTACAATTTTATGTTACTTTTAACTATTGTTATTAATTGATTTAAAACTCACATTGAAAATTTTCTAGTTATCATGAAAATAGTTTTTGGTTCTTTACTTTTATTGACATTTAGGTTTAAGTTTAATATTTAAAATATTTAAACATTTAACTGTTTTGAAAAAAAAACTTTGACGTTTATTAATTTTTTATTTAATTTTTGCAATCAATACCATACTTATATTAACAAATTAACTATATTTCATCGCATTTGAATTAATAAATTAAGTATATTATATTAGAGTTTATAATAGGTCAACCTGAGTTGGGTTCGAGTACAACCAATTTATTAAATGGGTTGAAGATCTCAAGCCAACATAACTTAACTTATTAACTCAAATAGGTTGATACTTCCAAGCCAACCAAACCTTTTATAAAAATAAATTGTCACCAAGTTGACCTACTTATGTATTTTCAGCCCGGCCTAAATAAATAGGTTGAACTCGGGTTAACCAATTTAAAAATAAAAAGGTAAAAAAATTAACTAAATATTACACATACATAAATTAGTTCCAAACTTAAATAAAGAGTAAATTACAATAATGGTCCCTATGGTTTGGACGAACTTACAATAAGAGTCCTACTTTTGAATTTTCACTATATGGATCCTCAAAGTTTGATTTTTCTTTCAATAAGAGTCCAAAGGCAACTAAAAAGACTAAACTGCCCTTGATATTTTCTTTTTCATTTTTCTTTGAATTTATTATTTATTTTAATTATTAAAAAAAATTATACCCCAAAACCCCCACCCCCCAGATGGGCCGTCGTATTAGACCTTTAATCCCCCCATCGTCGCATCTTTTGACGTACAACCTAAAGGAATGACGAGAAATTTCTGAGAAATTTGAAAGATTAATCGATGTGAATTCCTGGACGGGAAAGACTCGTCGGGCAAATACTTGGGCTGCGATTTCTTCAACAAACCAGAGGATGGTTCCGGGTTTGAAGTTTGGATGTTCGGTTGTTGGATTCTAGGAACCCGAGATGTTCTTGTACAAAGGTACGACACCAATTTGGCGAGCCGGTTCATGGACGGGCGATGGGTGGAGCGATGTACCAGATGAGGTATAACTAGTTTATCTTATACGTAATCGAATTAAACTGCACACAAATCGGAATTAAACTCATCAATTTTCTCAAGATTAGTCTTGGGTACTTTCGAGTGTGATTGCACACAAATCGGAATTCACAGAAGAATCGATATCACATAATCGAATTGTTGATGATTTGGTAAAAGGTTAGTCCTGGGCACTTGAGATGCGTTCATCGGCTTGTTGACGATTTGGTAAAAGGTTGATTTTGGCATACCTGCAGATCAGTGAATACACTGCGAAGATCCCAATTAGTAAGGCTAGCTAGATATGGTAGAAACCATTTGACATATCGAACAAGCTGAGAACCCAGAATTACAAGATTCACTATGGGGAGTCGACAAAGGACTGGAATTCGACAACAACCTCATCGATGGAACCCTAATCATTGAGTGCTTAGTTCAAATCATGGTGGTTGTTTTGTTTTCCGTTCAAAGTCAAGGCGAAGTGGGGAGGGGGAACGACGCCGATAATGTTGGTGAAGACAGGGTGAAGGAGGAAGGGGTGTGCAGAAGAGGTGAATTACTTTGTGGGTTTTCTCGATCGAAGATGGATAAGGGAGAAGTTCCATGGCGACAAGCAAAGCAATTGGTCGGAGAAGGAAAGGTCGAGACATTTTCTAGGGCTCTTCAAAGTCGGCACCGGTGTGTTGGTTATGCCGGAGTATTCACCGAATAAGACGACGGTGATTGAGGGAAGGGGATCGGAAGAGACAACGACTGGGGTGTATAATTTTTTTAATAGTTAAAAAAAATAACAAATTCAAAGAAAAATGAAAAAGAAATACCAAGGGTAGTTTAGTCTTTTTAGTGGCCTTTGGACTCTTAATGAAAGAAAAATCAAACCTTGAGGATCCATATAGTGAAAATTCAAAAATAGGACTCTTATTGTAAGTTCATCCAAACCGCAGGGACCATTATTGTAATTTACTCTTAAATAAATTATCAAAGTATGACAAAATACACAAGCCCATTGCACAAATACAAATAAGTTGTTCAAATAACATTAGAAATATATTTCAAAATAACCCGACTCACATTAGAAATATTTTATTTCTAGATAACTCGACTACGCTTTCACTTTCAACACGACTTTTATCTTGATCATCTATTTTCTTCGTCATGACGGCTTCACATAGTTCTTTAAGTTGGGCTTCTATTTGTGCTATAGAAATAAATAAATTTGAAGTAACTTATTAGGGTTAGCAAATGCATAATTTTATACGTACGATGTTGCAAAATATATCAATAAAATTTAAAACAAACATTATACAAATGACCCAATCTCTTAGAAAAATAAATATTATATTACTAACCAAGTGTTGGATAATATGCTAATATTTTGCATTTAATAAATTAAATAAGGTTGGAAGATAGAAAATAAAGTAGTTTCAAATTAATATGGTGAAAATAAATAAATAAATATATATATATATATATATATATATATATATATATATATATATATATATATATATATATATATATATATATATATATATATATATATATATATATATATATATATATATATATATATATATATATATATATATATATATATATATATATAGGGTTAGGATCCGGTAGGAACTGCGAGAACTCAGTTCGTCCAATCATTCTCCAAAGGGCAATAACGTCAAACAACTTCCTTCCACGTGACGCAATCACGTGCGACGCACGTCCACGGAACGAAATACGAACTCGAGGATTTAAGTGGGTTTTTTTTTTCAACGTGATTTAAGTGAGTTTTTTTTCTCATTTTTTTTTTCTTTTTTCGTTTTTTTTTCATTTTTTTATTTTTTTATTTTTTATTTTTATTTATTTTTTTTCAAAAAAAATTATTTTTTTTCAAATTTTTTTTATTTTTGATTATACTCGTTTTTAGTGTTTTATTTTATTTTATTTTTTATTTTTATTTTTTTTATTTTTTTTGAATGCTACAGTACTCGCTTTTTATTTATTTTTTTTTTGTTTTTTTCATTTTCGGTGTATATTTTTTAATCTTAATTTTAACGTTTTTTTCATATTTTTAATCTAATCATTTTGGATCATGATATTTTTAATCATAACGTTTTGGATCATGTATTTTTGGATCATAACATTTTGGATCATAGTTTTTTTTGCATATTGGATCATAAGTTTTGAATCATTTTGTCGTTGTATGTTTTTTTTTAACTCGTTTTGGATCATAACGACTTTTGGATCTTGAATCATAACGAATATTGCATCTTTGATCATAAATTTTGAATCATAAAACATATTTTGGTTTTAATATTTTTGGATCATATGTATTTTTTTTGCTATTTTGATGAGTTTTTTTACTTAAAATATAAAAATGAACACGAAAAAAACTTTTTTTGTCATTTTTTTTGCAAACTTACTAATATAATATCTACAACTATCCCTTAAATTTTCATAATTTTTGGAAAAATTTTTTAATTTTTTATTTTATATAAAAATAAAAAATAAAAAATATTTTTTTTCAAATTTTCATGATTATGCTTGTTTTGTAGAGAATTAAATTTTAATAACTTTGGTTTTTCAGAATTTTTTTTAAAGAAAAAAAAGTTATTGCCAAAATACAAAATGGGTGGAAAATAAATAAAGATCAACCAATAATAGCCTGACACGTGGCGCGTGACTTTGGAGGCGCGTGGATGATTGAATCAGATGCGTAGACTCTTATGCCACAATGACCATTTTAACCTTCAAGAGTTATGTTTCCATCCCTCTTAGTTTCTCATATATACATAAAAAGTCTTTTAATTTTAAAACATAATCATTTTTTTCACATTGAATCTAATCCATTCAATTTTCAAGATTAAAGGTTCAGATTTTTCCTTACGGTTCTTACCGGATTTTGGGTTCCTACACGATCCTCCTTCTATATATATATATATATATATATATATATATATATATATATATATATATATATATATATATATATATATATATATATATATATATATATATATATATATATATATATATATATATAATATTTTTTTGTCTAATAAAGAGTGTTATCTTACAATAATCTTACTATATTATCTCTGTCTGATAGATGATACATTATTTGGCTTTTAGAAACCTTGATCTAACTTGCTAAAGGAAGATCTCTCTTTTTGTAAGCCTTCTGAAGTTAAAAACAATCAACCTATATGTCATTGTAATTCTCTTCACACATGAATCTAGTTATTGGAAAATCTAAAATCTAACTATTCAGAAAGTGATGAGAGAGCTGAAGGTATAAACGATGAAATTTTTTTCAAAAAAAAATATACAAAGAGCCAGTTCACAGCAAGTATGATGATGAAAATGGCAAATCCTAACCATGATTTTCTAATTGGTCCACTTCAAGACAAAAAAAAAGTCATATAATAGTCACAGTTAGTGATGACGTCATGGCCAATGAAACATTTGTAAATGATATTCTTAAGACATTATCCATAATTGTTTATAATTGTTTGTATAAACTATGCTCATGGTGATCCAAGTGTTTGATTCATGGTTGTTTTTAATGGTGTTGGATTCGTGGCTAATTGTACAAACACTGCTTATGTCTTGAATGGAACAAAATTGTGTATAAAAAGGAAAAGAAAAGGTTGTCATTTGGATGTGTGGTGGATGTCCCTCCTATATAGACATTTATTAAATCAAGAGTGGAGACTTGCTGGCGTTAACACGAGATAACTTAAACGATCAACCACAATTGACTTCTTTCATGGTTGGGACTCCTTCATAAGGCATGTTCGACACACAACTTGTAGGAGTTGTTGAGAGATTTTAGCTTTTACCTTTTAAGAAAAAGTTTGAAAAGAAAGCTTCGTTCGACAGCAGAAACTTTTAGTTTTTTTTAAACAAAAAGCTATTAATCCAAAATCTACTTCAAGTAGCTTTTGGGAGCTTTTAGCTTTTCAGAGATTTTGATTTTGATTTTTATGTTATTTTACACTTTTAAAAGCTAATAGCTACTTTTGCTACACACATCTGCACAAATAAAAGCTACAGTTACCAGGATCCATCTACCAACTACCGGCTATCAACTAGTTTTGATAAACTCGCCCCTAAGTGACTTGTTCCTCCATGTATTTCTTTGAATCTTTCAAACCTAGAAAGCCTATTGCGTCTAATGATGGAAATATATGGGAAGTGATCAAAGGGACTAGTATTTCAGAAATAGTTGTTTCCCTCACTTGTGTCGATCCATACAAGGTACTAAACTTAGCCCAGAGATATCCATCAACATCCCCGAGAGCAAAATTCAATATGAGGTTTGACTTCCAAATATATTATTGACCTTGACTTTGATGGTGCACATGCTAACATCGTTGGAATTTCATTTATTTGAGATGTTCACGATATTATTTTGCTTCGGCAAAGCTCAAGAAAAGGAAACTCGACAATTTGGGAGTTGTTTTAAAAACTGAAACTAAAGATAGGCTTACAACTTGTCTATCTTGATTTTGGAGGCAATGAAGCTATCAAACCCTTTAGGGGTTATGATTGCTAGAGGAGATTGAGTGTGAATGGGAGACGATGGCAGATATTAGGAGAAAATTCTATCACCGTGGAGCACAAAACATTTCTCGGTTATTTGGGCTAGGGGTGAGCATAGGCGGCTACCCGCCTAATTTGGCTGAAACCGGAATCGACGGTTCCTGAAAAGTTGGAATCAGAACCGGTCTAAGCGGTTCTTAAATTTAGAAACTGGAACCGGAACCGGCGATTCCGGTTCCGAGACAGGGTACCCGGTTACGTCAACTTTTCTTAATTTCATTGTTACAAAAACAAATACTATCTATAGAAACAAAAGCTAACTAATATGATTAGTTCATTACGATACAAGTTAAAAATTACAAAGTAAATGTAGTTCAATAATAGTTATAAAAATTTACACATTATAAAGTAAATATAGATCGTTACAATATAAGTTATAAACGGCAAAGGGTAGATTGATTTTGATTTGTAAATATAAGAATGATTAAGATGCTATAGTAAATAGTATATTATGCTCACCTAATCTAATTTTTAATATATATATATATATATATATATATATATATATATATATATATATATATATATATATATATATATATATATATATATATATATATATATATATATATATATATATATATATATATATATGGAAGGGTTTAAATGAGAACCATTAAAAAGTTGAGAACCGTGAGAACTAATCTCGGCCCTTGATGCAATTTATCGGAGGGTTGTATATATATATAGAGTTTAACCAACGTGAACGCGTTGTAGATGATCAAACCCCATAACCCTTTGATCAAAATAATATATGGCTTAGATTAGTTCTTTTAGTTCTCAATCTTTTAATGGTTCTCATTTGAATATATTCCTATATATATATATATATATATATATATATATATATATATATATATATATATATATATATATATATATATATATATATATATATATATATATATATATATATATATATATATATATATATATATATATATATATATATATATATATATAATTTTTTTTTAATTACAGGTTACCCGACGGGTACCCATTCCAAAAAAATGAGAACCGGAATCGGAACCGCTTAGGACGGTTCCATCATTTTAGGAACCGGAACCGGGCGGTTTCGGTTCCAAAAGCGGATACCCTGTTCCGCTCCTCATCCTTATTTTGGGAACACGAGTACTTAAGTAACTAGTAAAGACTGATGTGCCTACTAGAGCCTGACATAAAAGATTGGCGTGTGGAAGAAGGTTGGTATTCCAAATATTTCTTATACCATTTCTTATCATTATGGTATTCATTGAAGGCCACGCAGAAATAAGAAATTAAGTCGTATTCTCCGATGTGTTTGTATAGGGCAGGTTGCATACTGTTAAGGGAAGCATATTTTAGAAGTTATTGCCACTTTAGATGCCATATTGGAAGGCAGTTCTACCAATGTAAATTCAAATGTTTCGACATCTCGTATTACTCAACCTCCTCTCTTGATCTTCTTTTTTTTTTTTTTTTTTTTTTGAACGGCAATCTATCCTACTCCTACTCCTAAACTACTCCTTGTTATGTTAGTGTCATGGTTTGAACCCATGACATCCTTGTTAGTAATCACCTTGTTAGCCAAGTGGGCTAGTCCCAACTTGTCTCTCTTGATCTTCTTTGGTTGTATCGTAGTGTTTGTACATACAAATTTGATAAATTTCATATGCGTGTTCAATTTTGATCACCAAGAAAGTTGTATTAACATACGTTTTGGAATTTGGGTTCACTTCATTGATGGGATGCAACTTCATGATTCACTTAATGTTGTTATATGTTGTTTTCTTTTACATTTTAGAAGTATAACTCTTTAAAGAGAGGAAGTCAAAATCGTTAAAGATGCAGGTGTAGGGCTCCTAATCATCTACAATTACAAGTGTTGACAATAAAGAATCATCTGACTGTCCTTTTAACTTTCACAACGATCTTAATAACTACTAAGTTCTCCTTGCACCATTTCGCCTCAAAGCACAAACTCCATTGATGCAAATCTTGATGCATAGGTGGGGTGGCATCCAAATTCGTGGACTCCCACACCACCGCTAGTTAACATGTTTTGCAACACGTCTTCTTCCTAAAGGGAGTCTTGGAGAATTTAATTGTAGAGTCGAGATTCATAATGCCATTGGGCATTAACCAAACCCAAAGACATTACTAGAAACTCATAACGGCCATGTCGAGTCCGAAAGTCTTTGACATATCCTCCTCCTATGTGACGTCTTTTAATCATTCTATAAAGTATATAAATGCATAACATTCATACAGGAACTTGTATCATAATTTTGTGATTTTTTTTTTGTAAAAAGTGAACTTTACTTTTACATCAATACATTATTTGTTAGTGTAGTTTGTAGTTTATTTTTGTCACTTGTTACCTTATGTACGGAAATATAATCCCATCTATTGTTTCATTATAATTGTGACCGGGTTTGATGCTTGGCATTTGGCAATGGCTCTGTGTAGGGGTTTTCATTTGGTAGGTTTCCCTTTTCTGGCAATTTATGTACCAAAATATGTTTTCCATTCACCATTTAATAAAATGCCCATTCAAATCGTGTTTAAGAAACATACACATCTTAATCATTGTTTTTTGAAACATAACATCTGAGTCGACATTTAAGAAAGCAAAACAGGCACAAATTAACGATTTTCCTAAATATCTGCGGAAGCACAAACACATAAGAAAGGTTGATGAGCATGTACAGATGACAAACAATGAAACCTCCCATGAATAATACCATTATTTCCACGGTATCTAGCATACCCACATAATGGACCTCAAAGACAGCTAACTTCCCTCTTGACAAATGAAGGCAATGCAAAGGCAGCTCTATGCATCTGGTTTAATATCAAAAACAACCAACGAACCAACTAATACCTCAGCTTTCTTTAACACGATCAGTAAGTCAGTTTCTTAGATGTTAAATAAAGGCAACAGCATATTACCTGAGAATTATAGAATCTTAGTTCTCTCTGCTGGAGTGCTCCCTCTACCTTCTCAATGGGGTTTACAGGAATCTTAAAGTCAACAGGCGGTCCAACCGTTGAGCACAAAATGAATCCAATAACACCACTGCACAACCAATAATATCAGTTTATTTTCCACTTGTGGGAGTGTTAAGCAAAAGGGGGAGATGAATGTGAATTGAATGATACCTGGGATACGTGGGTACACTTGCCCATGCATAATGAACAGAGCCCTTGAATATCTCATGGCATGCGGTCATCATATCCTGAATAAGATGAGTGTGAAGCCACATACTTTCTGCCATGTTACAAAGAACCCCACCAGGCCTTAATGCTCGCGCTATCGACTCAAAGAAAGGCCTCTCCACAAGCTCTTGTGCTGGACCTAGATGAATCAACGATAATGGCATCATACTTTTCACAAAGATGTATCAAGGAGTATTCATGAAAACTATACGAAATAATAATAATCATATACCATAAGTGCAAAAACAATTGGTACATTACAAACATACCCACAGGATCAGATGAATCAACGATAATAGCATCATACTTTCCTTTTGGCGTGTTCCGGATAAATTCAACAGCTGTCCAAATTAGACAATATCAATTGGCAAACGAAGATAATAAATCTGGTGGGTGATTAAATAATAGACATAGAAGTTAAAACCACTAGTAGCCCACAACTTAAGGCTAATGAGAATTCTCATTTTCTATCCATGTGGAATTGGTTGTTATAAGCTCTCCCACTTCAACTCCTTCTCACTCCTCTATCCATGTGGGACTCAACACAAAAAGAACAGGGGTTTTGTGTGTGCAACCACTTTAATTATTAAAAAAAAAAAGTGATGGGGTCTGGTAATTACCATCAGCAACATGGAGATGAACACGAGGATCTTCAAAGCCAACAGCTAACTCAGGAAAAAACTTCTTACTTACCTACAAACATGTAATTACACAATGAGCAGCCATGAGAAGGATAAACAAGTTAGTTAATAAACCAAGGAGAGATGTTACTTTCACCACATACATCTATAACCATCTTATCTATTTCACATATATCGATTAAATCTACAGAGCTGTGGCGAGCAATTTCCCTAAGAACTCCACCATCACCACCTCCCACTACCAGAACCTGGATATACACCATACGACTTTTTAAATGGAAATAGAGAGATATTAAAGTTTTTTTTCATGATCAAGTAAAGTTACATTTTTTGGCGATTCAATGGAACAAAGGGGAAGATGGGCAATCATTTCCTGATATGCACATTCATCTTTCTCAGTCAACTGAAGAATGCCATCAAGAACAAGCACTTTTCCATATGTTGCAGACTGCAAATCAATTTAACAACTTCAGCATATATGTCATTGTCTAGGAATAAACAGTCCTAGGGCTGATGTTGACATGTGATACCTCAAAAACTACAACCTCCTGGTACTCTGATTTTTCCTTGAACAAAATCTTTTCTACTTTCAAGGAATGTGCTTCTCCTGATCACAAAAGGAATTTCCGGTCGCAATCAAAACTTACAGGCATATTGAACATGAACCCTAGTCTAAAATACCTGGCCACATGGGGTTGTTGAAGTACATGCTTTTGCCAACTTTATCTGCAATTAACAAATACACAAAATCCTAATGATGAATCTGATTATTCAATTGACATGATGACCAAAAAAAAATTTACCAGAGAACCATCCAGAAACAACGGTTGCGTGACAATTGGCTTCAAGTTCTGGGTCAACAGGGAAAGCTTGTGCTTTCAGGCAACAAGATGGTATAGTAGCCTTGTCATTCACCTTCCCATCCAAACTTCTCTGGACTTCTAGATCTCTTCCAGAGTCTCCCTCCATAGGTTCTCTTTTTCTTCTCCAGCTTCAGCCTCTAATCACCACAAAAATGGATTTCACACAGATATCGTAACATGAACATGAAACCATCGAAACCAACGACTTTTATAATACTTGAAAGGCTTAAGAGGTTAAATCAAAAGGGAGGAGATCGTGCATAGACACATGGACATCAAATTCAGAATCACAGTATTCTGTTTTGAACATTTTGGTACAAGAACCATCGGTTCTGTTCCCCTTTTCCTCCCTTTGTGACATTCTAAAGTGAAAGAAATTATCTACTTTACCAAGAACATTTCACAAAGTAGATTCTAATGAGACATTTGCACAGATCAAGCAACCTAATGTAATTTAATCAATCCACAAGTGGAACACGAGGGCATTTACCTAAAACAGCGTAAAAGTCAAGCAGATGATCAACATTCTCTATAACAGAGAGATATATATAATAGCATTCGAGATAACATAAACAATCATTAAAAAAAAGAAAAAAAGAAGTACGTGCGAAAGTACTAGCAACCAACTTTCGATTTATGATAAAAAAAAAAATTCAAACGTGATTTCTTAATAAGCTTACAGGGGGCCGGAGCGCGTGAATCAAACAATATATAGCTAGGGATTGAAATTTTGGGGCAAAACGAGAGTATTTACGGAAATTCTGACTGCAGCTACAAAAAGAAAACTTCATAAGCTTAAACCCAGAAACTTTCTCATCTAGCGACACAAAAACTGAATATAAGCAAAATCATTCGATCAAAAGAGATAAATGTGCTCACACGAAACGTACTCTCAGGCAACACAGAGAGCGGGGAAGATAATCGAGAACACTCAACAAATGCACACACACTCTCTCTCTCTCTGGTAATCTCTCCCTCGATGCGCTCGCAGCTTTGCGGCCTTGTGCTTTGAGTCGATGAAATGCTAAATGACGAATTGGGAAAAGTTGTTGTCAAATGACCATTCAGCCCTTGTCAACAGAGTATATGATTGGTGTAGTCACTTTGCCACGTTAA
Organism: Cichorium intybus; assembly: GCA_023525715.1. Classification (NCBI taxonomy): domain Eukaryota; kingdom Viridiplantae; phylum Streptophyta; class Magnoliopsida; order Asterales; family Asteraceae; genus Cichorium; species Cichorium intybus. Next base: position 1,390,565 of record CM042014.1, on the reverse strand, counting down.
CGCCGTGTAGCTTTTCACTTGTATAATCGGTTATCTGTTATTAAATTTAATAAACTAGAATACAACTATATATTAAAAGAGAAATTGTATTCATTCCTACTTTTTATTTTTACCCATCTTCCTACCCATGTTAAATGATGACAAGTGTATTAAAATATTATTAAAATAATAAATGTAATTTTTAATAATTTATTGGCTCGTTGAAAATTTATGTTATTTTAGAGATGAAAATTATCTTTTATTAATAAGCGGTTTCAAATGAATTTTTATTATTATGAACGGAGGAAAATAAATGGAGTGATATATAATGGAAAAGTAAGTATTATATATATTAGAAGACATTTACACGTTTGAGTAAAGGCTTATATTGGTGAACATGATATTTTTATATAAAAAAGGTTTTTTATAATGTTAAAAGTTATAGACTAAAACAATATTATATCCGCACAATAAAAATTTGAAGTTGTTGATTAAAACAATATTATGTTATCACAATTGAAAACCAACAAGTTTTAGGTTAAAATAATATTATGTCCTTACATCTTTAATGTCTTGGTGTTCATTTGGTTCTCCTAACGACGTGAGATAAAATATCAAAGAGAATTAGTCTTTGTATTTTATATATGCTTTATTTTGTATTTTTTACTTTATTTCACATCGATGAAATTTCAAATGTTAAAAGTAGGATGTCTATATTCAAAACAAATTGTATTGTCGTAGATTTTATATTCACGCTCCTATGGTAAATGTGAATATAAACTTATGTCTGTCAAAATTTTAAGGTATCAAAGTATGATTTAGTTTCAATGTTAATATATAATTATAGAGGTTTACTTTAATATGCTTGAGCAATGTTCTTTGGTTGTGGACCACATTGACAATCACGTTTTTTTTCGTTGAAGTAAATTTTTTAATGAGGCTAAAAGTTGTAAGTTAAAATAATAGTATGTCCTTACAATGTTTTAAAAAAAAACAAATATGAGAAGATATACATATGAAAGAATTAAGCTTTATATCTATATTTATAAATACATTAGTTTCTTTCACTTTACTTTCTTCGATGATGTGGGATAATCGAAGAGAGTTAGTCTTTGTATTTTATAAACAACATAATTTCTACATTTGTATTTTATAAACAACATAGTTTCTACCTTCTTTATCATCTCACATCGATAAATAAGAAATAACGGGAGTAAGAAGACTATATTTAAATAAAAATTTATCCTCATAAATTCTCCACCTATTCATTTTCTATCTATATGGGAAGCCTTAGTAGAAATTTTTTTACCCCTCGTGTTAAATCTTTCAAGGGTTCCAAAGTATATAATATTAAGATTCGATGTAACACCCCTTTCTCAAACCATATTTAATACAGTTTATTTTACAAAATATCTTACAACTCGTGACTATGAAGTAGTCACTTAACTTTTTTTTTTACAAACTTTATTCTGAAGGGGTATTACAGACTCAATACAGAAAACCATAATTTAAACTTACTGTATATACACTGGTCCCAACTTCAACTTCTGCTCCTTTCACCTAAGTACATAACATTTAAAAATAATAAACGTGAGACATAAAGCCTCGTGAGTAATATGGGTTTAGACCCAAAACTTTTCTGTTCAAAACTTGAAATATTACAAGTAAACTGCTTAAAACTGATTTATGTAATAAACCTCAAAATTTCATTTCTTCTTTACTTTCAAACTCTAAAAATACTTTCTTTCTCAAAACTGCTTTCATTTTTAAAAACTACTTTCTTTCTCAAAACTGCTTTCTTTTTTAAAAACTAATTTCTTTCTCAAAACTGCTTTCTTTCTCATTTTCTGGTGACCAACTGAAACTCATGAATTAGTTTAATTTAATTCATTCTACTAGCTCCCCTCGCGGGACAGAACAGATCCACCCGCTAGGTTATGCTCTTTCTGACTCCCCTTTGTGACTTGGAACAGATTCAAGCACAAGGGTATGCTAAGCTAGACAACTACTTCGCGACGGGAGGTACCATCCCAGTAGTGTCTTCTGATCTCCCGATTATGTGGGTGATCCTAGTCCGGACAACTAACTCTTACTACTTTCTTTGCTTTGATTCTTATCTTTTTACTTTCTTCATTTCATCTCAAATTGGTCAAAATGAGACACAATTTATAATAAACTCAAACTCATGAACTTCTTAACTCTTAATCAAAAATACTTTTAAAACTAACTTTAATAGCTTTAGCTCACATATGGAGCTTCTTTCAAAACTTTACAACTATACTTCTTTAAAAACTGAACTTCTTTAAAATCTCTTTTAAACACTTAGCTCTTGGAGCTACTTTCAAAACTGTTTCCAAACTTTAGTATCTAAAAATATTTGGAAATCTCTTTTCTGAAAAATATCATTTTGCTATGTACTAGAAAAATCCTCATAAAACTCACCTTGGTGTAACTACGGGTCACTTAAGCTTCTCGTACACCCTTCCCTTTTCCGTGCTCAACGATGTTTGAAGCACCACCTATACAAATAGTATATATATTTAATAAATGCATACTACAACTAACTCTATAGTTCTAAGGTCTCATATAATACAACTTCAGGTTATAATAAGTGTATAACCATTAATAAACTCATTTTATAGTTTTTCTCCGAAATACGTGTATTTTGCTACAGTACCCCCGAGGGGTCGTATTTCAGTTCCGACACCTTTCCATGAAGTCTTAGGCCATATTAGACTTGTGTTTCAAATTTGGATTTAATTGGACAAGTCTAGCTCAAATTCCAAAAATCAAGTTTTGATATAAACTTGAAGTTTGGTCACTGCCGCTACAGTGATTTTTCCGCAAGGTCGGATTACGAATTTAACAATTTTCCGTCTCCCGTATCCATCGCATCGTAACTTTGGGCTCAAAGCTTCCGTAATATTCTGTTGGTTTACATGTCAGGAAAGTTTTGAAAGAACATCTCTTCTTGTCTTCTGTCCCCACACTATCTTCCTCTGTAACAGAATCTCCATTAGTGGGTCTCCAAGAGGCATCATCCGCTGAAGGATTAGGGTGCGGTTCTCCCAGCCGAGTATTCAGCATTTGGCGCATATCTTCCCGCATTTCTGTTTTTAAATTGCTGATGAGATTTTGTATAGCCTCCAAAGTCACAGGTGGAGGTTGCGGTATTGGATTTGGGTTAGGACCCATGTTAACCTCATCATCAACGGGGTTACCCCCATGGGACGGAGTATGACTTGCTGCCCGTCCTTCACTCGAAAGGTTCTGATCACCGCTCTCCATTTACTATATAAAATGAATAAGATTTACGTTTAATATTCCACATAAATATATTTATCAATATATATCCGAAAGCTGTAGCATGTGATCTTCCTATGGAACCTATGTCCCCAAGTATCTCTCTACTAATCTCCACAACCAAATTCCTCAGGCTCCCTCGTGACTTCACCATTTCCAAGGCATATCCTGTGGTTACAATAATACAGGCCCAATATTACTTTAACCACCTATATACTTTGGCTCTGATGTTATCACAAGATTTCCTGATTCCTTGGTTTCCGTGGATTCCAACATTATAATTTACCGACTCTACCCCGTTAGTTAGTACATAGTACCACTACTTTACTTATTATTAGTCCACTAGTTTAAGCCTAGGATGGTTACCCAACTTAATTCGCTTAAACCATGGCTCTGATACCAAATTGTAACACCCCAACTTTTACACAAATTTTTTTTTTCCAAACTTATATTACAAATATTTAATCATACAAACCATTTAAGTTTTTACAAACGGAGTATCACAAATTTGCATCAAAACCACAGTTCAAACCTGTTTATTTTACATTTTGTACAGCAGAAACTATGGTCCCACACCCGACTCTTCTAACGCCCTTCCCGCTTACCTGAGTACATAGCATTTTAAAAACAATACGTGAGACATAATGTATCGTGAGTATTATGGGTTTATACCCAAAATAGTTTTCCAATAATGATTTTACTCTTGAAATTCTTTTCCAATATTTTATTTCCTATGAGCGCACCCATAGGTATTCCTTATTTTTTGTGATGGTACATTCCTGCGAGCGCACCCGTAAGTTTTATACGAGACGCACCCGTATAACTACTTCCCCAATAGTATGAAACGAATTCATCTATCAAGGTAAGACAACTACTTCGCGACGGGAGGTACCATCTCAGTAGTGTCTTATTGCCACCCCTACCGCAGCAGGCAGTGGTCTTTATCCGGATACTAAGCAACTTATCGTCATGGGCCAATCACATTATTAGTTCACTGTATTTCTGATTTTCTTTCTTTACACATTATAATCATATTTTTCATAAAATACTTTTAAGTCATAAAACCATTTTGACTCCAAAACATTTTAAATAAAATTCATTTTTGCTATGTACCCGAAAATCCACATAACACTCACCTCGAGTCACCTAGGAGTTATTTAGCTTCTTGAACTCCTTTTCCTTTCACTTGGTTATTCGTATTTGAACCACCACCTATTATTTGAAAAATATACATTTATATTCAATTCATATATATATATATATATATATATATATATATATATATATATATATATATATATATATATATATATATATATATATATATATATATATATAACAATTAATTTTACAGCACAAGAGTGCCATACTATGCAACTACTGATTATAATTAGGCTACAACGCTCATTACCATAACTTCCTTTAATTTGTAAATTTTCCCGAAATACGCGTATTTTACTACAGTACCCTCGGGAAGTCGTATTTTGATTCCGACAATTTTCTACAAAGTTTTGGGCCATAATAAACCTATGTTTAAAATTTGGGATCAAACGGACAAATATTGGTCAAAATCTAAAAAAACTCAAAATCTCACTGCATGGTCTGCTGGCGCCGCCTCGCGACGCGACCAAGGGTGTGGTCGCGACTCGAAGACTGCATGCTTCGCGACGCGACCAAGTGTCTGGTCACGACTCGAAGACTGCAACCTTCGCGACTCGACCAAGTATCACGACTCGAAGACTGCAACCTTCGCGACTCGACCAAGGTGGTCGTCGCGTCGCGAGCGCTGCTGATACAGACCAGAATGTCCGATTTTTTTGCTATAAACTCTCATTTTTCTCTTGTTAAGCCCTTATTGCATGACTTAATCACTAGGAAATGTTCCAGGACCAAAACCCTTCATTTACATCAGGTTTTAACCCATAGAAACAACTAATTCCTACTTCAATTCCATAAAATCCCGTTTTTAACATTTTACACCCAAAAACACCAATTTTCGAAATTAATCACTTGGGGATGTCTTAATACATCCTAAATGATTCATAAGACTTAATGAAAACACTGGAATCAGTTTTAAATCTCATGAACCCGTGGCTAAGGTTCATAAGCTCAAAACTCCAAATTTTCAAAATTTCATAACACCCTTGAGATATGTGTGTTTATTGAGTGTTTATACCATATTTAGTTGGAAAGAATCACTGGAATCATGATTTGAAGGTCAAAAATCCATGTTCCAAATTCTGTCCCGAGAAGATGATGAATAGTGCATGTCTAAAGATGATTTCTTACCTCTCTTGGTTTAGAAATCTTCAAATCCAAGCTACTCTTCAGTTTGCAACTTCAATTCTTGTTTCAGATTTCGTGAATCATCAGAACTCGTATCCTCCCGCTTCCTCTAGAACTCTCCCAAGTCTTCTGGGAACTTTGAGGAGAGTTTTTTCCTTTTATAGTTCCAATATTTGCAGTTTACTCCCTCAAGTTCCAATTTTCTTATTTTAGCACTTAAATCAAGTTTTTATTACATAATGCTTTACATATTTTACATTATTACCCACATACACGAAATATTTTACATTATGGTCCAAAACATGGCAAATGACGAATTTGCCCTTTTTCTTAACTTTACTATTACACATAGTCATTTTACATTTTATTGCAATTTCTCTCGGGTTCTTACAACCTCTCCCCCTTAAGAGGATTCCGTCCTCGGAATCTTTTCGTAATTCGTGAAATTCGGGTATCTTTTCTTCATATCTTCTAAGGTTTCCCAGGTTAAGTCTGAACCCGACGAGTGCTTCCACTTGACCAAAACTAAGTCAAATTCCTTATTTCTCAACTTTTTGGTTCTCACTTCTAACATGGCTTCTGGTTCCTCTATGAGCTTATTCGGGGCCGTTACTTTTAAGTCTTCCAACGGGATAACAAGTTCACTCTTTCCAAAGTACTTTTTCAAATAACACACATGGAACGTATCATGTATACCTCTCAATTCACGTGGCAATTTCTCTCGGGTTCTTACAGTGCACGACTCGTGCACATAGTAGGATGCTATTTCATGAAGCACGACTCGTGCTTTTGCTAGTACAAAAAGGGCACGACTCGTGCCTTGTCTGCAGACTTGGTTTTAAGTCCGATTTTTGAGCTGCAGACCTCTATTTTGACCTATTAAGTGCTTAATACTTAACTTAATCATTTTACTATCATTCCATGACTAAAACCCTTGCTTTACATCAGGTTTTAACCCATGGAATCACTGATTCCAATTCCAATTCCACAAAAACCCGTTTTTTGATATTTTCACCAAAAATCCAAATTTCTGAAATTAACCACTTAGGAATGTCTTAATACATCCTAAGTGATCATTTAGACTTAACAAAACCATAAAAACTGGTCTGGATCTTGCAAACCCGTGAATTAGGGTTCTTGAGCAAAATCCCCATTTTCTTAATTTTTCACATATTCCATGGATAGAACATGCTTTTGTGGTGATTTTGAGTAAGATGAACTGGATGATTATATTGGAACCATGATTTCTGGAAAATCAGAAACCAAAGCTTGATTCCCGATTCCGAATTTGGAGCTTAGAGCTTGAAAACCTTACCTCTTGAAGCTTGGAATCACTAATTCCAATGTTGTTTCTTGATTCCTTGGCAAACCTTTGATCTTCCCGTACTTCTTCTCTCACTCTCTCTAGCTCTCTCTGGACTCTTCTACTGATTTCTGGAGAAGGGAGAGTAATAACTCTCTTATTTATATTTTTAATTTTATAAAATAATTGCACTTTGGTCCCTAACTTCTTCCTTTTGTGCAAAAGTGGTCCAAAAGTTCATATCTTTACAAACCAAATTCCATTAACTACTAACTTGACATTTTCTTAACATTTTTTGGTCATTTTCATGTCAAATGACCGTTTTACCCTTTTTGGCCAAATTTCACTATTCACGCGAGAAAACTCCAAATTTCACATAAACTTTTATTTCTTACAATATTATTCCACAAATTACATATTATTTTACATAATGGTCTTATAATGTGTCAAAATACCATTTTACCCTTTTACAATTTCGCGGGTTCTTACACTCGAAATTAAGAAAAAAATCAAATTAATATGGTAAATAACTAAAAAAACATATAAGTATTAATTTTAAACTTGTACTTTGGTTCTCAACCACTTTTGCAAGATAATCAAAAGTACAAATATTAAATTTCAAGCAAAGAAAAAAAGTATTAGTTTAGCTTAGGATAAACTAAAACAAAGTTAAACCCAAAACATTATTTTGTAAAAAATAAGCATAATATACATTTAAGATCTTATAAAATTGTTACATTGAAGATATTAACAAAGGTACATAGGGAGATGGTCATGATCATCGTCATTTCATTGCCTTTGATTTCAATAATATGATCGACCTTAGTTTAAAGAGAGAGAGAGAGAGAGAGACTTGGGGTAAGGGGTGTGTTTTATTTTTTTTAATTTTTATTTATTAAAAATATAAATAGGTAAAAAACAAAATAGAAATATAAAAGAGCAATAAGGTCATTTTACTTTGACCAGGGACGTCCGATGTTCATTTTTCAATACTTGGATCAAAACTGTTACAGTATGTAAACCACAGGGACCTCTAATGTATATATATATATATATATATATATATATATATATATATATATATATATATATATATATATATATATATATATATATATATATATATATATATATATATATATATATATATACACCCACACACAATAAAATGCCTAAAGTCTTAAGCAACTCCAAACTCTCAAGCATTAATACATCTAAGGCATCGGCCAATAACCATCACCTAAGACATACAACAAAATATAACGTCATATTGGACAGTTTTGTAAGATACAAATGGTTTGACTATTAACAAGTCTTTAACAAAAACTATTTATAAACTTAAAACATCAAATAAAGACACATTGCATATAATCATCATATAACATGTTGTAAAGAAATCATCATAAACTCATAAACATCATATTGGTGTAAGGAATGCAATGTATGACATATGTTACGAAAATCCAACCTAAGTATCCATATCTTAGCTCATCATCTTAAATCATCGTCTTAACTCATCAAAAAATATTTAGGCATATTTCATTGATTGTTTGTCTCACATATGTACCTTATTACACCGTCTACGTATACTATATCTATATGATGTATCCGAGATATCATCATCACTCATATGATGTACCATCTTAAACCATCCATTAAGTACTATATCTATACGTATTACTTGAGATACAAGCATCACCCACTATATTATAAGTGTTTAGACCACACAAAAATCATTTCACCTCATCATAAAGCATCAAATGCAACATGTATATGATTAACTCATATCCCGCAACAACTCCTAGCATGCAATTTTAATAATGGAAATAAACATCTAGAATGCAATCACGCATAACCTTATAAAAATCAAATCATCACCACCTGATAGCATTTAATCAATGGAAATTCTAGTATTGTGGCCCTAGTTCGATCCCAAGGGATCTTTCTCGATTTCTCATTTCTAAAATGTGATGCTTCAAAATCGATTTGCACCAAAATCCATAGTTATATATTACAATAAAATAGTACCATTGGATGACTCTGATACCAATGTTGGGTTTTTGTTAGATCAAAACAATTACGATACAAATATCTAGAATAAATCACTAAAAAAGAAATTGTTGCCCGTCATGGATCAACCAATAGACTATTAAAGTATAAATCATCCAAATGGATTAAACCAAGAATATACTTAGATTGAGGTGCTAATATGGTTGTTCTTTGTCTGAATAACACAAATTGGCAGATATAAACTTATCCCCTCTACTGGTTCACAAATACAATACTTAATCTTTGGTGCAACGATAGCCTGTTGGAGCTTAAGGTTATTCCTTTAAGCTTAATCGATCAAACATGTCAGAATAAGAAAGAAAAACCTAGTAGACCCTCTAGAAATTGCCAAATACAAGGAAGTGACATTAGAGTTTATAAAAATGATCACACCTTATATAGATGTGTATATAGGGTTTCCGAGGATAAGAAAATCATGAAAGGTTCTTCTAAAGGCCTACCCAATTTCCTTTTCATCTGATTAATTCGCAATTAATCATTATTTATTCTTTTCAACGTATCCAACTTAGAAATAATTATAACAGCTCAACTAAGTCTAGATAATACCATCTGTAAATGTAAACACAAACTTGCAGCCACCACCAACCACACCTACACCACCAACCACACCTAACTTTGTTGAATTTCTCATATGAACTCATTGTTAGTTAGCAGCTATTGTAGAAATTATGCACACTACCATCACTATAAATAGATGTTCTAACATCCATTGTAATGCACCACAAAAATATAGAGAGTGTTTTAGAGTTAGTAGTTCTTTCTTGTATTTCAGTTTGAGTTCTGAATAAAAGAACATTTTTGAGTTCCAACAAGTGGTATCAGAGCTTGGTTAAGCTCCCGGGGTAATTCTCTAAACACCCTCGTTTTTTTTTGTCGGAATTTTTTTTGTCTCAAAATCGATTTCCGAGCACACCATTGTAAAGTTTGCGTTCCCACGATTCCGAATATATATTTTTCGGAATTTTTCGACCACCGGAAGACCTCCAAAAGTCCGGTCAAAGGTTCGCCGGAATAATTGCCGGAAAAACCAGTTCGCCGGAGAAGACGACCGGAGAAGACGACACTGTAGCGACACTGTAGCGACACTGTAGCAGGTTTCAGAAAATTGCAATTTGGTCCCTGAAGTTTCGAAAAGTTACGTTTTCGTCCCTGTATTTCCGAAAAATTTCAGATTGGTCCCTATTTTTCAGAAAAACTTCATAATAGCCCCTATACTTCAAAAAGTTTCAAACAAGCCCCTGGACTTTTGAAAATTACATTCTAATCCTTGTAATTTTCATAAATTACACGTAATTTGTTTATAATTTACACGCAATTTGTTTATAAATTACACGTAATTTTCGTATACGCCAAGAATGTCCACACCAAGCTCGTCGTCTCATCCCGAAGTTGAGAACGTCCAAAGGACGGGGAAGGAAGGAAGTGTGACGTTACACTATCCACTACTTACAAAGTCCAATTATTCGGTGTGGGCTTTAAAAATGCGGGTAAACATGCAAGCGCAAGGAGTATGGGAAGCAGTGCAAAATCAAGTAGTCGAAGAACGTTTGGATCGCATGGCATTGGCTGCGATTTACCAAGCAGTTCCGGAGGACGTGTTGCTCATGTTAGCGGAGAAGGATACGGCAAAAGAGGCGTGGGAGACGCTTCGAATAATGTATATGGGTGCCGAACGTGTCAAAGAGGCGAAAGTTCAAACCTTGAAAAGTGAATTCGAGGTGATTCGCATGAAGGACAACGAATCAATTGATGAGTTCGCCATGAAATTGACAACAATCGTTACCGGCATTCGCTCACTTGGAGAAAAAATCGATGAAACTTCGGTGGTGAAAAAGTTTCTTCGAGCCGTTCCGATACGATTCATGCAAATCGTAACCTCTATCGAGCAATTCGGTGATCTGAAGAACATGTCGATTGAAGAAGTCGTAGGCCGACTCAAGGCCCACGAAGAAAGACTTCGCGGATATGGAGAGAAAGACAGAGAGCAAGGGTTATTGCTCACACATGCCGAGTGGGTGTCCCGCTCAAAACAACACAATGGGAAAGAATCATCCTCTAGCTCGAAAGGAAGAGGTGAAGGCCATGCCGGGAGAGGGCGTGGTAGAGGTCGAGGTCAAGGACGCGGCCGAGGAAGAGATTCAAATCAGCCCCGAAATGAATCTAACAAGCCGAAAAAGGATAAAAGCAAGGTAAAATGTTATTCTTGTGATGAATTTGGTCATTATGCATCGGAATGCCCCAAAAAGAACCATGGTGAGGAGGCAAGCCTCACTCAAGCCAATGAAGAAGAGCCCATCTTGATGATGGCAATCTCACAAGAAGTCACATCCGGAAAGGTATCGCTGGAAGAGAAGATTTGTGTTAATCTTCTTACATCGGGAGAAAATCGAGTGAATTCCGAGGTATGGTAAATTTGGTCATTATGCATCGGAATGCCCCAAAAAGAACCATGGTGAGGAGGCAAACCTCACTCAAGCCAATGAAGAAGAGCCCATCTTGATGATGGCAATCTCACAAGAAGTCACATCCGGAAAGGTATCGCTGGAAGAGAAGATTTGTGTTAATCTTCTTACATCGGGAGAAAATCGAGTGAATTCCGAGGTATGGTATCTCGACAATGGTGCTAGCAACCATATGACCGGAGACCGCTTAAAATTTCATGAGCTAGATGAAAACATTACCGGTCACGTGAGATTTGGCGATGGTTCAACGGTCGCTATTTTGGGAAAAGGGTCGATTTTATTTGATTGCAAATATGGTGATCAGAGACTCCTTAACGAGGTATATTTCATTCCAAGTCTTAAAAATAATATAATTAGTCTTGGACAAATGACGGAAGAAGGGAGTCAAGTTATTATGGACGGGTCAATTCTATCATTGTTTGATAGAAACAAAACTCTACTTTTGAGAGTTAAAAGATCTCCAAACCGGTTGTATAAAACTCTTTTAAAAACTGGTAGACCAATTTGTCTTTTAGCAACAAAAGACGAACCAGCTTGGACCTGGCACTCTAGACTTGGTCACGTTAACTTTCCTGCCTTAAAAAAGATGTCAGAAAAGAATATGGCAACCGGAGTACCGAAGATTGAACACCCAAATCAAGTGTGTGAAGGGTGTGTTATTGCCAAACAAACTAGAACTTCGTTCCCGAACCAAGCGGTTTTTCGGGCACAAAAACCGCTACAACTTGTTCATGCGGACTTATGTGGTCCGATTACACCCACCTCTATTGGAGGAAGCAAGTATTTTCTTCTTCTGATAGATGACTTTAGTCGGTGGATGTGGGTGTACACATTATCTGAGAAACTTGAAGCATTTAGTGTTTTCAAACGCTTCAAATTGATGGTTGAGAAAAGTTCGGGTTATAAAATAAAGGCACTTCGTACAGATCGGGGAGGAGAGTTCACTTCTAAAGACTTCACAAGTTTTTGTGAAGAAAATGGCGTTAAAAGACATCTAACGACACCATATTCTCCTCAACAAAATGGAGTTGTAGAGAGGCGAAATCGAACCGTTATGGACATGGCAAGAAGTCTTCTTAAAGGAAGAAGTGTCCCTGGGGAGTTTTGGGGAGAAGCCGTTAGACATGCCGTTTATCTACTTAACCGCCTACCTACAAAAGCACTTCCCGACATCACACCTTATGAAGCCTGGTTTGGCAAAAAGCCAAGCCTTGGACACCTAAAGGTATTTGGGTGTGTTGCTTTTTCTAAAATTGTAGGTGGTCACCTGAAAAAGCTTGATGATCGAAGCAAAAAGATGGTGTATTTAGGTGTGGAGGATGGAACGAAAGGCAACCGTTTATTTGATCCGTAAGATCGAAAGTTGCGGGTTAGTCGAGATGTTGTCTTTGATGAAGAAGAAGGATGGAATTGGTACAAAAATAAGGAAGAAGAAAAGGTGACTCCTAAAACCTTTACTATCATTGAACCACAGACCCAAATACATCCTGAAATACCCCAAAACATCCCTGAAATCAACCCAGATCAATTAGAAAACCCAGATTTTGAACCTATTCAGTCTGAAACAACCACATACACTCCAATTTCTTCAAACTCATCCGATACAGAAAGTGATCCAAACGAAGTTGGGCCTCAAGGATATCGTTCGCTAGCTGATGTGTATGAAAATGCTGAAAGTGTGATCCTTGAGCCTGGAGAATTATTGATGATAGCTGCAGATCAACCCTTGAATTTCAAAGAGGCGGTAACCTCTAAAGCATGGCAGGAGGCTATGCAAACAGAGTTGGATGCTATCAAGAAAAACAAGACGTGGCAACTCACTGATTTGCCACCGGGTCATAAAGCAATCGGTTTGAAATGGGTATTCAAAGTGAAGAAAGACAACTTTGGAAACGTGTTGAAACACAAAGCTAGACTCGTCGCAAAAGGCTTTGTGCAAAAGCAAGGAATCGACTTTGATGAAGTTTTTGCACCGGTAGCACGACTTGAGACCATAAGGCTTATCCTTGCCTTAGCAGCTCAACATGGGTGGGTTGTCCACCACCTTGATGTCAAGTCAGCCTTTCTTAATGGAGATCTCAAGGAGGAGGTCTATGTCACCCAACCGGAAGGATATGTTGATAAAATCCATAGTCACAAGGTGTACAAGCTCTTTAAAGCTCTATATGGTTTAAGACAAGCTCCACGAGCATGGAACATTCGCTTAGACAAAAGCTTAAAAGGGCTCGGTTTTTCAAAATGTTCACAAGACTCGGCGGTTTACATAAGGAAAACAAATGGCAAAACTCTTATTGTTGGTGTCTATGTTGATGACTTAATCATCACCGGGTCGAACACCGAAGACATTGTCAAATTCAAAGATCAAATGAAAAAAGAATTTGAAATGAGTGACTTGGGTTTGCTTTCTTACTACCTTGGAATCGAAGTGTCGCAAGAGAAGTGGGGAATATCTTTGTGTCAAACGGCTTATGCAAAGAAGATTTTAAAGCAATTTGGGATGCTAGATTGCAACCCAGCGAAATCACCAATGGAACCAAAGTTAAAGGTCAAGAAGGATGAAGATGGTGAAAAAGTTGACCCGACCGAATATAGGCGAGTAGTGGGATGTTTAAGGTACTTGACACACACTCGACCAGACTTATCATATTCGGTTGGAATTGCAAGTCGTTTCATGGAAAAACCAACAACTTTGCACTTCCAAGTAGTAAAGCATATTTTACGGTATGTAAAAGGAACCGTCGATTATGGACTCAACTATGGAAAGGGTCGTGAAATTGAAGACTTGGTTGGGTTCACCGATAGTGATCTCGGAGGTGACACTGTTGATAGCAAAAGCACGAGTGGGATGGTTTTCTATCTTGGTAGAAATGTAGTAACTTGGCAATCTCAAAAGCAAAAGACTGTTGCTTTATCCACATGTGAAGCAGAGTTCATGGCAGCCATGGCGGCAGCATGTCAAGCCATTTGGCTTGCAAATCTCATGAAGGAACTCACCGGACATCATGTTATGCCTATCACTTTGTATGTTGATAACAAATCTGCTATTGCCTTGATGAAAAACCCTGTGTTTCATGGTCGAAGCAAACACATTGACATTCGTTTTCACTTCATACGAGAATGTGTTGAGCGTGGGCAAATTATGGTGGAATATGTAGCCTCGAAGGATCAAAGGGCAGACATCTTTACCAAAGCTTTGATATATGTGAGGCACATTGAAATGCGCAACATGATCGGCGTAACGAATCTCGAGCCAAGTTTGGTTTAAGGGGGAGAATGTAAATGTAAACACAAACTTGCAGCCACCACCAACCACACCTACACCACCAACCACACCTAACTTTGTTGAATTTCTCATATGAACTCATTGTTAGTTAGCAGCTATTGTAGAAATTATGCACACTACCATCACTATAAATAGATGTTCTAACATCCATTGTAATGCACCACAAAAATATAGAGAGTGTTTTAGAGTTAGTAGTTCTTTCTTGTATTTCAGTTTGAGTTCTGAATAAAAGAACATTTTTGAGTTCCAACACCATCTTGTTCTCTACTTCCCATTTTGTGTGACTCGACCCTAATAAGATCAACAGAAAATCTGATAGTGATGTCAATATGCTATGATTATGCACACACACAAACATTTTGTCCACCATGTTCTGATAGGTAGCTCTTGCATTTTTAAGCTATATGACATCTTTGTGTAACAAAAAATGGCTCCATAAGTGTGGACGAGAGGTCTTGTCCTTATCGGTTTTAATTTGCCATGTGGATCAATTGATATCCCTTGTACGTATCAAGGAAGTTCTTCCACTGAAAGCCTTCTAAAGCTTGTATTCTTAGGTCGATCTTTGGTAGAGAGTAACAATCTTTGTGGCAAGACTTATTAATGTCAATATAGTCCACACGCATACATCTAGACCCGCCGCCTCTCTAAACCATGAATGGGTTTGTGATCCATGTGGGGAAAATGGATATTCCCTTAAACCATAAATGGGTTTGTGACCAGCTTGTCCATCTCTATGCCATGTTTATTTCCCCAACTTGCATGCTGTTTGTTTAGCTTTATGGGATTGATTCTTGGGGTTAGGTTGAGTTTATGTGTCTCGATCGTTTATTAACTATATAAATATATAATAAAAATTACGAGATTAACAATGATTTATAGACTTTCTTGGGGTACCGTTGTTTTAAATCCTAGTATGTAGATAATAATTTGTTTGAATTTCCTCATAATTTTGTAAGAATAAATGATAAAATATTCAAGAAAAGATACTTTCTTAGGAAAAAAAGACGTCTATTAAATTAGAGTAAATTGATAATTTAATTTGAGCATAGTAATCAAATAATCAGTTTTAAAAGGAACACCTAAACACCCCCTATATAAAGTTCACATCACCCCTCTATATACATACAACAAAAAAAAATAATAATAATCCAGCATGCATGTATTATGTATACACATATTTTCTGCACAAAATAAATGAACATGGTGGGAACGACGGACGGACTACAGATTGACAAGCCATGAACATGAGAACATGACCTACTTTTCTCTCCTAATCACCAATAATCATTGCAAGAACAAGACCCATTCTTAAAATGATGAAATCTATTGGAATCCCTAACCACAATTTCTCTTCCCCTTGCGACCGATATATACTTCATGGCAGTGTGACAATCTCCACAAACCCTCAAATTCTTAAACACCCTTATCGGTTTCGTTTTGGACGTACTTATCAACCCAAATGCCACAGCAATCTTCTCACTATGCTGAACCAAATATCCTTCTTTTTCTTTCTCATCCAATTCATGAAGAACAAAACCCGTATCAGGCACATACCCCAGTTTCTTTATCTCCATTACCAACTCATCCAACTCTCTGTATATTTCACGGGCCCGAGGATGACAGGTGTCCCCAACATAGAATTTATGCGACTGCTTCTCGGCTTCTATCCAGCTGCAACCTGCTTCCTTCATCAAGTTCCTTTCTTTCATGGTTTTCCGGATTTTAACCACTTTTTCCCATTGCCCCTTTGAAGCATACAAGTTAGATAATAAGATATACGCGGAAGGATCGTCCGGATCCTGTTCGGTAATCATTTCTGCAGCTACTTTTCCAAGTTTTGTATTCCCATGGACTTGACAGGCTGCGAGTAATGTTCTCCATACAAGAGCATCAGCCTTAAACGGCATGGAGTTGATAAAGTTGAGGGCTTTTTCAAGAAAACCGGACCTTCCTAATAAATCCACCACACACGCGTAATGTTCCATCTTCGGGTTAATCTTGTGCTCATGGTACATCGAGTTGAAATGTTTTAAACCCTCGTTTACCATTCCTACATGACTACAAGCCGATAAAACAGACACATACGTGACTTCATTCGGCTTCACGCCCGCTTTCACCATTTGATCAAACTTTTCCAACGCGTTTATTGCAAAACCGTGTTTTGCAAAACCGGTAATAATTGAAGTCCATGACACCACATTTCGTTCTTCCATTTTGTTAAAAACTCGAGAAGCTGCTTCAATGTCGCCACATCTTGAATACATTGAGATCAAAGCGTTACATACCCTTTGATTCGAATCAAATCCCGACTTTATTAATCGTGCGTGCATCTCCTCACCCTTTCCGAGTGCACCAAGACTTGCTGCTGCACTTAAAAGGCTGGCAAATGTGAAAGAATCGACTGTCTCGGAACTCTTTGTCTCCTCGAATTGATTAAACATCTTGAAAGCTTGGTCAGAATTCGTGTTTTCAACATACGCGTCTACAATCGCGTTGTATGAAATCAAATTCTTCTCGAGTAGAACTTCGAAAGCTTTTTGAGCGTCCCCCATGTTACCGGATCGTGCATACATGGTAATGAGTGAATTCCCGACACAATTTATGGACACAAGACCTGATTTTACTGTGTGGGTGTGAATTTGTTTACCGATTTCCAGATTCGAAAGGTTTCCGCTTGCCTTTAAAAGGCTGGAGAAAGTGAAATGGTTCGGGGTGACGTCACCATGTGTGATCATCTTGGTGTAGAGTTCAATGGCTGTTGTGTCAAGACCTCCACTTTGTGCAAATCCTGTAATAATTGCAGTCCATGACATCACGTTATGATTAGGCATTCGTTCAAATACTTTTGTAGCATCTTTCATTGGTTCAGTAGTTGTACACTTTGCATACATGTCCACAAGACTGCACCCGATGTAGACATCTGAACACAAACCTGACTTAATTACCCACGTATGCGACTGCTGACCAATGGAAACGAATCCCAGTTCAGCACATGCAGACACTACACTACTCAAAGTAAACCGATCCGGCATAAACCCAGACAATAGCATACTCGAAAACAACTTAATCGCATCTTCGTGATGTCCCATTTGTGCATATCTAGTGATCAGCAAAGTCCATGTAACCGAATTTCTTTCGGACATTTTATCGAACACTTTCTTGGCAGACTCCAAGTCGGAAAACCCCTTAGCAAATAAATCAAGCAAAGCACACCCCACACATACATGAGACTCGAAGTACCCAGTCTTGATTGCGAACCCGAAAATGACTTCTCCGATCGAAGCATTTTCTACATTACAACACGCTTGAATCGCGGCTGAGAAACAAAACTGATTTGGGGATTCTCCATGCCTTAGCATCTCAATAAAGGTCAGCAACGCTTGTGATTCCATTCCATTATGCGCGAAACAAGATATCATCGCGCTCCATGAAACCAAATCCCTCAAACGGTCATCACCCATGGAATCAAATATAGTTTTAGCAGTAACCCAATCTCCGCATTTGGAGTACAAGCTTATGAGCGAGTTCAGTACAATTGCGTCCAGTTTTATTCCAGATTGGTTGAGTTTCGAGTGAACAAGTTTTCCAAGTTCAAAATTTCGGGTTCGGATGCAAGATTTGAGGAGGACAGAGAAGGTAGTGACGTCTGGGGTGAGCTGGTGTTGTTCGGTCATAACATCAAGGACTGAAATTGCTTCTTGAATCTGCCCCACATTGGATAAACGGATTAATCGGTCCTTTAGAGGTTCGAAAGTGGGGTTTTTTAGGGTTTTAATCGAACGCGTTCTTTTGATAGAAGGATTTGTGGGTTTATGAGACATTGGGGCCAATTTGGCGGGAGAGAGAAGAGGAAGAATTGACATTTTCAAGAATTGTGAACGGAACAACAAAAATGGAAAGTATAGAATATGCAGATATGAAGAAGCCTTTTTGTCAAAGAGGGTTTAGAAAGAAAGGCACCCGATGGCAGATACCATCATAAAACGTTTTAACAAACATTCATTTCCTTCCAAGATTGGTTTTTCGACGTGCCTTTCTATTATTTTTTATTCGTCTATTTAATCCTCAAAATTCGGCATCTTATGTAGGGATAGGAAAAAAAACACGAATTCGACCGAGCAATTTAAAACTCGAGCAAAAAATCTAAAATTCAGAGAATGTCGGGAATCGAGTCGCCTTTGAGTTCCCCCACCTTATGAGTTGCAGCAAAGATCTAGCTTTTGCAATAAGCATACTAATAAGATATACGAGTAAATAAAGCAACTAATCAAGTATATGAGTAAATAGAGTGATGAATATTGGAAAAGTATACAAGAGTATTACAATACTAGAGTATTACAATACTTAAAGTATATTCTTACTTTTGAGTTGCACTATATAAGATATCCTAAGATGATTAAAGGGTATAGTGATTCAAATTGGAAATCTGACATAAAAGATTCCAAATCAACTAATGGTTTTCTGTTCACACTTGGCGGTAGAGCGATAAAATGGAAGTCCTCAAAACGAACAGTTATAACTAGATCCACCACAAAAGCTGAGTTCATAACACTTGATAAAAGTGGAGAAGAAGCTGAGTAGATATGTCAATTATTTGAGGATGTTTTGGGATGACCTAAACCAGTTTCTGCAATCTTTATACATTGTGATAGTCAATCAACGATTGGACGAGCATAAAACAATACCATTAGACAACTACTCTTTACTGACGCTATCTCTAACGACTATGTAAGGTTCAAGGATAACATTGCAAATTCGCTAACTAAAGGGTTAAACAAAGAGTTGGTTGCAAGATCATCAAGAGAAATGAGACTAAAGCCCATGAACTAATAAGTTATTGCAAAGGAAAACCTAACCTAGTTGACTAGCCCAATATCTAGGTTTAATAAAACAAGCTAATTGCATATAACATCTATAAATCAATGTGAGGGTCAACTCCAACCCATTCCTAAAATAGATAGTGGTATATGTTAACATCATAAATTTTGATGATAAATTGGAAATCATAAAGCATTTGCTTTTAAGGATTGGTTAGAATCACCTATATGCAAGAGAAATGGGTCGCTTCAAATGGAATTTTCAAGGACGCAAATCCTAATAGCTCTTGCAAAACCATAGCATTGTTTATAAACATAACGAACATAATACTGAGAACCTAACTAAGTAAGGGATAATCATGTAAGATATATTGATTATTTACACAAACGACAAAACAGTTCAAGGACAGCGAGTCTATTGGTCTGCTTATAACATAATATGTCTCTTAAGGGAATGTTCAAATGGTAACACCTACATATCATATACATGGTTCAACTATTATATTTCACTTGGGTAGCTTGAAAATGCTTGATCAATTTTCATTCATGTGAGGGATTGTTAAAAAAGTTGGTTTAACCAATTGTCAAGAGTGGAATTTCCCATTTTTGAACACGAATTTGGTTTTATTAATATTGTTAAATGGAAAAAATGGTTATATGTTTGTGTTCTCCACCACGATAACTTCATTTGGGTATATTATACGCCCAAAACTAAATTAAGATGAATGGGAAATTAATCATTAAAGTGAGGTAATTGGATAAAATGGGAAAAGAGGTCAAGTGAGTTTTTAGTTATCCCACATTTGCGGGAGAAGGAAAAAATGGGTTTATAAGTAGAAATGTTTCTAAGCCTTGTAAGACTTATAGAACTAAGGCTCTCTCTTGTGCATGCAAGTGGTGCAAATGTGAACCAAAATGACTTGGTTTACTGGACTTGTGTGCGAGCGTACATTATACCACTAGTCGACCAAAAAAAACTTCATGCACCTTTTTGTACATACTTATTTTTTCATGGCTGAAACTTTATGATAGTTTCAGTTTTAACTTTATATTAAACATGAATTAATCATAAAATCGATTTCCTGTTTTGGAGAATTTCATATATGCCCTAAATAAACATCAAAATATTATATTTGTCCAATCTAATATCTAAATATCATATATATCCTTTATACGATTCCAAAATATCATATTAACATCATATTTGCCCAACAAAATCTCTAAATATCATATATATCATTTATAAGATTCCAAAATATCATATTAATATCATATTTGCCCAACCTAATCTCAAATACCATGTATGTATATATATATATATATATATATATATATATATATATATATATATATATATATATATATATATATATATATATATATATATATATATATATATATATATATATATATATATATATATATATATATATATATATATATATATATATATATATATATATATATATATATATAGTTAGTATTAAATGAAATTGATAAATATAGTGTGATTGTAGGACTCAACGTGGACCATTAGATCAACAAAATCAATGGATTAAATCAAATGACATTCTTGTAAATAAAATCAATGAATTCACGTGTTTTTAATTTAAAAAACCCGGTTAAGGGTAAAACAGTCAAAACCCACAAACCCATAACAACGGAATGCAATCTGCGCATGCGAAAATCACGGACACGATATGATCGGTTTCAATTAACACTATCAATAATCAAAATATACACAATCAACATCGAAGGATAGTACGGATGCGTTATCGAAAAAAAAAAATAGTTACGAAAGAGTTTTCAAATTCAATTCTAAGAAAATGGGTAGTAGGATTGTCAAAACCATTCTCTGAGAATGATCAAAACCAAAATAGTGCAGAAAACCATAACGTACAGAATATCCATTAAGAAAGTAGAATGTCATTCTTCAAGAATGAATTTTACATGTGGCAAAACTCTTAACCCAGAAAACCATTCTTCAAGAATGAATTTTACATGTTCATTCTCCAAGAATGCAAACACTAAGATACAGGAACTAAACACAAAAACAGGAAAAGGAGAAAAGAGAATACGGGAAAGAAATGTCTCATATTCTCTGAGAATGCCTCATTCTCTAAGAATACACCATTCTCTGATAATGCATTCTTGGAGAATGTAAACTAAAAAAAATTGAACTGCTCACACTTTGTCTTCCCCTGTCGTCCCATCTTCGGTGAAGCATTTCATCGAACATGTTAAATGCATATTCAAATAGAACCTGATTCAATCGCAATCTGAACCCAACGTAATCTGATGTTTGAATGGAACCTGATTTAATCGCAATCTGGTGTTCGTCGATCAATTCCTTTCGTCTGACTTCGATCGTAATTCAAAATTCTGAAATCAATTCCTTTAGTTGATGTAATCGTGATTGCAATCGGAAACCTTCAAGCTGACTTCGATTGGAAACCTTTAGTCGATGCAATCGGTTACTGAACTGAAATCGATGCAATCGGTTGCCGGCGGCGGCGGCGGTGGATGAAGCAGGGGAGGAAGTCGGCGGCGGTGGTGGATCAGGCAGGGGAAGAAGCCGGCGGCGATGGTGGATGAGGGAGGGGAAAACGACGGCTCTCGATTGAAGACGTTAGAGATACGGGAGGATACGTTGCATAAATAGGGTTGGTAAAATTACTAATTTGTCCCTATCAAATGATTGGTTCAGAATTAGTCCTACAATCTCACAATACTTAGAAAATGTATTTGAACCTATATATATATATATATATATATATATATATATATATATATATATATATATATATATATATATATATATATATATATATATATATATATATATATATATATATATATATATATATATATCTCCTTGATAAATTTCCAAGATATCATATTTGCGTAAAATATTTTTTAAATATTTTTCATTATCATTTTTTGTAATTTAAAATCATTATAAATATAACGA
Source organism: Cichorium intybus (assembly GCA_023525715.1). Classification (NCBI taxonomy): domain Eukaryota; kingdom Viridiplantae; phylum Streptophyta; class Magnoliopsida; order Asterales; family Asteraceae; genus Cichorium; species Cichorium intybus. The sequence continues at coordinate 1,368,088 of CM042014.1, read as the reverse complement.
AAATCTGGAATGACCGAAATACCCCTACTTCTATTTGTTGGAATACTTTCAAAATATTTCAATCGGACTTCTCACATAATCTTGTTGCTGGAAAGTAGAATCACAATCATCAACACCGATTTCCATCGTCAGATGATTATCGACGACAACTAAATACGACAGACGACAAATAAGTATGGTAGACGATGAAAATCGGTGGGATGATTATTGTTGAAGATGAAAATTGGTGCTAAAGATGATTATCAATGGCGACTAAGTACGATAAACGACGACCACATACGGTGGATGGTAGATATCCACCATGGACGGTAACAATGACGGAGTCCCTTTCCCTAGGTTGCATCCTTTGTGTTTCCATTTTCTAGCGATGCGTTTGTGTGAGAAGTTTGATTGAAAGATCGAAAGTATTCCAACAAAATAGAAGCAGTGATCTTTTGGTCATTCGATATTTCCTTTATATTTATAATGATCTTAAATAACAAAAAGATTATTATAAAAATGTTTTGAAATATTAAAAAAAACGAATTTGGGCAAATTTGATATTTTGGAAGCTTATAAATGGTATATAAGATATTTAGATATTAGGTTAGAAAAATATGTTATTTTGATATATATATATATATATATATATATATATATATATATATATATATATATATATATATATATATATATATATATATATATATATATATATATATATATATATATATATATATATATATATATATATATATATATATATATATATATATATATATATATATATATATATATGACTAGGTTATAATAAGAATGACAATTATTGTGTTACCTTGTAACCAAATCCTGGCCATCAGATTCCATTCTCGTAACAATGAAAAAAAAACACAATCTTAACAGAATAAGTTCTTGACAGAATGAGTTCTTATCATTCTTAAAAAAATGAACTAAATTTTGTACATCAAAACAACAAGATTGTAATGAATTGTTTCAATTATGACAAAATTACTGGAAAATTTTACATCACAACAATAAGAATCTAAAAAATTGTAACAATTTTGGAAATAATGAAATATATTTTACATAAAACAACAATATTCTAAATGAATAGATAAGTCATTCTTAAAAGAATGTGTTTTAAATGAGTTGTCCATATTGAGTTTCAAGGTTACACAATACTTGTCAGGATATATATTGATCCTGGCCATATATATATATATATATATATATATATATATATATATATATATATATATATATATATATATATATATATATATATATATATATATATATATATATATATATATATATATATATATATATATATATATATATATATATGACATATACAGAATTCTCTACTATGATTTGTGTCTGTAATTAATTTTGTCTAGTACAGAATTAATGTCTTATTTCAGTACGATTTGCTATATAAGTACAACTTTTAAATGACTATTTGAGAGTTGAGACGCACGAAATCAGATTATATACCTCTTGTTTTCTTCCTCTATTGCTACATTTTCTTGCTTTTATCAAGGTAGCATTTGGGCTTTGCCAATTTCGAGCGAATAATGGTTTCCAACTGTTGTATCCTGGAAAACAAACATCCTATTGAGGAGGAAATTTTTTAAGAACAATGTGTTAAATACAAGCCTCAATAATTTCTGATTTTTTCATTGTTTCGTATTTTACCGTGTCTATTTTCCTATCAAGTTTATAATCGTTTAAACCTTTTTTGTGGGTCTCTATTAACACATTGAAAGTAGAGGTGCACATTTACCGGTTTTAAACTTGTTCAGTTTTTTTCTAAAACCAGTTTTAAAAAAAACCGGTTATAGTTCAATAGGTTTCGGTTAAAATCTAACCGGTTTTGTTTTTTTTTTTTTTTTAAATGAAATTGAGTCAAAAATCGATGTTTTTCCGGTTTTTGAACCGGTTCGGTTCGGTTAATTGAAAAAAACAAAAAAGGGGGTAAAAAACCAGTCCGATTTATGATTAAAAAAAACTATTAAAAAACCGATTATTAAAAACTGGTTAATAAAAAACCGGTTTTGGTTTTTTTTTTTTTTTTTTCGGTTTTTCTAAAATCCGCTTTGGTTTGTGCATCTCAACTTGAAAGTCCTGAATTACAAATTGCTATGGGCTGCTTTTTTATGGGTCGAATAGGAAAAAAAATCCAAACATCAGCCCAATATATTTGGATTGCAAATTTGCAACTGTGATTCTGTGAGACTGATTATTAGTTTCATGCCAGTGTTGGAATGTTGCGGTTCTTGCAGTTCAAACCCAAGTTCATGTCGGATCTTATTATCCGTCCTACAATTCGGAACTTTTTTTGGTTTTTTCCTCAACAAAGATAAAAATCCCAATATATTTAAAGCTTTCGAAAACGTAGCAGGTGAATGTTGCTTTGAATTGATCACCTGCCAACATGTTTATTTTAATTCTTTATTAATTGTTTACTATTTAAATCTGTCAATATTACTTTTCAGTTTTATTTATATGAATGGTAACCAATTCGATTGGATACCAAATAATGAGTCGTAACAGTCTGATGAAGTGGATCGTTTAGATTTTAATTTTTTGATAGAGAACTTTAGTTTTATATTATTGTTTGTTGATTTTGTTATTTCCTCAGATAGTGGGATAAGAAAATCGCGATGGAAAAAAAAAAACTCCTAACCAAGATAACACATAATTGAAGAAAATGTCCAATTTCATATGATTTACAACATGTCGACTCAAGGGGTTGCAAATGCATGGACAAACCACCAATTGTTGGAACAAATTTCACTGTCTGGGACGGTGATTTCGAAGAACCTCCAAATGCAATTTCCAAGAATTTTTGTTTCTATTTTATTCACTTTTTAATGTAAATCACTAAATCGGTAAATTGTAGTTGTATCATAATTTTATATTTTGACTATCCGGTGCTGCAAAAAGCAACACGTATTATAGAGGTCCCATTTTGCATTCCTAAAAACCATTCGTAGTCTGACATATTTTTGGTATCATGCTTTCACTTGGCTATATAAGGAAATTTTGCAGATACGAGAGATGGCTTCTTGTAAATGACACGTATGGACTCCAAAGGAAAATAATGCCAATAATGAACCTACACGATGTGGGTGGTTGGGTGGGTCGAAGAGGCGTGATTTTGAACAACCCATATGGCCCACTTCATTTCTTATCCTCTCTGGATTTCATATTTCTCATAATGATTTTCATGCAAGTCGTTACTGATTCTTGTTTTAGTTGTATCAAACTTGTTAAATTCAACATTCAAATTTTCATCTTCGCACACACAAGAATATTTTAAAACCAGTACTAATCGTTATTCAACAAATACTTTATATACAAAACAACTTCAGCATTCAGGGATCTACGAGGACTAGAAAGATTATTACAAATAATAACAGATCATAAAAGGATTTGCTGGTTCTATCAACCCTCTCTTAGCTTATTTAGCAAAACCTACTTTGACTTTGACCTGATGTCAGATTGTAAAGCTACCATTCTTATGTTTTTTCTATCTGCTTCATTAACTCCACCTACTCCACTTCATTTCTATGATTAAATTCGAGCTCACTACTTTCTCAAGATGTCAGATTCATCTGTTTTTGCAAACCTTCCTCTGATCCTTGGCTGACTGTCCGCCAAAGCCTTCCTACAAGCATACTGAACACCAGAAACCCCGGTTCAAAACAATTGACAAAATTAATATAAAAAGAATAAAAGCGTATTGACAACAAAAAAGATACATGAGTAGTAAATTGGAACCCTCTCCACCAAAGCCATGTGACCCAACTAGTTGTGTCTAAGCAGCATATGATCTTATAGATACACAAACTTTTTCTAAAAATAATCATGTTAAGCAGTCTAAAAATGGGAATTAGGAATCTAAAATATGTCACAAGACTGTTATTGAAGACGTGTTGGTAGATAATTTACCTTAATTTTTCTGCCAAAATTCCTCTTTGTTTTCTTGTTCCTGTATCTTGAGAGCTTTTGCATACGGTCTTCAATGGTGCGCTCGCTAATTAGTGGTGGCTGCCCAAGGGGATAGTGAATGAGGCCCGTGTTAGCATCCGCAAGGGTCTGTCATAAAAAGAAAAAAACTATCAATATCAACTTGGTCTTTTGCTTGATTGTATAATGTATAATGATAACGTAGTCTTTTGTTTAATTGTATGCTGATTCTTGAAAGAGTGATAAAATCACAATAAAAGAGTCATCTAAATGGACTGATTTCGTCTATATGGATTTTCTCTAATATGATCTGATCCGCTCAGCTTTGAAATAGAAACATTTACATGAAACAAACTGCATTGGCATATGCATATACAATGTGGCAAATAAATCGAATACGACCTTTATGTCTCCATCACTGAAAGCCCTTCGCATACCATAAGCGCTCCCAAAATCTAGGTCACTGAAATTCAGAAAACTGGACTTAATTTGAGCCCCTTGAATCCAATCCATTGAGTTTAGACTATCAGAGCTCATGCTTTTGGGGATTTGACATGATGGATGAACATCTTCTTTCACAACGGTGCTTTCATCTGTTGTAACCGGGAAATTAAAGCTTAGGACTTCAGATAATGGTGACGGTTCAGTTGCTGCTTCTTTTGCCAAGATGTTTTTGCATTCGTAGAAAACATCATTCAGAAACTCCTCGTTCTGCAGTGATTCGATGTCTGTAACTTTGAGTTCTTGAGGGGAAATGGCGTCTTCTCCACAAGTGATCATGGAAAGAGCAGACGTCATGGGATCAAGGCTGATTAATGGTTGTTCGATTATGGGTTCTGGTGCTTTGAAAAGATCCCCTTCGCCCCCAAGATCGTAATCTGATACAGTGGAGGTCTGAATTAGGGCATCCTGAAGATACAAGATGAAGATCCGTTAGAAACAACAATAATTCTCATTTAACGATCAAGCAACGAACTAAAATCAAATATGAAAAGGAGTACGTGAACGACTAGTGACGTAAGCATGATTTACAAATGACTTTGGCTAGCAAACAGAGCATAATTTATCGCATAAAACAAAAACTTGAAAGTATAAAAAAAAAAAAACCCGAGAGAGAATCACTACCCTCCACTATCGTAAAGCCCAATGTTTTGATTTTATGGCTTCAATTAAAAAACGTGATCCATTAGGGACAATGTAATGACTTTTTCGCCGAATAATCTTCCCAAATTGACATAGACCAAATTGTTTCAATATTTGTAAAAAATGGAAACCAGTATTACTTTGATAATTGTAAGCCTTTCGAACACTGAAGAATATGGGGTTGGCTTGTAGCGCACTCGTTTTCATTTGAACAAGAGAGAAAGATCGAAAGCAACTTTCGGAGGTCAATTGCCTTTTATAAAATTAGAATTTCTATCAAACCATGCCATTGGAGCAAATTACAATAGAAGTGGTACCTTTGCTTTAGCTTTCCCATTTATCCTACCTTTTTTTGATGATTTGAGCTCTTGTGAGTGCGGTGAAAAAGGTGAATCTTTAATTTTTAAATACAAGTTGACATCAGATATTAACAAAAGTGAACAAATTGGGGAATGGGAAGAAAAAAACATAGATGAATATGTCTATACTGTTCAAGAACATTGGAAAACAACACTGAAATGGACATTAATCAACGATCCCATTACCCTTTCACAATGGGAAAGAACGAATACATACATCCACACACAACTCTGTTTAATTGCCGACAAAATTCTTGATAATTTCTTGAAATTTTCTCCAGTTCCTGAAGGAATTTAAAAGGGGTTTCTTGATATAACTAAAATAAGTTCATGAAACAGTTAATTTCTTAATCCCCCAGGAAGAAAGATGGAAGCAAGAAGTCAGTAATCACCAAGAACCCATCTTTGGAGGTTTAATCGCCACGCTAACACATAATATTACGATAAAGTAACCATGCATGTCAATCAGAAATCACAAAAACCCTAATTCATATATGCACATATAAACCCAAATCAAATTCAGCATTCAAGATAATGGAAAGAAGAACAGATATAATAGAGAAACATCCAATACAGAAAAAGAGGACCGAAAATGGAATTACCAAGCAAGTAATGGACTTCTGCGAGTGACAGAAATCATCAAATTGTTGAACTTCAGTTGAGAAGTTCTGAAAATAAGGGAACATTAGGCCAGTCTCAGCATACATTTCTTGTTTTCTTTTAAAACAAAGGATTTTTTTTTTTTTTTTTTTTTTTCTTCTACTCCTCTCAAGAAACTTGAGAGCTTTGGAGTTAAAGATGACAACCCAATTGAGTTTCAAAGGTGAAAAAGTGAGTTCTTGAAGCCAAAAACCAAACAGTAGAGCAGCTGCTAGTGGAAGTACAAGACTACACAGCACAAAGGCAGCAAGGTAGAATTGAGAAAGAGAAAATATTCACGCACAAAGGAACAGAGAGGAGCAAAGTTCCTCTCTATGATTATTTTGAATTGGGTTCTTGGTACCTGCTTCATTGATTTATACGGGGCTTGTGACTACAAGCCGACAGCAGTTGTGGACCCCATCTTTATTTGTCCGAACCATATATGTACATATAACAAGTGTATGTAGCTTGATGACCCGACTATTATGCCAGTAACAATTTGATCATGGAATTAGTGGCATTCTTTCCCAAATATGGTACCTATAACTATCTGGTTTAGCATTGCTTTTTGTGCCATCCTGTTTAAAAGCATCTCAAATAGACCATAATCATTTACACCTTAAACTGTTAGCAGACACAATCATGTCAACTACACCGATAATCATTTACATCACCTTAAACTGTTAGGCCATTGGGAGTGGGTATCACGGAGGGACCGTGATGGCCACATCACTACCCATCACGGCGTGCACACCGCCCCGGGTGCTCCGTGATGGGCGTGATCGTGATAGGAAGTGATGGAGATCACGGCTCATCACACCCAATAGGGTTTTTCCCCCATTTTTTTCTTTTTTTTAATTCCCACTCAACCAATTAGAAGCTTGGATTTTTTATTTTTATGGAATTATTTTTATTTGGAAAAGATGATGTGGTGTGATGAAAATGTGATGGGTATAAAGGGGGTAATGTGATGGAGTGTGATGGGATAAAATCCTATGTGGCGATGACGTGGCGCCCATCACATTTGGGCAATGTGATGAGTACTCCCATCAGCCTTAGCATACACAATAGACAATTAGACATATTGTAAAATAGGAACTGAATGGTTTTTTTTCATAGACAATAATTTATGGGAAGGGATCCGTACACAACAATTTTTCTCCATACACAACAATTTAACATTTTTAGTTGTGTACGGATCACTTTTCATAATTTATATTTGAGATGGATTATTTATATATATATATATATATATATATATATATATATATATATATATATATATATATATATATATATATATATATATATATATATATATATATATTATTGATGTGTATCATAAAAAATTATTATGTACAGATCAACTAAAATAGAGTTAATTTTATTATTAAAAAATTAATTATTAGTAAAATCATTCAATTTATAGTTATCATTTGATTTCATCTAACACGTGGTAACTTTTGTCAAATAGACCAATAATCATTTACTACAAGGAACGGCCTTTATTACAATCATAAAATTCGTTGTTTAAGGTCAAAATTTTGTGGCTATGTATTTACGGTGACTATAATCGTTTCAATAGATCTCATTGTGAGATGTTAGTAGTTATTTGTAGCGACTATGGCAGCATGTTTTTTTATCGTCGTATTACATTGAGACGACATGTCATCATAATAAACGTCAAGAAAACTTAAAAAGTAAAAAACTTTATAAAGAAGGCATGTCATCAAAACAAATTTTATTTTACGAACAACTTTGATACCTATATTGACGACCTTAGTTTCAAAAAATATTCTTTATTTTAATAATGATTTCAAAAGGTATAAAAACAATACAGTTTTATTTAAAAAAAATATGTAAAAAACACTATTATTGGAAGTTAAATGCAAATCAATCAAAATTTAATACAATGACTCAAAGTTTAGTATTGTAAAATCTATTGATCTCATCCAAATTTTACTCACCATTACTATCATCATATATTGTTGTGGTAATGTTTGTCATAAACCCATCAATGTCAAATGGCGGTGATTATTAACTCATAGGTCGTTGGAAAGTATTTGGATTGACGTCAACTGAAGTGTTTGGGATATCTAAGTACGGGTCATGGAATCTTCGTAGTCGAAATTCTTCCAAGCATCAAGGCTTATGCTTATCTGATGCTGAAGAATGAGATCGAAATCCACAAAGTTGATAAGTATCCTCCAAGTTGATCAAGTTCATAGTCCCAAACTACTGAATTGAAGATCCCAAAATAAGATCACACGTCGTCGCCAAAAGTCTAAACCATTTCTTGTTCCTCAAATCACTGAGGAACAAATCATAATGCGCCAATAATAAATAATAACTTGCTCAAATAATAAGCATTTGGAAGTAGAGTATGAATAATAAATAATCTAGATCTTATACGAATTTAGTGAGGCCACCAAAAATCAGTGCTACATCACATCACGAAATAAAACTGTCTTTAGAAGTCTCAAAAATCCAAACACTAAAAATCATAACAAATAGTTGGAATACTCATAATATTTTCTCCTATTTTTGATCGTCAATGCAATGATATCAGAAATAAATAAATTGGACAAGAGAATATTGGATAATAGGAGTTTCACATGCTCCCCTAAACGTATGAATGGTCTCGAAAAAACACAAGAAAAATTAGAATAAATACTTTCTGGTCATCTGTAGTTAGTTGATTCTTTAGCTATGTTGAACAAATAAATAATGATAAAAGACGATAAGTAACATCTGCTAAAATAATATCTAGTGAGTCGTAGAAAGGTTGAAAGACGAATTACTGACGTGAGCCTGCTAAAGCAACGCCACTAAGGAAAAGTTGTGGGAGCGGTCCAAGCTGCTAAAGCGAGCCTACTGAAAAGGGTCTACAAATATTAGCGTCGAAATCTAGGATGCAAGAAAGTCGAACCTGTTAAAGCAACGCCACTAAACCTATAGTTACTGTCTTTTTTTATTAATAAAAATTAATTTGAGACTTTTTTGTTAATAAAAAATAATGTGAGACTTTTTCATAAACTGAGCCAAAATTTTGGGACTTTAATGGAGATTTCTCATTAAATTAAAATCATACCATATCTGAGATTAGTAATGTGGAATTGGGATTTAGCCTTAAATAAGTTGTTTCTTTTTTTTTTCCCTGGAATTTTGATAAACGAGGTCGAGTTAAGCTTTAGCTTGTTTAGGCTTATGAGCCTGAGCCTGAGCCTGAGCCTGAGCCTGAGCCTGAGCCTGAGCCTGAGCCTGAGCCTCGTATAAAGCTCGACACAAGCCGAGCCCCGTATAATTTAAACGACTTCGAGTCGAGCTTGGTCAGGCTCGGGATCGACTTGACTCGTTTGCATCCCTACCAAAATCTGGTGGTTTGAGAAATTCAGATAAAAATCCTAGTCTGATGTTGCTGAACCGGGACCTCTGATTTGTGGATCGTTAGTCTAAGGCTGGTACGTCGACCTTGATTAAGTAGATAGCAGGAAGGAGTAGAATAAAATCCATATTATTGAGATCAACCATGAGTAGAAGGAACGAGAAGCATATAATCTAAAGCTTTGAAAATCCAAAAATAAAATGTATCTCTTAAAGTTTTTCGGAAATAATCTTGAATGTTCACTTGCTTGAAGAAAATAAAGTGGGGCTATATAAATGTTCTTCAAGAAAGCATGCTTCTAATCAATATGAATTGAGTGTGATATACGAGTTTAAAAAATAATTAGTGGGTATTAAAGAAATGGGTTAACTTTTTCTGACAGTTACACCGTTTTCATTCATCTAGTTTAGATATATCAATCTAGTGACAACAATGGTATAATTTGTCATAATTTTATAAAATTATAAATTTCGTTCGTTGTGTCGTAATTACTTTAAAAAAAAACTACTGTTTATTGTTACTAAAACGTAAAAATTATAAAAGATTAATTCATCAATTTGACATAACCGTTTTGGTATAATTTGACATAATTTTATAAAGTTATAAACGTCGTTCGAGTTGCCGTAATTACTTTTAGAAAAACTATTGTTTATTGTTACTAAAACGTAAAAATTATAAAATGTAAATTCATTGTTATTGTTTTTCTAATAATAATAATAATAATAATAATAATAATAATAAATCAAATATTATTAATAAAAGAAAAAGAAAAAGACAATAAACAAACAAAATAGACAAAAGACAAAAGAAAAAACAACAAAAAGACAAAAAATCAAATAAGGGATGTACTATTAGATAGTAAAGGTATGTATAGGATCACCCTTTTTTATAATGTCTTAGTTTATACAAATTTCATTATAAATTATGTCTCGTCAATTATGTATATATAAATTTTCCGCAGCAGCATACAAGATATGCTACCCCTAGTTCCTTCACAAGTCTGAGAAGTTTTTATATACAAAACATATAATTATATAACTTTTAGTTTTTTTTATTTATTTCTAGGTTGAGAATCGCAATAATTATTAAACCTTAATGTTTTGTTTTCTTTTAATTTCCAACCCAGAAACAAATAAAACATACGATTTTTCGTTACAATCTACCCTCTAAAATATCCTAACGAATTTTGAATTTATCAATTAAATACATCAACTAAATTACCACATAGAAACACTTGTTGAGTTACCAAATTCACACGTTTGCCTTTTATTTAATGTTTAGCTGCTATTACATTATGAAGCATAGATTCTACTTTTATCTTATCTCTTGATCTTAATCTAAAACAAGAAATACTTCCCAAACTTCATGACTTAATCATGTGACTATCAACAAGCTACAAAGTTGGTACACTCTTAGTTTTAGGAATGCATTTTTATCATATGACACGTCACACGTTTAATAGTATTTTTCTCAAACCATATGATCCGTGTAAGTGTTTATGTTTTTTATTCAATCCAAAATAATCATTTACACACAACATATCCTTTAAATAACGTTATTGACACTAAGCTTATGGAAAAAATCTAGTGTGTATGAATTTGATAGACAATATATTCTAATAATATTATGGGAAATCTTTATTAAAATCTCAAAATTTTGGTTCAATTTATGAAAAAATCCTAAATTAATTTTTATTAACAAAAAGGTCTCAATTAATTTTTATTAACAAAAAAGACAAAAACTACATATTTTATCTTCAATAAAGTCCTAATATTGGAAATTTCCCTAATATTATTCAACAGACACATTCCATTAAATGTTCAATGCGCCTTTTTTTTAATCTAGTAACAAGATTTTATAACATCATTAAATGTTCAATGCACAATATTTTTTAAAGTTGTGTTGTTTTAAGGAAAATTTTAGAAAAAATATTAAGTTTTTATAGAAATCTGATTTTGATATTGTGTTGTTTTTTCAATTAAGTTATCAAGTTTTCAAATTTTCTCAATTAAGTCATTGCATTTTCATTTTTTTCAATGTTAACAATTTGATCGGTCAATCTGGTTGTCGGCTGACGTGACATAATGACGTGTTAGTATTTGATGATGTGGAGTTGACATGACATGATGACGTGGCTTTTTCTAGGTGTCATATATATATATATATATATATATATATATATATATATATATATATATATATATATATATATATATATATATATATATATATATATATATATATATATATATATATATATATATATATATAAAGCATAAACAAATGAGAAATAAAATTTCCGTGCAAAATGCAAGAAATATTTCAAATATTCCAGGTGAAACGTATGATCTTCAAATTTTGTTGGCATCAACCACATGTTACATGATAATTTATTGGGTTTTTCTTTTACAATAAAACTTATTGTTAATAAACTATATTTTAAATAAGTTACAGAAGAAATCTTAATTGATTTCATCAACAAATATAGACTAATCTTAGTATATTTTATATTGAATTAAAAAGATCGTAATAATTTATTTTGATGCATTTATGATTCATTAAGTTATGTAGTGTCCCTTGCAAAAGACTTTATATGGTCTCAAACAAGCTCCAGGAGTTTGGCACCAATGATTTGTGGTTTATATCCCATCCCTAGGATTTCTTAGCAGCAAATCTAACAACTTTCTCTTTACATACTATCATGGGCGAGATACCATCTACCTACTCCTTTATGTAAATGACATCATTCTCAACGTTTCTTTCTCTTCTCTCATCACGAAAGTCCTCACTCAGTTATATTTTGAATTTCTCATGTGTGTTCAGGGGCCTTTGTCCTTCTTAGGTATTGTCGTATCTCGCAGTTCTTCAGGGCTCTTTATTTCCCAGTCTGCTTTTGCTCAGGAGATTTTAGCATGTACTGATATTCCATGTGTAATCCGTTGTAACACTTTAGATGACACAAAATGGAACTCTCCATCGGTGGAGAGCCTGTTCCTGATTTGACTCTTTACCGAAGTCTTGTGGGAGCTTTTTAATATTTGACCTTTATTCGTCCTGATATTTCCTATGTTGTACAACAGGTCTATCTCTTTATGGATGAGCCATGTATAGCATATTTTTCAACTCTTAAGTGTATTCCAAGGTATTTTAAGGGTACCATAATGCATGTAACATCCGTGTTTTAGGTCTAGAAGTTTTGGGATTAAATCGATAAGATAGGAGCAGATCTTGCATAGACACGATGACATGGATTTTTCTAGGTGTCAAATTAATTGAAATAAACTAAAATGTAGTAACTTAATTGAAAAAAAATATAGTGTCAAAATCGATTTTTTAAGAAAACTTACTGCAATTTTCAAAATTTGCCCTAAGTTATATTAGATATTTTTTGAATTTAAAAAAAATATTCTATTATTTTATAACAATCATATTTGTAGTTTAATTTTATTCTAACTTTAAGAAAATATATTAACTGCTAACTCAAAGTTTTCATATTTTTGTTCTAGCATAGTATGGTAAAAATCCTATATTAAGTTAAACATTTCTTTAAGCTAATATTAAGGACCATATTGTAGAAAATTTAGTGAAGATGGTAACTTTTACCAAATTGCCAAACTATGAGTTAGGGTTGACCTAGTCAATGACCTAGATAAATTAAATTATGTAATTTAGGGGAAAAAGTGCAAAGTTGGAGACTTTCATTTAAATGGTTGATCTTTTGGTGTTGTATGTACAGAGGGTAAACCTCAGGGACCATTTTGCCATTTCTCCATATTTGTAATGTTTTAATTAGGGATTTCTCCCTATTTCTTGGATGGAACGAGATGGGGGGAAGAGCTCCTTGGTGATTTTGGGGTTATCCATGAATAATTGGTGTAAGAACTTGAAGGTTTAACAATGGATTGAAGATTTCAAATGAACTAAGGTATAAATCCTCCATTACAGTCTTGAAATTTCGAGTTAGGGTTTGGGTTGGGACCAAATCTGAATATCTAAGTATGGATGAGGCTCTTCCTATGATTGCATTGGTTCATTTAAGTTTAAGAGCATCAAACAATCTACATACAATTAGCGAAGTATGGATGATGTTCTTCATATGGGTGATCTAGATTGTTTATTGTGATGTAATTGGGTGTTTTGAACCCTAAATTCATGAATTAACGAAGTAATGTATGAAACTCATGGTATTGTGATTTCTAGGGATGTGTTTGTTGAAGGAATTTTTGTTTTGAAATATTCCTTGTGATTCCATTCACTTAAAGTTGGATAAAATTGATTAACCATTGAATCCATTGATGACATTAGGTGGTTTGAACCCTAGAATTTGATTATGGATGATTTGGCATAACAACTAGTAAAGTACTGAACTTTGGGTGGTAATTAGGATAAGGGAATTGATTTTAGATTGGTCTTTGCGAATCCAACCACTTGGGAAATGATTAGAGCCCTTGTTAGAACTTGTTGGATGGAATGGAATTAGGAATTCCATTGATTGGTTTCCTTGAAAGTTGGAATTAGAAGCCATAGGATGAATCCATATTGGTTGAACATTTGATTAAGTTATTTATGCAATGAATGACTTCAAGCTAATGTTTAACTCCTTATTTTGTTGGAAGAATGAGATGATGAACATTAGTTTATTAATGATTAAGTCATGAGCTTGATGAGTTTGTGAGGTGTGTTTTGGGTTGGAAAACCCTAAAATTAGTCATCATTTAGTATTAAAAGTGTTTAGGGAGCTTTGGGATGCATTTTGACATAGTTGGGAGCAAATATGTTAAGAAATGAGGATTCTCGCACAGTTCTGGCGCGGTCAGCGTGGCATTTTGGCCTACATTTTCACAGCTCGCATGAAGTAATTTTTTGGGATCTGATGCCTCATGCAGCCTACATGAGATTTTTTCCTTGGCTTGCGCAGCACGCATGGCCTCAGCACACTCATCCTTATTTTGTCTTTTGCTCAATGTAACACTCTCTCTAGGCTTAGACCTTTAGGGTTTGATTCTCCAACTTTTAAAACTTATGATTAGGAGTTGTTTAACATAGTAACTCTTTATAGAATGGATGTTTAACCTAAAGGTATGGAGATGATAAGAATGATAAGTTTTTCCCTACGATTGGGTGAATTAAGGGTGATACCTTCTTTTCTTGACTTGTAGGAAGCAATAGAGTTGCAACAACTTAGAGGTGGTCTAAGGACTTGAGTTACCACTTAGCTAAGGAGGAGGATATGTAGTGCAACTTTGAGTGGAGTAACGAGGTCTAACTACATGTAGAAGATGAGTTTACCGGGAGTACATGTCTCTAGTATTACTACTTTGTTGTGTGAATTTTTAACTATTTTCATGCATTCTATATGTGCAATGTGTCTATATATGTATTAGCATGAAAATGTGTTTTAAAGATGATTTTGTTATAAAGACCACAACACTTTTTAAAAGAGTTTTGGCATCCTATTTGTGCATTGCATGTAGGACGGGGTTGACCGTATGAACCTAACATGACTTCCCATAAAGAGGGAATTCGCAGCTTCAATAGTCGCGTTTGAGATGAACTAAGATGACTTATCCTCGAAGGAGTGGGATTGCATGAGGGGAGTACCTAACCCTCATGTAGACTAGTGTGATGGTCGCTAGCTCCTAGTTTGGTCCACTTGGGTGATTGGGTGGCATGCTTTGTGCTTATCACTTGAAAGATTGAAGGGTTGCCATTGAGGGCGAGATTGGACTTTTATGATATTGAACTGGGTTGAGATAGTTGCAAATTGCATTGCATTGCATTCATAACTATCCGTTTTTGTTTTGATGTTTATGAGAAAATAAAACATTTTGGGAAATGTTGATTATTAAAATTTCTCCTAAACTTTTGAAGTATTTCTAAATTATTTTTGGGGGTTTGTCCTAAGTGTGGTGATTGACATTGCCCACTCTAAATGGGTCAACCTCGGGTGAACTCACTACGCATTCCACTGCCTAACCTTATTTTGACGTGTTCTCAAGTTGAGGAGTTATGATGACTTTAGAGGATATTGATATTTAAAAGGCCACGTGTTGTGTGATTTCATTTAAACCGTGTAATGATATGGAGATTATAACCACCTCGCTACCTCTTAAACAAACTAATCCATTTTAAAAAAGGGGACCTTACGTTTTTCCGCAACCTAAAACTAAGAAATGTTTTGAGATAGAATATGACTGATTTTAAAAGGGTGTTTGAATACAAATAAAGATACTTGGAACATTTTGGGACTAAAATTTTACCATGGCGATTCATAAACATTGATGAGAACCTATGGGTGTCAAATGATGTTTTTATAAATAAAATTTAGCGAGGGGCGTTACAGATTATGATATAATGATTATAAAGTTCCCAATAATTTAGGAATGAGATTGATTCTTCATATCATTGTTTAATTTATAGCGTTGCAACTCCAATTGTTTAGGTTTTACACTTCTCTTCTTTGTGTCTACATTGTTTACGACTCCATCGATCATTGTTTTTATTGGAACGAGGGTATCCCTAACGAATATTTTTTTAGAACGGCAAATCTATCATACTCCTACTCCTAAACTACTCCTTGTTATGTTAGTGTCAGGGTTTGAACCCATGACCTCCTTGTTAGTATATCACCTTGTTAGCCAAGTGGGCTAGCCCCAACTTGTTCCCTAACGAATATGTAAGCATATGTTCTTTACGTGTGTGTATGTTTTTGTAAATGTATGTTTATGAATGTAATTGTAATTGTTCACATATGTGTCCATGTGTAGTATTACTAACTTGACAGGAATATAATCTATTATGGGCAGTAAAAAAATCCACATCAGCTATATTACATATGGACATCTATGTTGACAATGATGACATATGTGTGTGTTGTGTTTGTGTATGAGTGTTTGCTATGTGTTTGCATATATAACACCATACTTTAACAATTCTTATATCATAGCGTCCTACTTTTCTATATGCATGCCACTGTGTGTGCGACTATAGAGTATCAATGGGCATTAGAGAGATCTAGATTTATGTATGTTGCTATTTGAAAATACAAATTTAGATACCAAAATTTCAATAAAATAAAATATATTAATAGTATTTTTTTTGCAACTTTAATCCCTTATTTGACATTATAATAATTTTTAGTTTAATATAATATTTTTCTGTTTGTGTTTGTGTGTGTTTTTTGCTTTGTGTGTGTGTGAGTGAGTGAGCGTGTGTGTGTTCTCTACGAGTATGTATGTCTTTGTAAATGTATGTTTGTGTGTGTATATTGTACATCATACTTTTAATTATCCCTCTATCATAGCATCCTACTTTTGTATAAACATGTGACTATAAATTATGTTTTTATGTAACTTTTTATTTTGGTAAAAGAAGAGTACCAGTGGGACCGAATTTTTAAAAACAAAATTTCGATATATATATATATATATATATATATATATATATATATATATATATATATATATATATATATATATATATATATATATATATATATATAGTTCAAATCAAATTTTGGATAAACATACTCGTTTTGTGAACCACTACCGGATGCCTCCATCGTAGACGATGACCCCTTTTTATGTGCATTTCGTGATCCTTCTGGTTTGTTGGTCGATGCAAAAGACGAACATCTGTTCATAGTATTCCCTTTTTGGTGACATCTAGAACACTATTTTACAATACGATCCTCACTTTGTGAAGGAACACGATTAATGTTTCTTGGCCTACCCGACTGTCTCCTTTGCATTATTGGGGGTTGATAATCATCATATTTTTCGGGATCACAAGGGGATGTAAGAGGGTTTACCAACTCTTCATATGTCTTTTTATAACTAGCAACGTGGTAGCCAGGAATAGTCATTGATGAACAATCACTATAATTTAAAGTAGTGAGCACCCTTATCACATGACCACAGGGCAAACCAGTCTTTTGCCACTTCATACAACAACATGTATTCTCACCCAAATCAACAATACCCCCTCTCTTAAAATCATTCACCTGATATCTCGTATTAGAGACCCGGTTTGGACTGTCCGGTTACTACTTTTACTTCTTCTTTTTCCAACTTTGTTATTCACCTACGGGATCAATGTTGTTGTTAAGCTTCCTTCATATAGTAAGGAAAGTAACGTTTAGTTGTCAATATTTCAATTAAAAATCATAATTACAAAACTAACAAATAATTATATGGCAATTGATAGTACCTCCGATATTACGACGTTCATAACTCCATTGTTGCATGGTTGCACGAAAGAACTCAATCAACATCAACATTGTCGTCGTTCGGGCATATCAAGATAGTGTATTAATTTATTCAACACTATTAGAAGTCATTAGGTTATACTTGTTGCCAAGGTTATACTTGTTGCTAGGAAAATAAGCCCTCGACCACCTTTCTACTTTGGCATGATCCAAGTATTCATATAACGCAGGAATAATATTACAGATCCTTTTCATGGCTTCATTAAATTCAGGCATGGTGTAGGCTTTACATGCTTGACAGAACAAAGCTTTAACAATAACATTTTTTTGTAAATCGGGCTGTTAAATTCATATACAAGTGGTGACTGCATACTCAATGGTTGGAGCTAGGAAATATCGTGGCCACTCCATTACTTATAGACGAATGCCTATCCGAAATGAACATATAATACGAATAATCTCCTATACAATGTTTTGGCTATTGAAAAAACCAGGTCCATGATTACGTGCACTCGCTTTCGCATACTCCATATCTATGCAGTTAATCGCGCCGGTACAGCGGTGGTATCGCGCCGGTATCGCGGTTAGCGGAGGTAGATAAAATAGTGGTTCATTTTAGCGGTAAATTACAGCGGTTCCGCAAATAGCGCCACAATTACCGCGATTTGGTGCGATTTACTGCGCTTTTGGACCGCGAAATACCGCGATTAACCACGATAGCAGTAGAATCAAAAGTTGCACCATGTAAGTGAATTTTTTAACGTAATCAGATGTTTTTTCATTTTATTTTTTCTTTATCTTGATATTTTTTTTATAAAATATGGATATATGGTGCCATTCATATGAGATTGATACATATTTTCTGTAAAAGTTTGTTGTCACAGTAACTTTTATGATATTTATTCTACTAGTAATAGTATAATATATAAATTTTACATATTATAAAAAACTGTTATACCGTCGCTATACCACTGCGAGAACCGCTAAATTAAATATCGGCATGTTACCGCTATTATAATTTTGACCACAATAACTGCATAGCTCCATATGCAATTGGTAGAATCTGGTTATTCCCGTCCATTGCAACTACAAGTAACATGGTCCCCTTAATTTCCCCCTTAAGGTGGGCAGTATCGACTACAGTACTGCTGAAAAGACCGTATCTACAATAACATTCAAACACATCAGATCGTAGTTATCTCCAAATTAAATAAAAATATAAACATTACTAAAAATTTAAGCAAAACATACTGTGCAAAAGAGATACATATAGGAATTGAAATCGATTGTCATCATCTGTTTGAATATGTGTGATGGTGTCAATGTTATGCTTCACCAAGTTATGACAGTAAGGCTTTGTTTGATTTACCTCTTACTAGGTCAGTAAGAGGTAATGTCTGACTCGGTCCGAGTCAGACTGTTTGGTAGCCCAAAACTTTGACATCTTACTCGGTCCATGCCTCTTACCTGCCCTCTTACCCGGTAAGTAAGAAAATATCGCTGACCAGGAAAAGAAAGGCGTCTATTCTAAAATTGCCGCTTGCCTTCGCCTCCATTGTTCGAACTCTCTCTGAATTGCCGTCCTCCCACCTCCGACCAGTGTCGGCCGTCTTTGATCGGAGTCCTCGATGATGGAGAAGGATCCCAGAGAATATCTTCGAGTAAACCACCAAGATTCTGACCAAATCGTCCGACTCAGCATCCCTCCTCAATAACCTTCAGCCTTGCACAACTTCTTCGAGGAGTTCAATCTCAAAGGCATACGACTCGACCAGTTCTAGCCCGGTTTGGTCTGTTGCTTTTTCACAGTAAGAACCCCCAATTGATATTCAAGCTCGATTAGTTTCATCTTTTCGATATCCGGTCCTTTTAACCTTCTAGGTAGCAAATTGAGACGATAGTTCGATTTATTCCATCGATTATTCACAAGTTTTTGGCTTTTGATGAGTTTTAATTGTCATTTTTCCCAAATCAGGATATTTCTGGCAGTGAACGTAATTGCTAGTTTAGAAAATGAGATTGGTGCGAGTGTGGTGTATGAGAAGGATTACTTTAACCTCAAATAATAAGAAAATTAGAATTATAATCAGTTTATCATACGCTTGAAAATGATTATTGCAACTGCAGATCATGATTATCTGGTTTATTGGGAACGTGGTTTGAACTTTAAACAATATGATGATGTTATACATTTTACATTATGTTAACATTAGATAAGCAATAATTGTGATGGGGTTATATATTTATATGCTAATGTTCAACAATGTATCTTATTGACATGATAAGTTGGAAATTAGTGCAAAACTTCTTGGCAGAAAAGGCGGATACCATGGAACTCTTGTTTTCCTCAAGAAAAAAGCAACCAGAGAGAGATGATTGCTGAAAAAATTCTTTATTTCTAAACCAACTAGCAAAATCCAAAACCAGATGTAATATGTGAATGAGGATTTAGGTTATGTTTTATCTTTAATGAATTGAATAGATAAAATTAAAAGACTTGTTAAAAAATACATTATACCCAATAAAAGATACAATAGAAGGGTAACATGGTCATTTTCATCATTTAACAAATTCAGTCAGATCTATAATCAAACATCATGGTTTTAGTCGGAGTTTGATTCAGTCCGAGCTTCTGACTCGGTCAGGCCTCTGACTCAGTCAGATCTAACTCAGTCAGCAACTATCAAACACAACCTAAGCTGGAAGCTTCGCAAATGAACTCTCTTGTGTGCCCCTTAACAGTAGAATGACATGTTCTTTAGCTCGCCAAGCTTGTTTGTAGCTAATGTCAATTTTATATTTGGAATTCATATCCCTTACAATGTCACTGCCTTGATACACTTGGCTATGATTTCTAGCCATAAACCTCTGTCAACAAGTGCCCCAACACTTTTTTTTCGCTTGCCGATGATTGGTGTTTAATTCGTTCGACGAACATGTGTGTACGTCGATAAATTTATGTACTATGAAGTTAGGATACGGTTTTTAACAAATTTTGCCTTTAGACGCCAACCATAATTTTCATGGCAGCAAAAAACCTTTGACAACCCTCAAATTTCAGGTGTGTGATTACCCAATTTGAAATCCTAAGAGTTCTTAGGTGAATGCAAATCTTTTAGACACGAATTTAAGTATGACAACTGTCAAGTTCAGATCATTCTTTGACTTAAATAAGTTGCCCTAGACGTTATAGCATTGGCCTTACTATAGATAATAGGTCAAAAAGAAAAACCTCGTAGATTCTTGAATCCAACTAGAATCTAGGACTAGTATACTTGACTGTTACAATTCATGTGAATTTGTTCAACTACTGTAGAAAATGCCAATAAACGGTTAAAAACCAACTATAAATATTCTTTATAGTAAAAAAAACTTATGAATAATTTAAAGCAAAGTGAAAACACTAAATTTCATATTATTATAGTTGTTAAAAATTTTATAAAGTCATAAAAATCTTAAAAAGCCTTAAAAACCCAAAATTTATAAATTTAATGTCTAAAAATTTATAAAAATTTCCATAAGGCTTGTAATATCAAATTTAAATTAATTAAATTATTAAATATAATTAGGAATGAAAATTTTTGGTTCCTAACATTTATTTAATAATTATGTACTAAATAAGTCAAATTAAGCCATAATTTTTATAAAAACTTCTATAAAAATAACCAACTTTTTTTTATAAAGTATAGAAATAATTTTTATAAAATTAGGCATGGTGAGGGGAGCCCACACCATAGAAATTTCGTCCATCCCCCTTCCCATACACCATTTATCAAAGTTATTCATCATTTGGTTCATTTACTTACACTAACTCTCTCTCTCTCTCTCTCTCTCTCTCTCTCTTCTTTGCATCTTTCCCATACACACACTCATTATTTTTCTCTCAAATTCTCCTCCTCCTCACCCACGAAATTTTCAGCCAAAAATGACCCAAGAACACTCCTCTAACTCGAAATCTTCATCATCTAGTGGTGTTCATCAAGGTAAAAACGATTTTTCCTCCATTTCCCTTTCAAGATTTCATGATTTTCTTGCATTTCTTATTCTTCTACATCTTTCTTTATGAAATGTTTTGTGCATACTCATGTACCCACGGTTTTGATGATGATGGTGGTAGAACTTCACTCAAAACATCATGCATGTTACAAGAATGTGAAGATCCATGACCAAAACCTAAGTCAAAATCAAGAAAATGCACATTTTTACTAGTTTTGGTGGAAAATCACCACATGCATCACAAGTATTCTTACAAAAACGAATTTTGAACATTTAGAATTCATGCATGACATTCAAACCTTCATGCGTGGGATGATCTTCATGTGTAGAAGCTTGATGAACAAAGTTAGTTGCTAAAAGCTTCAAAATGTGCATGCAAGAACAAAAATGAACAAAAATATCTAAAACTAGTTTTCTGATCAAGTCCGATTTATTCCAGGAGAATAATAATATGAAAGAATAAACTGGAAAGTTTGAAGAGCTAATTCATATTTTTCGATTTTCTACAATTTTGGCAAGAATCTAAGGCATTAATTCACATAAAATACTTGCATAGGTCAATAATTCCTAGAAACTTTTCTGGACGACTTATAAAGTAAATGGACATTCACCATAAAGTGTCACGCCTTTTTGCCACTGTTTACTATATTTTCTGATTTTTCTTTTATTAAACACAAATAAATTATAGAACCGAGATCTTAGAACTAAAAGTGACACAAAATATTTTTTGTAGCCTCTGGACACTATAATATGATTGTATAATTTTATTTAGGATTTTACAGATCTTTATTCTATTTTTCCACGAATTAATGGTGATTATGGTGGAAATAATGGATAAAACCAGGAAAAATAGCTAAGCTATTCTGAAAATTTTTATATTTAACCTGGACACTTTTCTGGATGACGTATAAAGTAAATGGACATTCCCCATAAAGTGTCACGCCTTTTTGACACTGTTTACTATATTTTCTGTTTTTTCTTTTATTAAACACAAATAAATTATAGAACCGAGATCTAAGAACTAAAAGTGACACAAAATATTTTTCGTAGCCTCTGGACACTATAAGATGCTTGTATAAATTTGTTTTAGGATTTTACAGATCTTAATTCTATTTTTCCACGAATTAATGGTGATTATGGTGGAAATAATGGATAAAACCGGGAAAAATAGCTAAGCTATTCTGAAAATTTTTATATTTAACCTGGACACTTTTCTGGATGACCTATAAAGTAAATGGACATTCCCCATAAAGTGTCACGCCTTTTTGCCACTGTTTACTATATTTTCTGAATTTTCTTTTATTAAACACAAATAAATTATAGAACCGAGATCTGAGAACTAAAAGTGATACAAAATATTTTTCGTAGCCTGTGGACACTATAAGATGTTTGTATAAATTTTGTTTAGGATTTTACAGATCTTCATTCTATTTTTCCACGAATTAATGGTGATTATGGTGGAAATAATGGATAAAACCGGGAAAAATAGCTAAGCTATTCTGAAATTTTTTATATTTAACCTGGACACTCTATAATATATTATAACCTGGAAAACAAATTTAGCACACCTAACTTAACTGTTAACTATTTGTTTTGATATTATTAAGCTTTAACACACAAAATTAATAAAATCGGACTCTACTATTTAAAAACATCTTTTGGTATTTTTCCCAACTCATACAGAATGTATAACAGTTGTAAAAAAATATGGAACAATTTTATTAACTGTTTACTATTTTCTATGAATTTGTGTTAATCCAAGTGATTTATTTGCAGGAAAAATAGTAAAACGTATAAAAAACTTATGAAAATTTATATGAAAGTTCTTAACTACAGTTGGATCAACAATACAAAGTTTGATGAATTTTATCAACTGATTAGTATTTTTCCATGATTTTGTGATTATTCAGGGAATTAAAATGGTGAAAAATACTTAGACATGTCAACAATTCTCGAAAATTTATCTGGAGATCTTGGATTCCAATTAGAACTGAAATATAAAGGTTGGAAGTTTTTAGAATTGATTTGAACCGGTTTCTAAATTTTTAGCTTGTAAAACTCTTTCAAGAGTGCTAAAACACATTACAAATCATATCACAAAATTTAGGATTTTTCACTTAGTATCTTTGAACTAAATAGTTTATGAAAATCTATACATTTCAGAAAAATGGTTACAACTTGTATAAAGCTAAATTGTAAAACAATATTGGCATTTCTCTACATGTAGGAATAAGTATATTAGTATTAGATTTCCACTAGAGACTCACTAGTTGTAATCTCAATGTAGCACATTGGTATTGAGACATGTGGAAGTATCCCAAGGCATCGTTAGTGTCATCTCGAATCATCGTGAGTATTCACAACCCCTTTTTACTGTTTTATGTTTTGGGGGTGGAAAGCATGACTTTTACTTTTGCAAAATGTTTATCTTGAATGTATGCTTTTAATTATACGCAATTGCTATATGCTTGAGACCTCTATCGTACGCAAAGTCCCCTGTTTATTCTATTACACAACCTATTAACTCATTGTTGAGCCGATGGTTTATATGAATAGCGCTATTTGGGATTGACCACCCCCACTCACATGGCAATGTGAGTACATATTGCCAATACACTCTGGCATGTTGAAGATAGAACATGACTGTTAGGGGCGATTCTGGTCGGTAGGTTTGGTTGTGGACTCAAGCTCTATATACAAATGATCACGAATCGATCAAAAATTGCGTGTGGTTTTCTTTCTATTGGCAATGCAAACTTTTGAAACGATTATGAAAATTTTACACTATGATTATACTCAAACCTGTGAAACTCACCAACTATTTCTATAGTTGACCCTCATTTTTCATGCTTTTCAGGAATCTTCTAATAAGTGGCACTTAGAGACACATCACTTGTAGAAGCATTTCGCATGTGTTCTTTTTCAAATATTCTGTAATTTCATTAGCAATTGTTCAAAACCTTTGTAAATTGTAATGCTTTTTAAATACTATGGTTTGTGTTGTCTTTAACTTTTGTTATGAGACCCTTTTGTACTGTCATGTCCCGTGTTTCCGCTTTAGCAGGGTGTGACACAACCTCATACCTTTCTTTCATAGAACACACAGTTTTGAACTGAAGTCCCCCTACAATGGCTTTCAACCGAAGTGACGTTTGTAACACTTGTTTGTCATTAAACGTTGTATGCACATGAATCAGATCACTTGGATGTTGGCTATGAGATGCATTATGTATGTGAATAGGCTTTGTACAAGAGGGTATGATAGGCATGCCATAAAATAGTGTGTCTAAATACGTTTCCCTATATTGGTTGTCGTCCTATCCATCATCAGATTCAACCCTTTCTTTGTCCGAAACACCTAAACCAACATTAGCGGCTTCCCAATATGCTACTAAATTACCATCTTGTAACAAAGGGTTGATCTGCGGCTCGTTAAGATCGTAGGTATGGGTGTTGGTTTCTAGAGTAGTAGCGAAATCAACCATACTTCCATATTCGACAACTGGATGTACCGTGGGTTGATGAAGGATCTCATATCCAACTACGTTTTCCTCACTAACATAATTGAAATTTGTGGGATCAAGATAAAGAATTGGTTCGTTGACTAGGTTTTTAGGAATACTCTCGTAATAAGGATGACTTTCAAATTTAGGCACAGAGGGGAGATGTACTTACCTGTGACATTGTTGCTCCTTAAACCGCTCGACTTGTTCTCATTAGAGGGTTTGCCTTTTCCGCTACAATGTATATCACCAACGCCTTCAACGACATACAAATGAACAACATTTTGAACACTTTCGATAACACCAACCATGTGACAAACATCGCCATCATCTACAATGTTAGTGATATAAAACAAATCTGGATGTTGAAAAGTAATGTTTGATCTATCTTCCATTTGACCAAGTTCAATAACTCAATGTAAGTTATCGATTTCAGAAATTGCAAATCGTAATTACTAATTACTAGTCTAACATAATTCAGTTGGTGATCTATACGATCTCATCGTCCACCGGTACAAATAACAACGAATACTTTGTCGGATGAACTCATTCTCTTCCTTTAAAAAAAATACTTTTTAACTATAATCAATTTAAAGAAAAAGTTTATATCTATTGTCAATTTATAAGATGTTTTTCAACATTTTCCTGTCAAACTTTTGTGTGGTTAAACTTCTACTTTTCGCGGTCAAAATTCTACTTTTTGCAATCAACATTATACTTTTCGAAGTCAAAATTCTACTTTTCGCAATCAAAATTATATTTTTCGCAGTTAAACTTCAACTTTACGCACTTCCAGTTATACCATATTCCTATGTAAAAAATTACATAATTTAAAGAGTTTTTTTTAAAAAAAAAATTAAAATTAATAATTTTTGCAAGTTTTAATAGATAGTTTTGTAGGTTTTGAAAGGGTTTAGCAGGTCGATTCAGAAAAAAATTAAAAAATATCAAAAAATAAACTTTTCGCAGGTAATATGTACTTTTCGTGGGTTTTAAGGACTCTTCGCAGGTGACTTCTAAAATCTACGAAAATGTTGGCTATATTGATTATTTTACTAATTTTTAGCTATTTTTTGACAATAATTTAAAAGATAAGGTTATTTTTGTCTTTTTTTTTAAAAAAAAGAACACATCCTTTTGTTGACATTTCAAAGAAATCATCAACAGAAAGTAACAACTTTACGAAGTAACAACTTTACGTTTACAATAAGTTGGTTTAAAAAATTATGATAAAATACTCACTTTTAGTAATAAGTTAGTAAATTTTTACAAATTACGTTTATTCGTGAACAGAACAATGATAAAATACTCATTTTTGTAATAAAATGTTAGTAAATTTTTACAAATTACCATTTTTTTTCGTGAACAGAACAACCAAAGAGGATCTAAAACCAAAAAGTATCACACATTTGATGCTCAAAAACCAAAGAGTAAACCCATGTAAACTTGGTCTAACTTTTTTTAATTTTTTAAACGGCAAACTAAATATTTTTTTGTCTTTAATGAGATTAGAACCTTTATCGTTTAGGTTGAGAGATACTTCTTATCACTCATTAGTCATTAGTACTTATAAACTATAAAACTCTTCCTTGGTTAAATAGTTTAATCATAATTTCTGCCTATTTTACATTTTCAACTAGTTGATATTTTAAATTAGGGTCAATGACATAAAAGCCACCGTAGTTTGGCCAAAATTCCTGTTTAACCACTGTATTTTTTTTGTTCCATAAAAACCACTCATACTTTCAAAAAATTTCATATTTACCAATTACCACTATTCATTTTATTTTATAACTTTTAGAATTATTTCATCGAAACATTATGTGAAAACTTCCATATCGACATTTGAAGTAAATATTGGAACTCCATTGCAGTGAAAACTATACATAAAGTTGTCTACACGTAATTTTGGTCTTCGTAAGTGCAATTCTTCGGCCACGTTGTGAATGCATAGGGTGTCCAAATGAATCCACTAAATTTTGAATGCGACAGGAGTAAGAAGTCTTTTGAGTTGGCGACATACAATCTTGATTTTTATTTGTTATAGTGGTCGCAATGTATCTTTTTGAAAATATGAGTGGTTTTACGAATTTTTTTAAAGTATGAGTGATTTTTTTAGAATAAAAATAAATATAGTACTTAAACCAAATTTTTACCAAACTACAATGGTTTTTATGTTATTAGCCCTTTAAATTATATTAAAACAGTCATTTTGGTATAGACGATGATTTTGAAATACAGTATCAAGAGCTTGTATAAAGTAAGAAAAGGAATATAATACACAAAAAATGGACATGATACACCTTCTCATTAATGCCACTAAAGTGAAAGTTTTTGTAATTTTATATTGGGTTATTAACATAAAAATCATTATATTTTGGTTAACATTTCGGTTTAACCATTATATTTTTTTTTGTTCTATAAAACCATTCATATTCTTAAAAAAATTCATATTGACCACTATTCATTTTATTTTATAATTTTTAAGGATTATTTTTATCGAAAGATTATATGAAAAGTTTCATATCGACATTTGAAGAAAATATTCGAACTTCATTGCAGTGAAAATGATACATAAAATTGTCTACATGTGATTTTGGTTTTCGTAAGTGCAGCTCTTCGGCTACGTTGTGAATATATAGTGTCCAAGTGAATGCACTAAATTTTGAATGTAACAAGGGTAAGAAATGTTCCGAGTTGGTGGCATACAATCATGACTTTTATTTGTTATAGTGGTCGCAATGTATCTTTTTGAAAATATGAGTGATTTTTACGAATTTTTTTGAAAGTATGAATGGTTTTTTTTAAAAAAAAAATATAGTGCTAAAAACAGATTTTTATCAAATTACAGTAATTTTTATGTTACTAACTATTTTATATTCAATAGTGAACTTTTTATCAATTTAGTCCCGCCACTGGTCCCCTTTTGACACGAATCCATGAAATTAGTGATATTAGAACACATGTCATAACTTCGAGGGGGTAAAACAATCAAAAGTCCAAACCATTGTTTTAGGTACCGGATACACTTTCAAAGTTTCAATTTCCATAAACATTGATTACAAGTAGTACTCCCACCAAGAATCAATGCTACCAAAACCCAAAACCTTTTATTGCATTGGCATGTTTGTGCATTAAATGACTGGTACTGTACTACTTCCATTGCATTTTTAATTGTGGGTTCTTCCATGCCTCTCTGCAAAATTTGGGTGCATTTACAATTCAATGTATATAGACAACAAAGGCAATTTGGTAACTTTTTTAATGTAGGATCTGTAAAACAGTTTTAATTGACTTTTCACTTATAAACACACCTCTTACTATGAATGTTACATCGAAGTCACGGACAGGACAAATGAGTAACAAGGTGTGCCATTAATTCTTTCTAGATGACCATCTAATTATTTTAAAGTCTACGTCCATAAATCTTTGGGTCATAACATACTATACATGACTCGTTTGACTCCACTGAGGAGTTCCGCGGCATTTAGCAAAAGGAAACCGAAAGTATCAAACGTGAATGGTTTAAACACGTGTTAATGTTCCATGCATGTGTTCTCATGCTTTGTCGCTTTGTCGAAGAAGCTTTTACAACATACTGCCTCACACTGAAATCCCCATTCCTCAAGCGTACAAGAGGAGAAACCCCTCTTAGTTCCACACGTGTGTTTCCGTAGTATCCATCCAAAAACCAAAACATTAGCTGGTCTAAGTGTTGACCTTCCTTCCAATGTGTCCGTCTAGAAGTTTGCAGGTGTCTCTTTCTTGGTGAAAACCCCGACATGCATAAATACGTCAAGAAAAACGTCCCTAACCATATCGTTTCGGTAATTAAATCCTAGGAGCTCTCTACGATATACTGCATGCTTCCCAAAATAGTCTTAACATGCTTTATCGTAAATAATGGAATCAGGAAGCGATGCTTAAGGATAATACAATACTTCATTAATGATATATGTTGACCAAAACCATCTATTAGGATAGCCAAAAGAAACTCCTTAGCATGTTGTGCTCATAGACACTAAAAAACCGCTATTTGTGTAATAGTCATGTTGAATTATACTTCCATGTCTTTGACAATTTTACTAAACGGGGCACTCGCCGATGCATGTTGTCATGTTCATAGGAGTAACCACAGAACCACATGAAAATTTAATGTTTATAGACATATGTAAATTTAATGTTTATAGATGAACATGGCTATTTTAATATGGTTTTTTAGTTAGTCGTATAATTTGGTTCTTTATTAACATGTGTGTGTGTATATATATATATATATATATATATATATATATATATATATATATATATATATATATATATATATATATATATATATATATATATAATATATGTATATGTATATGTATATGTATATGTGTGTGTGTATATATATATATATATATATATATATATATATATATATATATATATATAGTATTAAATAAATTTGGTAAGTATTGTGTGAATGTAGGACCAATTTTGAGCCATTAGATAAAAAAAAATGGAAGGTTATGATCAACAATGGCATGATGGTAATTAAAAGGAAAAAAATAATTACTTTCTAAATAAAACGACCAGAAGGGTAAATCAGACTTTTTGGTTTTAATTAAATGCCGTATTTTAAGGATGTTATGAAGTTACGTGTTTTACGGATGTCAGTTACATAACATTACATCCACAGACTACCGTTCTCAAAAGAATACACTCCCATTCTCAAATAATGCTAAGTTACGTACCATTACATATATAAACTACCGTTCTCAAAACGTGCAGTTGTTATTTTTTCCTATTCTATGAGAATGATATGCATATGCTGCTGTTTTTTCTTATTCTTCGAGAATGTACAATTTACGTATTTTAGTTTAGCCTTTTGACACACTTATTCTCATAGAATATGGGTAGAATTATGAGAAGCTGGGTTGAATCATCATCAGAGAATAGTTGTACATTCCGATTCAACGAGCACGAATTCAAGTTTTGTATACCTGCATTATCAGAGAATGAACTTGTAAAATTATTGTTGACGTAAAAAAAAATAGTTACGTAAGAGTTTTCAAAGTCTATTATCATAGAACGGTTTGTAAAATGGTTGTTGACGTAAAAAATAGTTACGTAAGAATATTTATACCATTCTCGGAGAATTGAGTGATTATATATGTTTACAGAGAGGGCTGAGAACTGCTATATGGAAAGCCTCATTCTCTGAGAATGTCACATTCTCTGAGAATGAACGTGAACCATTCTCTGAAAGAATGCTACTGCATTCTCATAGACATTCATCTCCATTCTCTGAGAATGCCTTTCCGTAACTCAGAAGAAAAAAAAGGCGGAGATCGATTTTTTTTAAACCTGCAAATTAGACCGATTGCTTCAAAACCGACTTGATCGTGCTTCAATTTGCTTCAATCGATTCTTTCTTGGAGTGATGAATCTCCGGAATTTTTTCCATACGCACGTAACAGTAGTCTCAATCGCACCATCGCCGACGACCGGTAGTGCCGGCAGCGCCGTCGTCCCGACCAGCACAAGGAAGGGCTTTGTGAGGCAGCGTCGTCGTCCCGACGGTGGTGGAGTTGGTCCCTGTGGTTGCGATTTTGTTGCCGGTGTTGGATTCCGACGAAGACGATGGGTGCAGGTTGTCGAAGAAGGTATAAGGGGTCGATCGATGATGCTAATTAAGGCTTGATAGATGTTCGTATTTAATAAGAGAAGAAGAGGAGAGAGAGATAAATGTACCATCATACCCTTTATATATATATATATATATATATATATATATATATATATATATATATATATATATATATATATATATATATATATATATATATATATATATATATATATATATATATATATATATATATATATATATACCTTTATATATATATATATATATATATATATATATATATATATATATATATATATATATATATATATACCCTTTATATATATATATATATATATATATATATATATATATATATATATATATATATATATATATATATATATATATATATATATATATATATATGACAAGTTTATTTGGACACCATATGATGAAAGGTGTAACGCGTATTCTAATATTCTGTTTTATTATGTGCTGAATACATACGAAGGTTAAAACAAAAAGTAAAAGCGTGTATTTATTAGCTGTAAAATGAATATGAAAAGGGGAAGAAGGAGATTCTATAATCAACACATCTAAATTCCTTTTTATCTGTGAATGTGGGGATGGGAAGGGAACGTCAATTCCTCCGCATTTGCAATTTGAATATAGAGATAGATTAAATAATGCATCTTCTTTTTGTCATTTTCCAATCCTCAATGTAGAAAGTGGAGTCTAATATTTGTGTTTTTTTCTAGAACACTAATAATTAAAGGGAAGGAATTTACAATTTTTGGAGTACTATTGGTAGATTATACAAGTGTTCCTGTTCACACACACGCTCACTCACTCTCTCTCTATATATATATATACACACACATATTTATGAAATTATAATGCTTCAAAATAGATATCCATATTCATATAATTTTTTTTAATATTTCATGTCCAGAATTATTGTTTGATTTGACGATGTTCTCTTTTATGCCAAAGCACAAAAGTAAAAAAAAACAACAAATACATAAAAACCAATGTGCATTTGTGCACATGATGTGCATACATACACATTTTTTAATATCCACATTTATAAAAACAAAAAGAAATAGCGTTTTTTTTTCAATTTTCGAGTTATGATTGGCTTAGACGAGATGTCTCGGTGACTGTGGATGTATTTTTGTAGAAATATTTTTGCAGCAAATTGGTTCTCAAGTTATCATAAAAATATTGATTTTTATAAAACTTTCATTTCTGTGTATGTGCATATATATATATATATATATATATATATATATATATATATATATATATATATATATATATATATATATATATATATATATATATATATATATATATATATATATTGTAAGAACCCGCGAAAAAAGTCAAAAAAGGGTAAAACCGTCTTTTGACACGTTATAAAACTATTATGTAAAATATTATGTATTTGTAACATAATGATATAAGAAATAAGAAATTATATGGAATTTGGAGTTTTGACGCGTGAATAGTGAAATTTGACCAAAAAGGACAAATTGGTCATTTGGCATGAAAATGACCAAATAAAAAAAATGTCAAGAAAATGTCAAGTTAGTAGTTATTAGAACATTGCTTGCAAGGTTTATGGTTTTAGGACCATTTTTGGAAAGAAATAAGAAGATTGGGGACTAAATTGTAACTAAATTATAAACACTAAATATATATATGGAAAATGAGAGTTATTCTCTCATAAGTTAGAAACATCTAGAGAGTACGGGAGAGAACTAGGAGTGTGCAGAAACATCACGAGAAGAAGGAGAAGAGATCAAAGGAATTGTCAAGGAGAGGAATCAAGAGTTGGAATTGGTGATTCCAAGGTAAGATTTCATTGTTTTAACCTAGTTTTTGGGTGTGTTCTTCATTTGGGTTTTCTTGGATGGAATTGAAACTGCAATTGCAGTTATAAATCATGTGGGTTAAGTAGCTAATGTTTCCAATAAGCCATTAGTTAAGAACTTAACTCAAAAACATGAAAGTAGAATGCTATTCTTGAGAATTTTCAAGTTTAGCCAAGAACTTTAATTTCTGCAATTGAGTTATTAAAGTGTTTTTAATGGCTTAAAATGTGTTATTAGTCAAGGGTTTTAGTCCTAGAACAAACCCCATACGAATAAGAACTGAAATAAGTGCTTAATGGGTGAAAACTGCGTGCTACAGTGCACAAATCGCGACTGATCAGGCCACTGCCCAGGCGCCAGGCGCAGTGCGCCCAGGACCAGGGCAGGGTGCGCCCAGGCGCAGTGCGCCCCTAGCCAGGCGCAGTGCGCCTTCAGACAGGGACCAAATTTGTTAGAAATGTCAAAAAATTCCAAACGCTAGAAACTATAGCTAGACACGTCCGATTGACCTGAAATTTTAGACATAACCCTAACATGGTATAAGAACATGTCGGGAATGGTCAAATCCGTAATTCGACCTTGCGGAAAAGGCACTGTAGCGGC
Source organism: Cichorium intybus (assembly GCA_023525715.1). Taxonomy (NCBI): domain Eukaryota; kingdom Viridiplantae; phylum Streptophyta; class Magnoliopsida; order Asterales; family Asteraceae; genus Cichorium; species Cichorium intybus. Next base: position 1,334,803 of record CM042014.1, on the reverse strand, counting down.
AGTGGCGAAAAGTACTATTCACGTTAAAACTTGATTTTGGAATTTGGGCTAGACTTGTCTAATGAACTCCAAATTTGAAACACAAGTCTAATATGGCTTAAGATTTCATGGAAAAGAATCGGAACTGAAATACGACCCCTCGGGGGTACTGTAGCAGTATACGCGTATTTCGGAGAAAAACCGTAAAACGAGTTTATAAATGGTTATACATTTATTATAACCTAGAGCTATATTATATGAGACTTTAGCATTATAGAATTAATTATATTGAGTATTTATATATACAATTTGTATATGTGGTGCTTCAAACGTTGTTGAGCACGGGAAGGGAAAAGCCGTACGTGAAGTTTAATAAACCGTAATAGAATCAAGGTGAGTTTTATGAGGATTTCTATAGTGCATAGCAAAATGTTATTTTCAGAAAAGTATGATTTCCAATGTTTATAAATACTAAAGTTTGGAAAATAGTTTTGAATGAAACTCTATACAAGGGCTTAGTATTTTTAACAGATTTTTAAAGTATGTTTTGCAAGTATTTTTGTAAGAAGTTCCTTATGGGAACTAAGATGTCGAAAGCAGTTTTTGAAAGTATCTTTAGTAAAGAGTCATAAAATGTTTGAGTAAGAATAGTTTACAAATTGTGTCCCACTTTGACCAATTTGAGATGAAATGAAGTAAGAATTAAAGAAGTATGAGCCAGTTGTCCGGACTAGGATCACCCACATAATCGGGGGATCAGAAGACACTACTGGGATGGTACCTCCCGTCGCGAAGTAGTTGTCTAGCTTAGCATACCCTTGTGCTTGAATTTGTTCCAAGTCACAAAGGGGAGACAGAATGAGCAAACCGAGTGGGCAGATCTGTTCTATCCCGCGAGGGGAGCTAGTTGAATAAATTAATTAACTTAATTCATAAGTTTCAGTTGGTCACGAGAAAATGAGAAAGAAAGTAGTTTTATAAAAGAAAGTCTTTTTAGAGTTTGAAAGTAAAGAAGAAAAAGTTATTTTGAGATTTATGAAATAAATCAGTTTTTAGCAATGTACTTTTGATATTTCAAGTTTTGAACAGAAAAGTTTTGGGTCTAAACCCATATTACTCACGAGACTTTATGTCTCACGTATACTATGTTTTTGAAATGCTATGTACTTAGGTGAAGGGAGCTAGAGTTGCAGTTGGGACCGTTATTGTACACTGTAAGTTTAAATTATGGTTATCTGTATTGAGTCTGTAATACCCCTCAAGTTTTAAGTTTGTAAAATAAAATAAAAATTTAAGTGGCTATTTGATAGTCACGAGTTGTAAATTATGTTTGAAAACTGTATTTGTATTTTAAATATGGTTTGAGAAAAGGGGTGTTACATATATATATATATATATATATATATATATATATATATATATATATATATATATATATATATATATATATATATATATATATATATATATATATATATATATATATATATATATATATATATATATATATATATATATATATATATATATATATATATATATATATATATATATATATATAAGTAATTCAAAGCCACATGTCATCTCCTCATTGAATTTGCCACATATCATTTTCTCATAATCTTAAATTTCTTAAAAAACTAATTGGTTTGAAACGTTTCTAACTTCTTAATGATCGGTTTACTTATCATTCAATTTCAAAATTAATTGTTTTTTAATATCATATTATTTTTTAATTTCTAGAATGATTTGGTAGACAATAGAGAGACAATTGACGTCATAATATTTTGAAAAACGATTCCAATCATAATAGTGAATTTGATTTTAGTACCGGTGTTACTCTTATAATCAATTATATTTATCAAAATACAAAGTCGTAATAGTAAAAATCAAAAGCAAGATGTCACGATACACAAAAAAATTTCTTATGTAAAATTATTAATGTTTAGATATTCCTAATTAATAATTGTTTTGTATCATCCCGTGTAATACACGAGTCTCACAACTTGTGTGTGTATATATATATATATATATATATATATATATATATATATATATATATATATATATATATATATATATATATATATATATATATATATATATATATGATTGGGTGAGAACTCGAAAAAATGACGAGGACTAGAAGGAAAAATATTTGCCATGAGATTGGATATCTCTGTCGAGATTCAATTTTATTTATCTTCAAAATTTTCCAAGATTGGTATTTTCGTAATTACTGATGAGATTTAAAGATTTTCCATGAAGACAAATGTTAAACGGGTGAATTGTAAAAAAAATCGCATTCTAGACATGCCACCCACCTCCATTCTCAACTGGCTGCCACTTGTCACCCATCCCCATTGGTTGGTGGGTTTTTCCCCCACTTTGTTTTTAGTCAATTACTTTTTGTTGTATGTAATTTTTTTTTGAAAAATACTTACATTTATAAAAATCCCCAAAAAAAGAAATTATGATCCAAAACGTTATAATTGAAAGTATTTTTGATTCAACATGTTGATGATGCTTGATTTGTTATGATTTAAAGTATTTATGATACAAATATGATCCACAATAACATAATCAAAAGTATTTATGATCCAAAAATAGTATGATTCAACATATTTAAAATACTTGATATGTTATCATCCAAGCTTTTTTAATTGCACGAGGCATAATTAAAGCTTTTTCTATTGCACGAAGCATAAATTTTCGATGCTCTGATGCACTACAACAAATATGTCAAACTTTTCCAGGGTGGCCATTTCTCCATTTCATCTCCAACAAAACAAGAGTTCACGTTTCTTTATTTATATATTAAAAAACATCAAAAACACACACGCACATGACAAACACGTGCATGATATAGACCGTCACGAATGCCATTGGTTTCAATTCGACGTTCGAAAGACAAAAGCAAACTCAGAGTCGTTTGATAATCTTTTCCATTTTTCGACAATAATCAACTTTAATGGAAAGAATTTGAAAGATTATGCATATTCGTGAGGCCATTTTAAGTAGTGGAATGAGGAAATGGATGCATCCAAAGCAATATAGAGATGCCAAAGGGAAAGATAGAGATAGAAGAAGGTAAACAAAAGAGAAAAAACAGCTGGAATAGAAAAGGGTGTTATTGCTATTTAATTGGTACATATGGGACCATGACGTTGCCATCTTTGGCTCTATTTAATTGAAAATTGATCGATTGTAATCAACAATTAATATTGTAACTTTTAAAATTTTTAATGATGGTTATATAATATTAAACAACTATAATTTAAAGGTCTTTTTAATTATTTTATTAAAATTATTAAATATGATTAACATTAGAAGCTTAATGTAATAAAAATTAGTTAATTGCATTAAAAATTTATTTAAATATTATAACTTTCCAAATTCCATGTAATATTTATATATCATTACCATTATAACTCAATGTTTTTTTTTTACTTCATACATAATATATGCTTATGAGACTTAATTTAGTTTACTTAATTGATTCAAGCAATTTCTTTTAGTTGAAATAGTTGTTGCAATTGCTACAAAACTTTACACTTCCGTCAGTATCTAAATTGTGACGCTCTTCCCCTTTTTAGACGATTTATTTTATAGGTTAATAGTACAAATTAATTTAATAAGGACGTACACATTCTAACTTTCAAAAATTATATCAAATGAGATTGAAAATAAAAACGAATACCTATAGTTACGATTGAACAATTTATTTAAGTCTTTTAAATTTGATATCATAAAAATATATATTATTATATAAATTGTGTGAAAATAAATTCAATAAAAAGACTAAACATATTTACTTCGTTCTTATTTTATTAAAAGTGATGAGTTGTTATTGTGAATTTTAAGAATCAAATGCTGAGTGAGAAATTAACAAATTGGAACAAAGAGATTCAATGTTAAGAATAATTAAGTAATTTAGTTTTGTCTTACATTTAGTTCAATTTCATCTTTTTTTTTCTTGAATTTTAAAATATGAATTTTCATACCAAGAAACTAAAAGAATAATCGAATTTGTCAAACTCTAATTTGTTATTAGTAACGACCGTCAAATGACAAGTGCTTTGATTACTCCTAGGTACTACTTACAATCAAGGGTATTGGCATATTAATTAGATGCTTCTAATAATGTTATTTTTACATATCCACGTCAATTTAAGAGAAATCTTAATTATTTATTAGAAATAGCATCCTCCTACAAAACAAAAATCATAATCAGCGGCCATGAAACCATGAACATTTATTTATTTGTTCAAATAGAACAGGAAAAACTATCTTATATTGAACGGTTTGCTATAGTGATTTATCTAAAAAGAATTATAAAGGAATGAGAAAAGTTACAATATTAATAACAAAATTAGGGGATCAATTATGATGATATTTTAGTGAAAAAACAATACAACGAAAATCAATTAACTTGTAATGCAAAAGACCACCATATTTTACACCAAACACATAGTTGTGTTGTTTAAATATTTGCTGGAGTCGAAGATCGTATCCCACCACTACGTATTTCATGAGAACTTTTTCTTTTACACATCATATGACTATAAACTCATACATTTTCACCGACTCTACATAAGAGTTATATCGATATAGATTTGGAAAGATAAGAAAAACAAATGGGACTAATTAAGCATGGACAATAAGATTATTATTCATGTGTGAAATACTCAAATTCTCTAAGCATATTAACTTGCTTTCTTTTATCATTGCAGATTCTTCAAAAGTGGATGTGAGACATTTATAGAGACGCATCACCATGTTTTAAATTAATGAAAAACTTCAAACATTCAAATATTTGATATACCCAAAGAAGATAATATCTCATGACATATTTCATCGGTGAACTTTTCCTTTTACAATGAGATAACTAAAACCTTGTATTAAACTTCCATGTATTCTACAAAAAGAAATCAGAAAGAGAATAAAATGAATCAATAGTACCCAAGCATGGAAAATGATGTTTTTATATAGCCAAAACATCTTATTTATCAAACCATTAAGTAGAATAAATTGAAGAGTCTAGGAAGTTTCAAATGAATATGGTGCAAGATAGAGTCGTATCTTTAACCACATTCATTTGGATAACCTCTATTATAAGAGTTACTAGGCGAATGTCGCGCGTTGCGCAGGTCAACACTATATAATTAACATAATAACAAATATACAAATAATTATTTCATTTACATTAACTATAAAATAATATTTCTTACACTAAATTGATATATAAAATTACAACTATTTTGAACAATATTATCCAAGGTTGTAAAAACCGCTTGACGGTAGCTTGGCGGTCGAGTGGGGTTAAGATTTATTAATCAAATAATCGAGGATTAGTCGGGGATTAACCGGAGACCCTAAATTATAAAGTAATTCATTTAAAAATATATAAAAATAACAAAATAGCAAATATTGATGCATTTTATTCCAAGATACACATAAAAAGTTATACATTTTTTTATTTTTATTCTTTAATATTGTTGATTTTTTTAGTTTTCTTGAGTTATTAGAGAGTGTTTATGTCATCATTTAAAAATAAATAATAAATAAATAATTAAAAAAATAAAAAATGACCGCCAAGACCGATTAATTGGCCGCTATTTGACCGATTTTTGCAGCAAACCTTCAAGCTGACCGATTAGGCCTAATCGTAATCGGTTGAAGACCGCCAAGCGATTAATCGCTGATTAATCGGCCGCCAATGCCGATTTCTGCAACACTGATATTATCCAACGATATTTACCCGAGGCTTATACATATAAAAATTATATATAATTCTTGATTATTGTTACTTTTAACTATTGGTATAACTAATTAATTTGAAATTTATTTATTTGACTGTCTTTTAATTTTTACCATGATGATTCTTTAATATATCTATTTTCTTAAGGTAACGTTATATGATTTATAATTTTATATTACTATTAATTACTTTTATTGTTAATTAAAGTTAGAACTACTCATTATTATTAAACTTCATAGAAGACTTTTAAAAACTACTTATTATTATTAAATGTTATAGATACTAAAGTATAGAATGCCTTTTTCAAATTGTATATAGTTGTGAGAGAAACTACTAATAAAAATATTTAGAAATTTGTGAGATTTCAAATAAGTTATTTATCTGCTAATTATAAATGATTTAGAGGTTATAATTCTTTGAATACAATTTTAATTTTTATATCCATTTGTTCATTTAATTGTATTCCTTTTAATAAATTTTTTCATTTTACCATTTTACTTGTAATAAAAAAACATGATCTCACACATCTTTTTGAAAATATAACCTCTAAAATTGAGCTATTTGGTAAGAAGAAGTTTTATCTCGATAACGTAATATATTATTTATTTAATATTTAAATTTATCAACAATATAAACATACGTCAAAATTATTTAATCAAAGTATTGCACTTATGAACAACATTAAAAATAGTCTACTATAATATTAGGTAGAGATTTGAAAAGTTATGTTTTAACTTTTATTAGCTACTTAATTATTAACATGTTCTCTATAAAAGCTATTAAATTATATATTTTTGAATAATCAATAATCATATCATAAATATGAAGGAACTGATAAGTTTTATATTAATTTGTAATAATTAATAAACTAAAAAAATTCTAGTTAATATGCTAAACGATAAATTATTTATCTTGATCCACATTAATTTTGATGGTCTCCAAATATAGTATATTATTTCAACCTGTATTAAAGATAACATAATCTAATAAATATTTGAATAAATAAGTTGAATATATAGCCTTTAAAATTAATTTTTTTGGTCAACAAAATAAGCTTTATATTAAAAACTTTTCAAATTTACCAACAATATAAACATATGAGAATTTATTTAACAAAATTATTGTACTTATGAGAAAAAAATAAAATTATTGTATAATAACTTTCAGTATAAATTTGAAGAATTGTGAGAGTTTCAACTTTCATTAACTACTTCAGTGATTAATCATTTTTTCGTAATACCTATTGAACTACCAATTATTTCATAATCAATAAATATTTAATTACTATATAGTTCATCAATTAAATACATTGCCTAAATTAATAATATAGATTTAATATATTAGAATTAGTTATTTACTATAAGTTGAAAGTCAAAAAGTTTAATCAGTTAAGCACATTACTTAAATAAAAAAAATGTTGATGTAATACATAAAAATAATTATTTATATTGATCTACATACTTTATTTTTCCAATAATTTATTTAGGTGTTAATGCGTTTTTTCAATAATTTTCCAGAATGTCGGTTTAAATATAAATACTAAAATGTAATATGTAGGCAACTAATTATGTATAACATTTTTTTCAAAATATTAAACACCCAAATATATAAAGTACGTAGTTTTACATTACATCAAATCAATGTTAGGTATAGAACCCACAAAACTATGTATTTTTACATTACATCAAATCAAATATTTCTACATTTTTTCCTTGTTTATATTTTCTATAAGGTTTGGTATATTTTATAATTTAATACAATTGCAGCATCCATGGATCATGCCATGAATTATCATAATCGTTGAGGGATAGTTCGTCTGACTTTAGCAGATCTGTAAATGTAAAGGTTCCTAGATCATAACCACTCAATAGAGATAGACTTCAAATGCGATATAGATTGTTAGGTGCTAAATCTGCCAACATAAGGAAAAATTAAAATCAAAAGAATTTGATTTTCAATGTACATCTGATAGGAAGTTACTTCAAACATTGGATATCACTCGAGAACTTTGACCAACCTCCTAAACGATTAAAGGAGTACCAAACCACAACATTACATTATCCAATGACCTTCATCGGTAAACAATATATATCCTCAATTGAAACTTTTGTATGACAAAGGCAAAATAGCAAAACAATATAAAACAAAATAATATATTGGAGTGGGCAAAACTGAACTCACCAAAGCTGAAGCACAAATAAGCCGACATACTTTATATGTGAAATTTCCGTTCTTCAATGATTTGGGATGAAACTGCAGACTGCATTAAAGATAAAGTATCATAAATTGATAGTATATCAGCATATTATCAATCAAGGGTAGAAACAATAATTCCTTTTGAAAAGAAGCTCATATGTAATAAACCAAGAGAGATGGAATATCTCATCCTTCGGTCCTATTATGTAGAGCTCTTCCCTTATAAGTATTAATGTCCAAAGCAAGCTCATTTTACAACACTTAATATATATACATACATAAAAAAGATGAATTTAGTTATAGAAACCATTATTAAAATATCAAGCATTTTCAAAAACAGAATAGCTGATTAGGTGTGGGACTAAAGAAAACCCAATAAGTACTTATCCTTACCAACAAGATAGATAACGATAACTATGCTAAAGAAACAATACACTCACAAAATACATACATAACAAATGAGATACATAAAGGACTCCCTGTGGCATCTTTAATGATGGATTGCAACTCATTATCAGTATATTCAAAAATTGGAAATGGAGTTGGCCTTACGGTTGATGGCGTGAATTGACCCCATGGTATCTTAAATGAGTTATATATCCACACTGAAGATACAGACAATAGTTTGAAAAAAGCAACAATTTTCATATCCATAATTTACCAAAAACATTATTATTATTATTTTCAAACATTACAAGGACAAAAAGATTACTTTCAATTGGAGATGGGTATTTGAGAAGCAAAGTCTGCTTAAGGTTTAATAAAACCACCAATCAGAAACAAAAACTAAGCTTTAGCACCATGAGAACAGATATGGAATTGTATTTGCATATGACAAGTAAGGAACCTTAATGATAGTATAGGAAGTTTTGTTTACTTAAAAGGAGAATCCTTAATTTCACCTTAAGAGACTAATAGATCCTTAATCTGATTCTTATCGCTCTTAGAACCAGAAAAAACTAAAACGGTAATGAGCGTCTATTTGTTAGTAATGACAATATTATTATAGATATTAACCACTCCACACATTGGTGGAATTACCATCAATATGCTAATACAAACGAAAAGAGACCGATAGATGAAGAAAAACCTCTTCTCCCAATAATGCGTGTCTTATTTAATATTCTCTTAATGTGGCTCCAATCAGTTGATATACGTTGATGATTCAATAGTAATAATAGGAAACTATCTGAATGATGAAACAAATGCTCTAATCCCAAATGGACAGACTGGGAAGGACCAATCGAACGAGAATAATAGGAAACTATCATAAGGAACATCTGGATCGATTTGCTTGCATAACCCTGGATAAGTTAAATTAAAAATAACCAAACATAAAAATTAATAGAATGCATAGAAGAAAGCGTGAATTAAGAACCTACACATGACGCAATCAAATTTTTAGGGCTCAAATAGGATTTAAACGAAAATTTGAAAATGAAAAGCATTAATTAAGAACCTGAAATTACAGATGGTGCAATCGTTTTTCCTGGGAGATTAGATTCCAGCCTGATAGCATAATTCTGTCTTTATGATATAGTTTTTGGAAGTACTTATTCACAAGAAAAAAGGAAAGCAAATCCATAGAGAAACCCAAAAAATTGAATGTCAAATTGAATGAACACGTTGGATTGGGAAGAAAAGAAGAAAGACGTGATATATTTGTGAGTCATAGTTGTGAATGGTTTGAGAAACCAAAGCGTCATTCTTGTTGATGACGAAGTCAAAACCCTACGTTTATTTCATCTAAAATTCAAATAGTGGGTAAGAAATAATTTAACAATCCTGAAAACTAAATCATGGGTTTTAGGGCCCAAATACATAAAGTAGAAAATACAAACGATTAAAAACAACAGAAGCATCAAACCATAATCGTCAGCCTTCGAAGTCAATAGAGAGGTGGAAGATTTGAGATGTCAAAAACACGCCTAATTGTTTCCTTAAATCTGTAAAGTCGGTTTTTTGAGTGAGGATGTGGAAGAGAAAGAGGGCAAAACGTAGTGGGACTGGGAAGCAGTGGGAAAAACGTGAGGGGAACGCAAGCTGTCCCGAAACATGGCAAGAAAGTAGGAAACTGGAACGACTTATCTTTAACGGACAGTATACAGTCATTGCACAACACAGGCCTTCATCTGAGAATAGGAGAACAATTTTTGAAGCGTCAAAACAATTGACAACCCTTAGATTACCATCTCCATCCGATGGTCAATAAAGGGTTAATGAGTTAGTGGATTTGCTTATGTGTTTGTCCTTCAAATTTTTCCTTATTTTGCTTTTATATATAGGGCTAGGTTATATTAAGAACCACAATTATTGTGTTGTCGTAAGGACAAATCTGGTGCGTAGATTTATAAAGATCAATGGCTCTGATAAATAACAGAATTTTGATATTTTTTAATTAAAAAAATATCAACTTTCTAATTATAACAATCTAAAGGGTAATATGGACTTTTTATGCTTTTTCAATTTTGGAATGTGAGACTTTCAAGGAACTCAATTTCGATTTAAAATTCAAAATCCTATTCTGTTTTAATTATAATCGAAATTTTTAATCAATTTCGATTTTTATTCTGATTTTTTAATAAATTACATCTTTATATCAGTTAATTTCATATTGTGATTCTAGCATTCTGTTCGTTCATTCTTATAAAATGAAAATTCGTTCAGAATTTTTTTGTGAGAAACAACGTTATTAAACAATGCTACTAGATATACTCTAAAGAATAATAATTTTTTATGACAATAATAATCATTTACATAATAAAAAATCTAGTAAATTCTATACATTCTTGAAATAATTACATCAAAAAAATTCAATAATCCTCTAAACTCTAACCATTCTCAAAAGATTACATTTCATTCTTGACAGAATACATTGCAATTTGTAGATTTTTCTTTCTGATATTGTTGTTAATCTTGAAAGAATATGTTGTTGTCACTCAGTTCTTCTATTGTATGTGAAACATTGCCATTAAAACCTCTTGTGATGATATTTCATTATTGAAGGAATACCATGTCATTCTGACAAAATACAATTACCCATAAGTTGCATAAATCGATACCCATATGTCCATAAAACTGATTTTCAGGTGTGTGTTTCAACCCCGAGAAGAAATGTTATTCTGACAGAATAAGAATGTCATTCCAAGTGTGTTCCGATTTCCAGTGTGTGTTTTGATTCCCATATGTCAAAATAGAATTCTGACAGAATACAAATGTTATTCTAACAGAATAAATTACCCAAAAGTTATAGAAATCAGAACCTGGATAAGTTGCAATATAGATGTATTTCAATAGAATTGGAATTCGAATAAGATGTAGGAATCGATACCGATACTTGTAATCTATCCAAATCCAAAATCTAAAAAGATGTATTCTAATAGAATCAGAAACGCTAAATTTAAAATCAGAATTCAAAATAATAAGTTGCAAAACTCTTGAATCAGAATTGCTAAGCTTCAAATCGATTTTGAAAACCATCTTTGAATATGAATAAGTTACAAAACGTGAAAGAAGAATTTTGGGTTTTATCTTGAATCAGAAGACACTTCAAGTAAGATGAAATCGATGATACCTGCAGCGGTGGTTGGAGTTTTGTGATAGTGGCGGTGGAATTATATTGCTGTCCTCCTTGAGAGAATATGGAGTAACCACTTCATTCTTTTCTTGTATGTCAAATGTAGCCATCAGAGTTCCCCCTTCAGCCTCCTACCGGCATCGTTTTTTCTGAGTTCCCTTAAGCAAATGAAGAGTTTTACCGTCTTTGTGTAAATTTAGCTAACCGGAGGCTTAAATGGGACAATAGGGTATCTTTTTGCATATGTTTGTACAATTAATGTAGCTATGTCGAGTCTTTATTTTACTTTATTTTTCTACTTCTTGAGGTTTTTGTTTCTTTTTTCAGTTCCAGTAGTTGAAACATCAACAAATGGGGAAGTAACAACAACATTTGCATCTGATACAGTAGAACAGTTCAAGGAATGATGGTTAGTGGACCCACTGGTAATAGCTTATGTGAGGTTGTTCGGATGATTGACATCTTTTTGGTTGAAATCATTCTTCACCAGTATTAATTTTTCTTCTGAAAATTCCATCTTAATCTTGCTCTTTTTAAATTATCGTGCTTGCATCATCCATTTCAAATCCAAAGATTCAAATAATGAAGTTGATAAAGAAAGTTAATCATTTATCTTGAACTGTATATGATTTTTCCTTTTATACCACTAACTATATGGTCTATTTACTAATTGGAGCTTTATTAGGGACAAGGCCTATGCCACATGACTGGGAAATGACAAGGCATTTACTATTTTTATACTTCCACTCAAATGTTTCTCGAGTCATCTCTGCAATCCATCGGTTATTGGTTGTCTATATTTTGGAAAATCCAGTATTACCATGGCTGCTGAGATTCTGGAAAAGTATCAGCACCATCTCAACCTTTCATGTCCTACTTCTACAAAAATCTCATATGTTTCCCTCTTTGTTAACCAGCGACTAATTTGTTAGTTTTTTTTTGTTTTTCTTCTATTTTGTTTTCAGAACTCACCCAAACATTGACAACAAACAAAAACAAAGGAAAGTATAATTGGAAGAAGCTGGAATTAGTCACTATTCTGTTAGTTTTTAACTCTGCTTGAAAGTGTGCAAAAAATTGTAAGTATCATCTTTCTCTGGTTGTCTCATGCTCTAAATACATACAAACACCCCCTAGATATATGTTTATTGGTTTATTAATTCTGTGTGAACTTTTACCTAATGTCTTGATAACAACTAATCTCTGCAGCCATAATTGTTTGTTTTGCAGCTTCTCTTGCCATCATCAAGTTCACTCAACAAATCGAACCCGAGACCAATAAAATAGCTTATAAATGGTGCTTAAAATAAAAAACAAAGGAAATATCTGGTTTTTCATATACTTGAAAATATAATAAAGTTTTCATGAGGTTAATGGCAAGCTTTCTAATCAGGTTGCTCAATAGAGCTCATGAAATTTGGTATGGGGGCACCAGACGTAGTTTCAACTTTCAACTGCTGCAAAAGCTGCTTAAATAAAATCGCTTAAGAATAGAGGTAAATTTACATAACATCCCTCGTGATTTTCAAGAATATGTGAAAAAAGGTGTATGAAATTTGATATGGGGTCCATTTCATTGTCGCGGCTTGTGAATATATAATAAGTGAGACAAGAATGAAGCTCGGGGTCACAGACGGCTTCAAACGGAAAGATGATTGAGGCACTTATTGTGTTTTGTTTTTTATTTTTACCGTTTTCGAACATTGCATCTTTTCTTAACTTCTACCAGTTTTGGCTTCAGGTTACTTGAGTTTTGCGGTGACCGTCAGTTGTGTCTATTTTTTTTAACAACTAACTCACACCTACTTAATATGCTCCTAAATCTACACATTTGTCCTACGTGGAACTTGAACTCTCAACCAATCAGTCGAAGAGCACCTTACCAACACTCTTAGACCGTTCGTCATACTCATCACGGGGTGTCCGTGATGCCTAGCTGGCGCCCCATCACGGCCATGCACACCCCCCGGGTGCACCGTGATGGGTTTGATCATGAGCCAATGTGACCGGGAGCATGGTGGACAACGGCCAATAAGAGCCCAAGGTGAGTAATGGCTAGAAATATTAAAAAAAAATCCTTTCTTAATTTAACAAAATTTTCCTTATAAATATATACACAACTTACCTCATTCAACACACATTCTTACAACCTCTCTTATTCTCATATATATACACACACACATACACACACACACACACACCAAAATATGGATTATTTGGAAAATATTGAATTTTTTAAATAATTCGATTAGGACGATGGCGAGTTTAACACAACATTCTTTAATGTTGTTGCGAACGCTGCCGATGCAGGTTCTTCAAATGTTAGACAATCAAGAGCCCGTTATCAATCGAGATCGGCAAGCTGCACATGATCTTTTGGTATGTGACTATTTTGCTGATAATCCTCTTTACGGTGACAAACATTTTAGACGTCGTTAACGTTTAAATAGAGACTTATTTTTACGCATTAGCAACGCTTTAGAGGCGATATGATTATTTTAAGCAAAAACCAGATGTTAGAGACTTAGAGGTAGAATGGGTTTCAGTTGTATACAAAAATGTTCGGCTGTATTTAGGATTCGATATAACAACTGACGCTAGTGACGAGTATCTGAAAATGGTTTAGAGAAACGTAAGGGATTGTGTGGATTGGTATTGTGCATGTGTTATTGACGTGTTTGGTAAAGAGTATTTGCGTAAACCTACAACAAATATTAATGTCATGGTTTTTTATGTAATGCTTTTTTAATGAAAAATTAGGTTTTTATTTATTTTTGATTTTTTTAATTAAAAAAAGTGATATGATATGATGAAATGTGATGTGTATTTTTAGTGTGGTGTGATGTTGTGTGATGCGGAGGTGGCGGTGATGTGGCGCCCATCACATGTGATCATGTGATGGGTACTCCCATTAGCCTTGTACCTCTCACAAGTCCTTGGTCATATGGAAAATGAGGAATGATGAGGTGGCGATTAGGTTTCATTAGGGCTGACAAGCCTATATTATAGTAGTAGTTAATCGAGATCAAGGTTATCAAACTCCCGAGTTTACTCTTAAACTCTTATGAGTTTACGTTCCCAAATTCCAAAAACGATCCCGAAATTTTTTGAATATTTGAAATTTTGAATCTTTTAAATTAGATTGGATATGTCTATTAGCTATTTTGAATCTTTGAAATTTTTTTTTTGTAACTTGTGAACTTATGGTATAATATGTATTTCTTCATTTTTTGTGCTTTTGGTAGAATCTTAAGATCCGATCCGATCCTACGATCCCGATTTTGCAAAACAAAAAACGATCATAGGTAGGATCTCGAGTTTGATAACCTTGATCGAGATGCTATGTATCATTAGAAAAAATTGAAGAGTCTACTTTAATGCTCAATTTTTTTGTGAGCCCTTTTAATTAAAACTCAACCCAGATTGATCTTTTCTCAAAGGGTCCTACTATTTATACCCTTGAAATACTATGTTTATCCCTTTGATTATTATTTGTTTGGAACTCTAAATAATCCTCACCAATAAAGATTAAGCATTTCTCTTTGAAAATAAATTACAGTTAAGCAAATTAAAATCTCATTACAGTGTTTAACTTGGATTACAAAAAAAATACATTCAGTTTTTTTGGTCAAACTTCGGCCGTTGACTTCCGGCTACATCCTCCGGTCACCGGCATTCAGCCCACCGTATCTCAAGCCAATACAACCTGTGTTCTGAAAAAGAGTGAGAGGTAGTGAGAGAGAGAGAAACAGGAGGATCGAGAGTGAGAGAGAGATGCATATTGGAGATAGCCGACGATGAAGCTGTTGTAGCCGACGAACCCCCCAAAATGTTGTAGCCGAAGAACCCCCCAAAATTTTGGTTGGAATTGAGAGATCGGGAGTGTGAGATCGAGAGTCTGAGAGGAGATTTAGAGTGAGAGAGACATGTGAGGAAGAGTTGAGAGAGATGAAGACATACCAGAGAAAGTTGACGAATCGACGATGAAGCTGTTCTGCACCGGCGGCGAGACGTTTGTGGCCAGCGGAGAGACGGTTATGGCCGGCAATGAGAGTGTGAGAGAACGAAAGGGTGAGAGGAGGAGAGTGTGTGAGATCGACATACAGAGAGATGTGAGGGAGGCAGATCAGAGAAATAGATAATTAGGGTTTTTTCATTTTATATTTGAACATTAAGGTCAATTTAAGAAAAAAATTATAGTTATTTTAAGAAAAAAATTGGTGTAATGATTAGGGATAAATGTTAGAAAGTAAATGGGGTAAAACTAATCAATCTCTGTTTCAAAACAAGGCACTATGCTTGCATACACTATTGAATGATATAGAGAAGGGCAACGTCATTGCCTTCACCTTATGAAGAATTATTTAGAGAATGAAGAGGAAAAATACACAATATTAGAAATTTACGTAGAAAAAAGGTCAATTTCATATACATTGACAACCCATGATTTTGATGCCTTAACAATCGTGCGACACCATTAATATTGTTAAAATTCAATAATACAAAACAAGATAGGCTTAAGTACACCAAGTATGAAATCGTCAATATCTCTCCAAACTTAATTTGGTTATCATATTTTTTCTAAGTTTGACTTTTCATATGTTTTATCTAACTTTCGGCCTGAAAATCATATTTTTAATGAGCAAAGTCTTTGTGTACGGAATTGAAAATGTGTAGCTTTTGAGAATAACCAATCTTTAAACTATGCCGTTGGATCACTTCCTTTTATATATCTCGGCGTTCCAATTGGGGCAAATATGAAATAAAGCCACCACTAGAATCCAATTATTGATAAATTAAAATCAAGATTGAACTCTTGGAAATCTAAAAGTCTCTCTGTCGGTGGTGGATTGACTTTGATTAAATGGTACTTGGGAGTCTTCGTCTTTACTTCCTTTCTATCTTTAAATCCCCCAAAAAGTAGTTGGTGTATTGGAAAGTATCCGAAGTAATGTTCTTTGCGTGAAGATGAAATTAAAAAGAAAAAGATTGAATGGGTTGCATGGGAAAAGATGATGGCTCCTAATGAGATGGTGGTCTCAGCATCGGTTCTCTTAGAGATCATAATTTGGCTCTATTAGCTAAATGGCGGTGGAAGAAAAAAGACTGATGCTTGTGGAGTCTGAGCTAAAATGATTAGAGCAATACACAATCTCAATTTGCATGATCACAATCACATGGCTAAGAAGTCTATTCCGGAGTTTGGCTTAACATCATGAAAATTGAGGAAAGATATGGTGGAGTTTGGTATTGATTTGCGCGAATTATTTTAAAGGAAGGCAAATAATGGTAAAGACATTATCTTTTTGAAGGATCGATGGATTATTATTAATACTCACCTTAAAAGCATTTTCCCTAAATTATATATCGTGGAGGCTGGAAAAAATGTGTTAGTGGCGGACAAATTTATCCTTACCAGCAATTTTTAAGTGGTTTGGAGGTGGGATTGGAAAACAACTATTAGAAATGGGGCAAAAAAACAAGAACTCGACAGATTTCATTTTCTACTGTTGGAGATAATTGGTTTTGGCTTGGAAACAGAAACGGCTCCTTGCTCGGTCAAATCTATGAGAGAAAAAATAGCATATGTTGCATAATCTTTTAAGCATGTTATGTTGTCTTCAAATGGAATTCTTGGCTTCGTATCAAAGTAGATTGATTTGTATGGCACCTATTTCAAAATCGTATACCAGTGAATTTGGTTCACTGTGGAATTCAGTTGACCATGTTTTTCTTTGCTGCCCTTTTTCTGCTTCGATTTGGAGTTGGGCTTTGCAATGGAGCAGTTTGGATCTCTGGCCCAAGTCATCTTTTCCTGGTCTTTTGGCTGCTATGTCATTGGGGCCCAATGTTCGAAAAGGAAAACTTTTGCTGATGCACTGGTGGCCTGGTGGGGCCTGTTATCCGGATATTGTGGAAGTCTCGGAAGTAACGGTGTTATTTTTAGGAAGGCGAGGTGTTTGTTTTCAGAGCTAAAGGATTACATTAAACTTTGCTTGTTCTCTCGACTTAAATATAAGGGAAAGCTTTATAGCATAGATTGGATTACTTTGGGGTTCCTCCTCCTTTTTTCTGCTTGTATTTTGTAATCTATACCAGTTTTTTATTAGCTCTATTTCGTAATAAAATTTGCTCGCCGTCCTAAAAAAAGTTGTACAACGTCCAACTTTAACTTAAATGTATTTATATCCCCGTTATGCGGCCATAAGTAAATCATACTTTGTTTAACAAATTTAGCCTTATTAAAAGCCATTTACGATTTAAATATTCTTTTTAAGAAATGTCTTTCTCAAGCATTGTTATAATTTCGATCGCGATGAAGTCAAAATCGAACAATGTGGACCATAGGTGTTGTGGATTTTCGAAAAGAAAAGAAAAGGCTAGAATCCAAATTAATAGTTGTATAATTCATAATATTGAGACACGAATAAACACTTACAAATTACGATTGAATATTATTAATAGAATGGCATGGGCACACCACCATGTGAAATTGCATGGGCCTGCTAGGTGCGGGTGCCATGTCCCCCTCTACATTACAACTTTTCACATGCTTTATTAATAGGTTAATTTATTATTATTATTATTTATTAGTCAATTTTCAAAATGTATTTAAAGCATATCCAAATATTTCAGCCGTTCGACATATGTAAGAATGCCTATTTATTTCATTATTTGAGTTCCTTAAATAATAAAGAGTTTTACATGTGATTTCCTAAAAGACCATATTTCGCCGGGTATCTTCCGTCTAACTCCTACCCGATTTCTCTATTGTTCACCGCAAGTAGCATACTAGTATACTATGACTTGCGAGTGTATGATAAAATGGTTTCTACATTATATAGAGACCATTTTATCGTAAAGGAGAAACTCGCGGAGAAGCGAGGAGCTCGTTGTAAACATCGCCTCCTTTGCAGCGACCCTGCGTTTCTAGGCTCGCACAAGAGGAAACATCGTGCAGGGAAGTGAGACAGCAGCAACGGTCACAACAACAACTGTTATATAGCCTTTTGAATTAAAAAAAATTTAACCAAAATTTTCAATATATATATATATATATATATATATATATATATATATATATATATATATATATATATATAAAACACATCAGTGGTGGTTGGATTGGCTACGGCCCTTGCCTCTCCTAGGAGAGGTTGTGGGTTCGAGTCTCACTCCACGCAAACATAAGGCTAAAGATATTAATGCCTAGTTTGTGGCCTCTGTGCTAGCCGGTGTTGTGTGTACCCGGGGGCTGGGTTTTACCCAGTCAGTTGCTTGCAGGGCGTCTTTCATGGGTGGGCGTGTGCTATGCACCAAGGTTTGCCGGTTGCGGGTGTGGGTCTAGTCTCTGTGCAGTCTCCTCGGCGAAGGGTTGACGACGAAGAACTGTAGTTAGCCTGATGTACCTAGTGTAGCTGTAGTATATTATGACTCATGTAATCGGATTCATCCTTAACTTGCAATATATATATATATATATATATATATATATATATATATATATATATATATATATATATATATATATATATATATATATATACACACACACACTTAAAATGTTTTTTCAATGACATCTGTGAACTCTTCTCAAAAGAAATCGAAAGTCTCAAAAACATATACTCGTAAATCGAATTGTCGACGCATCGACGCAACACTATATCTCGCAAATGGAACGATCCATTTTCTCGCCACCACAATTCCAATATTCGCTGATACATCCACGTTTTAACCTCAATCCCCATATAATCTGTTTTTGGTACGCCTAGCACCGCTTTCACAGAACCATAACCCGAGCCCGTCAACGAATCCGATTCCGATTCAAGTGTCGAGGCCGTGTCCGAGACACAAGTTGAATCCAAGTCCGATGATACCCTCTGACGTAAATATTTTAAAAAATCGGGGAAGAAAATCAGTCACGCCCCTCCTTTACCTTGGACCCTCGAAGAAGAAGTAATTTTAGAAAAGATGAAGAAGTAACTTTAGCACGGACATGAGTCAATGTTTCGAGAATGCTGAGGCCGGAAACGGTCAATCTAAATATCATTTTTGGAAAACTATTAGAACTTTATTTCATAAAAATTTGGGGAGTGAACTGTATCGTTTGAAGGATACAATCACAACAAAATTTCGAGACGTCAACAAAGCAGCAACGAAGTTCAACGGGTGTACAAAAATTTCAAGGATCAATGGGAAAGCAGAGAAAGCGACGACGATATACTCCAAAAACCACTTATGGGTTATCGTTCGAAGAACAAAGGGAAACTGTTTAAATTTATAGGGTTTTAGGAAGTCATTCGAGCGGACTCGAGGTGGAAGGGGGTCCCGGAAGCGACACATGGATCAAAACGATCCAAAACATCGGAGACCCATTACACGTCATCTTTTGATGCATATAATGGTTTTGACCTTAATCAAGAAACAAACGAGTTTGAAAGGCCATGGGACCCGATCGAGCGAAAGGAAAAGCGACGTCTTCAAGCTCGGTTAATGACGAGCACATGGATGAAATGAACGAAAATTTTGATAAATTTATTTGACTATTTTGTCTCATGTGAAATTCCAAGAAGAATGGACATTGAAGAAGGAGAAAGCCCGCAAGGACAAACAACGAGCGGTCGACATGCGTCTTTTGATGTAACCGACGAGGCATCTCCACAGACGGGCTCTCGAGATGGCCTTGAAGCTCAAAGATGATATTATGAAAAAAATACTGATAGCGTGCCATCTGGCAACCGCTAGCGCGCTTCCGGAGAACTCCCTGGAGATCACAGGATACTACCACTCCCCGGAAGACCCGCGCTAGAGGGATTCCAGCCTGTCTCACAAGCAACACTAACACTGGGAAGTCCGGCCTGGACCAAACTTGGCGACATGCCCCTTCACCTGCACATGGCGTCCGTACCTGACAGAGGTCGTGTGGCTCCCACACGACGTACCTCGACCAATGGGAGACGTAGCAGGGGACAAGGACCATCTACCCATTCAGCGTCCTGGTCCCCACCTGCTCATTACAGGGATCTTGTCGGCCACAGCGAGACCTGCTCCACGTATAAAAGCCCTCATAGGGCACACGGTAAAGGGATCGCTCTCTCTCATATTACACTCTCATACTACCCTCGCCGGAGATCTGACTTAGGCATCGGAGCGTTCTCCCGGGACCTCCTCCCGGAGAACGACTGACGCCTTCCTTTCCTTGTGATTGTGATTGCAGGTCCAACCATCTACGATCAAGGGAATCCCACCGGAGCACGATCAGAGCCTGAGTTCGCATCAAATACGAATCTTAGTTTTTTATTTTTTTAATTTTAGTTTTAAATTAGTTGTTATGTTTAGTTTATTTTTATATTAAGTATTAAGTTATTTGCATGTTTTTTAGCTTTTAAAATATATTAGTATTAATCACGGTTGTAGAAGTCGCTAGGCGGTAGGCGGGCGATCGACTGGGGCCTAGGACTAGTCTGACGTCTAGGCGGGGAATATTAATTATAACAAAATTTATTTTTTAAAATTTAGATATTACATATATTCCTACAAAATGAATAAATAATCATAAAAATTTGACAAATCTAAGTGTTTAAATATGCAAGTCATCAAACATCAGAATGTTTAGACTAATTAATGATATTTTTGACAATTTAAATCATCAATAATCGCAACTTAGCCACCGATTATCATAATTTATATACAGAATAACAAATTAAAATTACTAATAAAATAATATATATATATATATATATATATATATATATATATATTATTAATATAATAAAATATATAATATATATTATTATTCTGAAATTTTGAAATTTTCTAAATTTAAATTTTAAAAATCTAAAAATTTGATTTTTTTTTTGAGAATTTGATAATTTTTGAAAAATTTGAAAATTTGAAAATTTGGAATTTGATAAATTGAAAATTTTGCCGCCTAGACCCGCCTAAACCCGATTTTGACCGCCGTTGACCAAATCCGCCTAACTTGACCGCCTACCACTAATCGTAGACAGAACCCGTCCGCCTAGCGCCTAGGCGGCCGCCTAGGCCGACTTTACAACACTGGTATTAATGAAAATATAAATTTAAATTAATTTGGTTTGTTTTTAAATTTAATTATTTTTTAATTTAAAAAGCGAGGGAAAGCGAGAGGTAGTGATGAGTGACAATTTCTAGGGATGAGTGGAGGAGTGAGAGATGTTGATTGGATGCTGATGTAACAGCAAAAAATAAGAGGGAGTGAGAGCCCACCCCCTAGCCTAACAGCTTATTCGTATTCTTGCCCATTAATTTTTTTTTTTTTTGCGAATGATGCTCGAAGATATTTAATTTTTAATCGAAAATAGGTAAACAACATTGATGCAAATAAGTGACCTTTAATAATTCTTATTCGAATATATTTAACAATCATGAAGGATTCGACGTTTTGAGTGTTTTGTTTTGAGATTGGTCGACGTTTTGAGAGTTCCGAAGGTGATTGGAAGGCTGGAAGACTGATATGGAGCAGAATCATGAAGGATCCGAAATGTAAATCATTAGGTACACGTTTTGTTTCATTTTCTGTCTATAATTAACAAACATTATGATTTCTTTCTGTTTTTGTTATGGATTTAGGGTTGACAACCCATTGTTTTTTGTTTGGCTTTGAATAAACTTGGATTTTATGCATTGATTGATAGTTCAGTTATTAGGAAGCTATTTTTTTATCTTGTTACTTTAATCATAGAACATTATGTGTCAAAGTTTGAAACTTTATAGTTCTATTGCTAAGTTAATTCAATCTAGAGGACCAATCTAGTTGTTTCACTTGAATCATGTCTGCACTGTGACCATTAGGCAGATGTGAATAGAGATGGACCAAATCCTAGGGTAGGACAATAAAGTCATAAAGTTTATTGAGTAAGACGCATTAGATGACCATTTTATGCTCAAATTAGTCACTATGACCATTGGGATTGATTGCCCGATTAAATTACTGGATATGAACTTAATGACCGGTAATAAAGAGAACTAATTAGCATGGCCATTGTGATAAAAATATTTAGGATCATTAAGATTAATGAACGAACCAAATGAACTAATCAATTTAGGAATCAATGAATATTATTTCAATAACCATTGCACATAATATTAATCAATCGTAATTGAAAAATGAAGTCAAGTCTAGATAAAAATACCTTCAGATCTTTTTTCCAAATCAGTTTTCCATGTTTTTCCTCTTTTTACTTTGTTTTACATTTTTATAATTCCTGTTATTACTTTAAGTTTTTGGTATTAACCGGTAATCGAATAATCTGACTTTGTTTCATAACCGCTTCCCCAAAGTTCGAAACCATTTCTTAGCATATTATACTGCTACACGATTAGGTACATTGTCTAATGTGTGAAAGTCGTTAGTTTGATGAGAACGGATTATAAATGTTTTGGTCTTACGCTTCAGGTTTTGGCACCTGTCAGGGATTGTCACACGCAAACAGATCAATAGATAATAAATAATAGATGTTAGATTGGACATTTTGATTTTAGTTTTAGATTTAACGATATAATATAAAATTCAAATATTTAAAAGATTGTCTTTTTAAGTTTATTTGATATTTTGTTTTAGATTTTGCAATTAACATCGTATTCAAATTAAATATATTAGATTTTTAAAAGTTATAGCATTAAAACGATAATGCTTTATATTCAACTATATATTTAAATTAATAAATTAAGTATATTATATTGAAAATTAAAAAATTATCATTATAGTTAAAGTAATAAATGAATTTAATTTATCAAAGAAGTCAAATAAAAAATATTCTTTTTAAACCAAATAAAAGTATGATTTTTTTTTTCTTTTACAAGATATATAAAGATAGAGTCATAAAATTTAATGCATCCGTTTAAATTCATTAATTGACATATGACCTGTCATTTCACAACTGCATCACATTTCGAGTTCTAAGGGTTGGGGAGTAAATCATTCTCATTCCACCCATCCCGCTTGCTACATCAGCTTTTTCTCTCTCCTCTCACTTCTATATTTCCCCATCCCTCACCCATAGAAGCAATTCCCATCGCTTCAAGCTCAGTGGTCTCTGCAAGTTTGGATATCTTATCCACGATGGTCTGATACCCCTCAGGCCAACCACATTTTTCCTTTTTCTTTGGTGGGAATGTGTTAACGGTTGTGGGGAAACTTCATTGATGGCCTCAACATCGACCGGATGAGGTGAACAGTGTGCATCGCAAGGGGAGTTCGTGAAGTGGTTGGAGTCGGATGTCTTGCTTCGTTTGGAGGAATTCATTTCCATTTCCTCGCATACAATCCATTTCGCTTGTTCTTTCAATATTTCCCATGCTGCCATATGTGGGAACTTGTTTCGGGTGATTCTCTAGTACTCACTAAGTGTGGCACACCACTTTTCCTTGAAAATGCAATTGAACTTGTTCACCTTTCCTTTCATGTCCTTCCACTTGGAGTATACTTGAGAGCGTGTCGTATCCGTCCCTCTAAGAAGCGCATCAAAATGTACCAACATGTGCTCCTAAAATGACTCCACAACAACTCCTTGTTCTGCATCCTTGGAAACACTAATATAAACCTTCGCCAAGGTGACCTCCTCGTTCTCCTTCCATGGAAAACGTTTCACACGATTGGTGTAAGATCGTTTCTGGGAGGTCTTGGGAGGGGGTTGTTGTGTTTCTGGAACTACCTCCTCCTGCTCGGGTTCCACCTCCTCCTCCTGCTCCTCCACTTCCTCCTCCACCTCATCCTCAGAGATCGGTTGTGTTTCGT
The DNA here is from genome assembly GCA_023525715.1 of Cichorium intybus. Classification (NCBI taxonomy): domain Eukaryota; kingdom Viridiplantae; phylum Streptophyta; class Magnoliopsida; order Asterales; family Asteraceae; genus Cichorium; species Cichorium intybus. The sequence goes on along the minus strand of CM042014.1, from coordinate 1,310,512 downwards.
CACTTGACTCATCCTCTTGTCTACGAAAATGGGAAGTGTCGGGACTTAATATTGGGAGTTAGGCAACTTTGTTGGAACTGGGGATAATTAGGTTGGAATTGGGAATAATTAGGTTGGAATTGGCCGAAATCCGGTTGGAACTGTGTATAAGCTTGGAATTGGGGATATTGGTTGACGTTATGATAATTTGGGGATGGGGTCGGAGGGACATCCTGACGGTTTTTATTTTTGGAAGAACAACGCTTTTTGGAGTTGCCTCGGCTAGAAGTCATTTTGTAAAAAAGAGGGTTTTTTAAATAATAGGAGAGAGTTTAGAGAGACGTTGAGAGAAAGAAAGAATGGTGAAGGTATGGATTTTTTAATGGGTATGGAGGTGGTATTTATAAGGAAATGAGGAAGGTAATTTTTAAAAAATTAAAAAAAATATATAAAACAATGGGTTCGGCCAGATGGTGAACCCACAACCCAGTCATCCCACATGAGCCCGAGCACCACGGTTCAGTCATCAAAATGGTACAACCGCGGTACCGGCGGTACCGATGCCATCCCACAAGCGAACCCACTTCATAGTCCATATGCCTCTATTACTCCGTCCACCCTAACAAATATTTTTCATTTGTTGTGCTTTTTAATCCACCATAATTAACTCAGTACCAACTCGTGTAAAAGATTACTGAACCTAGTACCAACTCGTTCAAATACGATACTCGTTGCAAATACCAGACTCACTATTTCTCTTCCAGTCGGGTCCACCAACGGCGATATGTCAAGAACTACACTTCACCCAATTTTACAGTTGTCGCCAATTGGTCTGATAGTTTACATTATTCTTACAATTACATATACATAGTGATTCAATAAATAATCAAGAAATATGTGAGGATATTGCAAGCTATAATACACGTACAAATGTCCTATTTTCTAGTGGAAACTATACTGTGCGATGTTGAGAACTCATAGGAATGGTATTATTTAATGAGTCATCATAGCGGGGTCGTTTTCCATCTCATTTGGAAAACAAAACATGCAAATAAAAGCAAATGTTGATACGGGACATATATATTGGTCTTGGCCGATCGATCAATGTAATTGTATGTTATTTGAATTTGATACATGAAGGATGTCCCAGATATATATTTTTATCGATTTGTGTTCATCAACGTCAACATGAAAGGGGGTCGTGTACCACTAACAAGAACATGCAAATCGTGCATGCGTTTCTACAGTAGTTTAATTAGACATTGCCTTAAGGTAAACTAATATTACGTAAAAGATACTTAGATCAGAAAAAACTAAGAAGACTTACGCCTGTAGTTTAGAGGCACGTTTCCTTGATGCTTATTAATTATCAACATTATGGTTGTCTGAATGATGGTTCATCCATATTTATATTAGGAATGGCGAGAACTATTTTTGTAATTTGGTGGTGTGACTGTCGTCAGCCACAAAGAGCCACCATTCTCATCCACATCATAGTCGGTTGAGTGTCAAATCCCGGTGAGTTTAATTACTTGAAAGAAATATTTGGCGAAAACAACGGGTTCATGGGCACGTATGTAGTGAGATATGACAATTTTGGTGTTGAATTGATAAAACTTACGGAAATTATATTTGAGGCTTTTCGTCGTGATAAACCAACGTTTTCGCAGCAATCCATTTGATGCACTTTATATCCTGTCAAAAAAATAAATAAGCAAAATGCATGCAATGACGAGTGAACATCAAATTAGAAAAAAAAATTAATGATAAAAAAAAACATATTCGTGTTCTAAAATTTGTTGGTTTTGATGTTTATAATAAGGTGAAAATACAATAAGTTTGACTTTGTATGCGTATTTTGTGTTTGTATGGGTCAGAGGTGATCACTAAAATACAATAGAAGCCGTAAGGACATATCTTGAATAATTATTTGTACTGCGACTTAAATCAGAATGGTTTATTTTCATATTTAATTAAAATCCACGATGGCTTTTTGAATACGTCCAACAATTTTTTCTTTTCTTCTTAAGGGCAAATATACCAGGATATAATGGTCGATCAGAATTTTGAAAACCTTTCGTCATTTTATCTGAAAGACTATATTCGAGTGATTAGCTGAAATACTATTTGTTAGTTGATAAAAAAATAACATAAAACCAAATAGCATAAAACAAATACGTACTGTATTTTATCGAATTAAAATAAATATTAAATAACAGTTCTATGATTATTATATTTAAACGAAATTTCTTGTATCTCACACCATACTTGTAATATTAAACTTCACCTTCCGATATCAAACACGAACAAATTTTTTTGCAAAGTATGAGAATGAAGTATTATTTACGATTTTATTATCATGTACTATTAAATTAAAACGTATATTTGAATTTTTTTACAATGTGTGTCAATCTATACCAGATTATTATTTTGGTGTGGGAAGGTAAAAAATAACTATGTTATTTTGTTTTTTAATCAACATAGTAATAAAACTTAAATGGTATTTTGTTAGAGATTTTAACTAATATTTTATGGCATAGTTGTTTGACTAAAATGGAGTGGAATGTCTAACTATTAGAAAAAAGACTTTTCGGAAGACTTGTTCAATTGGTCGCAAGACATGTTTTTCAAGGAGAAAATATCATGATTAGCAATTAACATAGAAATTGATTTCTTATAATTAACAAATATGTATGTTTCGGAGATCTTTGAAAAAAAAATCATATGTTCGTTGAAACGATATATTGAGTATATTTTAAAAATGTTATACTATAAGCTAGTTTTTTGTTTGTCAAATAGCATAAAACAAATATGTACTGTATTTTATTGAATTAAAATAAATATTAAATAACAGTTCTATGATTATTAGGGTACACGGAATAGTTGTTCGGGCTCGATGCGGGATCGGAAAGCTTGGGTGCGGTACCGCCGGTACCGCCGGTACCTCCGGTACCGCTGCCCCGTGTCCATCGGGTTCGGCGGTTTCGGGTGTGGAGGGGTGAGGCTTGGGATGGTGAAGCCGATGATCCCACCTTTAATTTAAAAAAAAAAAAAATTAATCTTCCAAATATTATCCTCCTCAACTCTATAAATACCACATCTTCACTCCTTCAAAACTCACACCTTTACCCTTCTTTCTTCCTCTCAACATTAACTCTATTTTCCCCTTTCCAAAAAAAAAAACCCTCATTTCAAATTTATTTTAAATTGAAATGAGTTCTTCCGATTCTTCCAGTTCTTCCGGTTCGTATGTTCACAGCAAACTACTGGATGAACCTATGCCGTTGGTATCGTCATCGTCTGATGACGATACCGATGTGAATACGATCGCGGTTATTGCTGAAGCTGCACATTTCATGTTCCAAAATACTGCAAGTTCTAGCGTTCCTCGTCATAGAACTTTTCTCCACAGAGATCGAGAAACTGCTGAGAAGCAGCTTATGGCAGATTACTTTGTCCCCAATTCAAAGTTTGGGGATGTTAATTTCAGAAATAGGTTCCGAATGAGTAGACGACTGTTTGTGCGGATTGCTCAAGACTTGGAAATGAATTATCCAATTTTCCAGACAACTTATAATGCCGGTGGAGTTAAAGGGTTCACTGGATTGCAGAAATGCACATCAGCTATCCGCCAATTGGGGGGCGGTAGCACCCCCGATTCACTTGATGAATACCTGAATATGTCAGAACGAACTTCCCGTGAAAGCCTCTACAACTATTGCTCTGGTGTTGTTCAGTTATATGGTGCAGAATACATGCGTAGACCAACAACCAGTGACATTCAACTGTTGTATGCTGCACACGAAGCCAAACATGGCTTTCCTGGTATGTTGGGTAGCATTGACTGTACACATTGGGATTGGCGGAGTTGTCCAACGTATCTACGAGGCCAGTACATGAGAGGTGATCACAGGTATCCTACAATTATACTTGAAGCAGTAGCATCATATGATTTGTGGATATGGCATTCATATTTTGGTGTTGCCGGGGGCAACAACGATCTAAATGTGTTGTACCGATCACCGCTATTCAATGATACCATTCTTGGTACAGCACCATCATGTTCATTTGTTTTGGAGGGGGAAGAATACAAGCATGGGTACTATCTTGCTGATGGGATATACCATAACTGGGCAACATTTGTGAAATCATTTTCACACCCTATTACCCCCAAAAAGAAGCGTTTCAAGGCGGCCCAAGAAGCGGCAAGAAAGGACGTTGAGCGAGCCTTTGGCGTTCTAAAAGCAAAATGGGCTATTATCAGACAGCCTGCACGGTCCGTCGATGTCGATCGATGTAAAGATATCATGTACGCTTGCCTAATTTTACACAACATGATCATCCAGGATGAAGGTAGGGCTATATGTCCGGTACATGTTCCAGATTCCCCAAACGAACAAGAAGTTAGCCCTGACTTGATTCTCGAAATACGCAATCAAGGAATTCACCAAAAACTTCTTGCGGATCTTGTAGACCACATCGAGCATACATACATAGCTACTTTGGATCACTAGGTGTTTTAACGTTTTTAGTATTTCATTTCCGTTATTTAGGTTTTATTATTCCGTATTTAGGATTTCATTTCCGTTATTTAGGTTTTAATTTTCTTTTTAATTTATGTAATGGTGTGGTTTTTTAATTTTATGTTATTTGTGATTTTTATTTTATTAATTGCATATTATCATTATTTATAATATTAAATTAAATATTAAAAATCATTTATTAAATTAATAAATGAATTTAAATATCAAATATATGATGTGGCATTGTGGGTTCAGTGGGTTCAGTGGGTACTGGTTCCATGGGTGAAAGATTGGTGAAAGATTGGTGAAAGATGGGGAAAATGGAATTGAGAGGAGAGAGAAAAGCTGATGTGGCGCGTGGGTTCAGTGGGATGGGAGGGATCTACTCCCCCCACCCTTATATTTAAACGAAATTTCTTGTATCTCACACCATACTTGTAATATTAAACTTCACCTTCTGATATCAAATGATATCAAACACGAACAAAATTTTTTGCAGAGTATGAGAATGAAGTATTATTTACGATTTTATTATCATGTACTATTAAATTAAAACGTATATTTGAATTTTTTTACAATGTGTGTCAATCTATACCAGATTATTATTTTGGTGTGGGAAGGTAAAAAATAACTATGTTATTTTGTTTTTTAATCAATATAGTAATAAAACTTAAATGGTATTTTGTTAGAGATTTTAACTAATATTTTATGGCATAGTTGTTTGACTAAAATGGAGTGGAATGTCTAACTATTAGAAAAAAGACTTTTAGGAAGACTTGTTCAATTGGTCGCAAGACATGTTTTTCAAGGAGAAAATATCATGATTAGCAATTAACATAGAAATTGATTTCTTATAATTAACAAATATGTATGTTTCGGAGATCTTTGAAAAAAAAAATCATATGTTCGTTGAAACGATATATTGAGTATATTTTAAAAATGTTATACTATAAGCTAGTTTTTTGTTTGTCAAATATAACAATCTAAAAAATTTTAAAAAAAGTTAGACATGGTATTAGTGTTGCAAAAGACGCTAGGCGCTCCTAGGTCGGTGGACTAGCGAGTAGCGATTACTCAGCTAGGCGGGGAGTACTCGGACGAGTAATCGGATAACGTAAATTATAAAGAAATTAATTTTGGGTAAATTATATATATGACAAATATTATAAGTTCATTAGATTTAAAACAAAATAGATGAATATCAATTAATTTAGGGGTTTATTTTCAGTCAACAAAAACCGAGTATAAGGTTTGACCGAGGAATTTCTGAGGAAATCCGAGGAATTTCCGAGGAAATCCGAGGAATTTCCGAGGAATTCCGAGTAATAGCCAATCCGATTTATTAGACCGATTCTTGAAAAATCGCCAAAGTACCTAGCTGAGTCCGAGTACTCGCCCGAGTACTCGGCCAAGTCGGCCGAGTTTTGCAACACTGCATGGTATGCAAAATGGTATGCAAAACATATCGTAATTGAAAATTTTGAAAGTGATATATTTGATGTATGAAAAACGAAAGATACATGGGAATATACACAAGGAAATTTACAAAAGAAGGGGAACTAATAAATGGGATATAGATACAAGAATCAATCATTTCCGATACTTCCCCTCAAGTTGGAGCGTGAAGGTTGCAAATTTCCAACTTGTCAAGTAAGAGTTGCAACTTTCGAGAACCCAGAGCTTTGGTGAATAAGTCTGCAATTTGAAGTTTGGTGTCAATATATATGGGTTCTGCTTCCTTAGACTCAACTATTTCCCTTACGAAATAGCAATCCATCTCCACGTGCTTTGTCCGCTCATGAAAGACCGGGTTGTTTGACCGTTAGGTTGCCACAGAAAAGTTGCATCGGGTTGCCCTGTTCACAACCTAAATCCTTCAACAACCACCTAAGCCATAGTACTTCACTAACGGTGGTGGCCATAGCCCGGTATTTGGCTTCAACTGAGGAACGGGAAACCACCGATTGTTTTTTGGATTTCCAGGAAATAGGAGCGCCTCCTAAGAGTAAAAAGTAGCTGCTTTTTAACCTCCTTGTATCAGGAAAACCTAACCAATCTGAGTCGGTATAAGCCACCAGGTTCGTTTCTCCCTCGTTGGGGAGTAATCTACCTTGATCAGCTGTGGCATTCAGGTATCTGAGTATCCTTATGGCGGCTTCCATGTGATTTTGACGAGGGTCAGCTACAAACTGGCTCAATACATTAACAGGGTAAGTAATTTCTGGCCTGGTCGCTTGCAAGTATAACAATCTTCCTATAATCCTCCAGCACCTAGTCGCATCAACCCGAATTTCTTCATCACTCTTTCCTATTTTGGTTCTTTGTTCCATGGGAAAGGCACTCGGTCGATGTCCCGTCATTCTGATATCCTTAAGAATGTTCATAATATATTTTCTTTGATTGAGAACCATCCCCCTTCGAATCCATGTTACTTCAATGCCCAAGAAGTATTTAGAGATCCCAAGTCCTTGATGCTAAACATTTTATCGAAGAAGGCCTTTGTTTCTTCAATATTTTTCACGTCATTTCATATGATAAGTACATCATCAACGTATATGAGAGCCACTACGAATGATGCATCCGTTTTGAAGATGAGCAAGGAATGGTTGACTTTAGATTGCTTAAAACTGATCTCATGTAAGGAAGAGGTGAACTTTTGGTACCAGTTTCTTGATGCTTGCTTCATACCATAGAGAGACTTCCTGACACGGAAAACTTTGTTTTGTTTTCTCTTTTCGAACCCTTGCGGAATCTGTTGGATTAGGTGTCTAAGCCATGACTAATAATTAGTATTTACCTAATTAATAGTAGCATAGTCCATTTGGGTTGCCCTCATGGCTGGAGGTTTGTTAGAAAGATAAGTAGAGAGAAAGAGTTGATTTATTATATGACTAATAAATCAAGATGTTGTTTGTTAATATATTATGGAGATAATATATTAGAAATAATATTATTTGATTAATAATTAATCAGAAATTAATTGGATTAATTTCTGTGGCATTAATTAGATTAATCAGGAGGTCAGGGATTAAAGTCGTACAAATTCAATAGTTGAATTGCGGCGCGCGGCGCGCAAACGACTTGGCCGCGACGCGCGTACAGATAATCCGGAAAATGGGCTGCGGCTAGGGTTTTTAGCTTTGCCACTTGGTTCCCTATAAATAGGGACCCCTAGACCTCATTATCAATTGCTCATTCTATTATTTTCTCTCTGGAATTTCGATCCCTTCTCCTCCGAGCTTGGGTGTGACTTTCATTTGAGGCAGGATAATTTTGCTGCTCAGCTTCCAAGAAATTAAGGTTGGTTTTTTCTGTTTTGATCTTTAGTTTCTTTTTATTGGCCTCTAGTTTTTTTTTTGTTATATGTTCAATTAGAAGAAAACATAGATCCTTATAGGTTGCATGTGAACTTAGGTTTTTTAATTGTAAGAACCCAAAAATATTGATAACAGTATAAAATGAAAATATATGAAGTACTGGTTGAATTATATATTAATAATAGAATTTTTGTATAAAAAGAGCAAAAAGGGTATTTCTGTCATTTTGGAATATTTAACCTAAGAATGAGATTTAAAAGTGTTAAAATGTCCTAAAGTGCAAAATAAGTTTATAAGTGGAGTAAAGTTATAAAATGTAGAAGTTCTTACAAACTAAGCATGTTATGTGCTATATTGAGAAAAATGGTAAAAAGGGGTAAAATGGTCATTTGACATACAAATGACTTTAAAGTCAAGAAAATGTAATGTTGGGGGTTAAAATGAAGAAAATAAACTTATAATGTTATAAAAATGTGTTTTTAAGCCACTTTGGGAAAAATGGAACTAGAGGGGGCTATAGTGTAAAATGTAACACCCGGCTTTTAAAACAAAACACCCCTGAAAATTTTTTCATTTAAAACCAAGGTTTCAATACATAAAACCATGACAAAGGGGTATATTTTAATAAAAACGGGTACAAGTGTATCAAGGAGAGTATAAAATATCATAGTCTCCTTTGAAGTCGGGCTGCTACTAACAGCATCTACAAGTCCACTTCTTGAGTCACAGACTTTATCCTTACCCTTATCAGGGTTATGCTAACCTGCAGGGACATTTAACAAACGGTATGAGCTACAAAGCTCAGTGAGTAATCGTATCTGCAAATAACGTGTACAATAAATACATCCATATATAATTCTTTATATATGATACATATATCTACCATTTCATCTGTCAATATCAAATCCCGTTTTATAGCCTTTTCTGGCCAAACGTGTATATCTGTCTGGATATCGGACCCAGACTGCTAGCCTTACCGGCTAATCGTATGTATCTTAGGATTTCATATCCTACTGCATAGCCTTACCGGCCTAATCGTGATATCATGTGATTTTCAAATCACATCAGATAATTGTACACTTCATTACATCTAGTCTGTTATTTGCATACTCTGTATCATTTTTGTCCCATCTTTCTTAGCCATATCTGACTATACCATATCTCATGACTATATAAGTCGTATCATCTGTCATGGCTGTACAAGCCGCACCAAAACATTTCTAGCATATGAATCATAGCCCGAAGGCCGCACCAGTTTATCATAGCCCGAAGGCCGCACCAGAATATCATAGCCCGAAGGCCGCACCAGAATATCATAGCCCGAAGGGCGCACCAGAATATCATAGCCTTATAGGCAGCACCAGTTGGATATAGCATCCAGAATCATAGCCTTATAGGCCGCACCAGTTGGATATAGCATCCAGAATCATAGCCATAAGTGGCCGCACCATCTGTTAATAGCTTGTTTCACGATCAATTATGGCTCACGGGTTTACCCGCTGTTGCCTAGACTCACGGCTCCGTTCTTGCCATCGCAATGACTCACGGCTTATCCGGTCTTGTCTATATAAGTTCGACTCACAGTTCCGTTCTTGTCTATTAAAGACTCACGGCTTATCTGGTCTTGTCGTACCATTAATATTGACTGACTCGCAGTTCCGTTCTTGTCTATAACAGACTCACGGCTTATCTGGTCTTGTCATGTCATTAATATTGACTGACTCACAGTTCCGTTCTTGTCTATATTAGACTCACAGCTTATCTGGTCTTGTCATGTCATTATGGTTGACTCACAGCTCCGTTCTTGTCTTTATAAGACTCACGGCTTATCTGGTATTGTCATATTAGTGTATCTTTGAACCATCAATTTCGTCCCCCAAAACAGTTTCAACCTGTAATAGGTCAAACAACACATATCATATATGATATAAGTGAGATTACTCACATGGATGCTAGCTGCATTTAAATCGCGGTTGTTTCTTGCCTTTGCGTGCACCACAACCATTTTGTCCCATACCTATTTATCCATTTCATATCAAATGATAATAGGTTAATAATCATTTCAATTGACTCTAATACAATAGAGTTCAATACAATATCATTATAAACAATGCCTAGTTAATAAACTTTCCGTTTACTAACTTTTTATGAATTTTACTATTCACCGAGGCATTCGAATCGATCTACTGTGCCCCTGAGGGGTCAAAAACTCAATATAAAAATTTTCCCAAATTTTCAAACCATAACGAGCCTACGGTTCAAGTTTGAGGTAAAACGGACAAGCCAAACGAAAGTTAGCGATTCTGAAGTCCCCTGTCCGGAGGCGCACCCCGCCCTGGTCCTGGGCGCACTGCGCCTGGCGATTTGTGCACTGTAGCACGCAGTTTTGGCCCATTAAGTCCTTAATCCAGTTCTTAATCGTTTGGGGTTTATTCCTAGGCTAAAACCTTACATTTTAACAAGGTTTTCAACCATCAAAACCCACTCAATCAATCATATGAAGAATTAGGGTTCTTAGTTCTAACAACCCCAAAACTTCAAATTTATCAAAAATAACAACCTACTTCCACTATCTTGAATTAAGTCCTTTTAGCATGACTTATTGGAAGTGTTAAACCATTTAAACCACATAATCATAACTGAAATTTACAAATTTCAGTTTCTATAAAACCCATTAAGAACTTCTTCAAGAACTTGGTTAGAAATCAAGCTACTAACCTTAATTACTTGGAAACTTCAATTCCAATTTATGATTTTGATTTTCCTGCTTCAAGCCTCGTGATCTCTACAGAATTTGCACACAAAATCCTTCCCGTTGCTGCACAAAATGGTCAGCCCAAAGAAGAGAGTCAACTCTTCTATTTATACTTCCAAAGTTTGCAAATTTGGTCCCTAAGTTCCATTTCTTAACTTTTACCACAATAATCAAGTTTTATCACAACAAAACTCTCTTTTCTTATACTTTTGCCACAAGCAACATTATTTTTCATATTTGGTCCTTCACATGGTCAAATGACCAAATTACCCTTTCGTGGTAAAATGACCAAAAATCAGTTTTGATAATATTTTAAGTCCAAAACTCAAAATATTATTTCAAACTAAATTCTTTTCTGTCCAAAAGACCAATTTACCCTTCCAAGGTAAAATGACCATTTTACCCCTTTTTATTAAATTTACATAAAAAGGGTGTATTGGCGTTACATAAAATGGCTAAGTATAAAAGGGAAGAAATATCTCCTAGTTCTTAGAACACGGGAGAAGTTTCTGGAGAAGGTTAGAGGGCACGGGTTTGGTGGATTCTTGAAGATTGGAAGCGGAAGTGTGATACGAATTGTTAGGAATTGAGGAATTCAAGCTCACATAAGGTTAGTAATCCAATTTTCCAACCTAGCTCCTCGTGTGTTCTTCACGGGATAAGTTGGAAACTGAAATTTCAGTGCTGTTCATATGGTTTTAATGATTTCTAATAGCATACACGTCTTATGAACTAAGAAAACACGTTTAAATCAAAGAGTTGGGTGAAATTGGAAAAATTGGGGTTTTTGGCTCAAGAACCCTAAATCACGGGTTTATATGACCAAGTTGATTTAAAAGGGTTTTAATGAGTCTAATATGCTGAAATAAATAAAAGAAACTAGTAGTAATCATTAATTGAATTGAAACTAAGATTTTGGGGTAAAAATGTAAAAACTGAAATTTTTGATAAAGGAAGGGAATCAGTGATTCCATTGAGTTAAAACCTGATGTAAACTGAAGGTTTTAGTCATGGAATGATTCTAAATCAATTAAGTTGTGTATTAAGAATATATCTTAAAATCACCAAAGTATGTTGCTATTGTTGAAAAATGAGAATTTTGTTCAAGAACCGTAGAATTCATATTAACATGATCAAATTGGTTCTAAGGGGTTTTAATAAGTTCCATATGTGGTAATTGTTAAAATAAATCAGTAGAAGAGCCTAGTATTGGACAATTTCAGTTTTTGAATCAAAAATGCAAAAACGGGAATGTTTGGAAAATAATTAAAATCTATGATTTTTATGGTTAAAAACCTGAAGTAAATGAATGGTTTTGACCTTGGAACAAACCCTAGTGATTAAGTCGTGTATTAAGGGCTTAAAATGAGAAAACTGGAGATTTATAGCTTAAAATCGCGATTTACTGGTTGCTGCAGATCAGGTCGCGACGCGACCTATACCCCTGTCGGGTCGCGATCCTGCGGCAGACTCACAATGCAGTTTTCAACTTAACCTCCTGCCAAGTGAACTTCATTTTTTGGAACTAGATGCTAGACTTGTCCGATTGACCTCAAATTTTAAACATAAGTCCATTATAGTCTAAAACTTCATGGAAAATTGTCGAAATGAAAATACGACCTCCCGAGGTACTGTAGCAAAATACGCGTATCTCGGGGAAGTTTACAAATTAAAGAAAGTTAATTTAATAAGGGTTGTAGCCTAGTTAGGACTAGTAACTGTATAATATGGGACTCTTGTATTGTAGAGTCAGTTGTAGTTGGTATTAACCAAATATGTGTACTAAATGCGTATATAGGCGGTGGTTCAAATACGGTTAATCGAATAAAAGATCAATGAATAGAAGGGACGAGGAAGGGAATTGTTCTAGTTAGACTTCTCTAACTAGTTGAGGTGAGTATTATGTGGATTTTTGAAGTACATAGCAAAATGAATTTTTATTCAAAAATGTTTTGGGAGTCAAAGTGGCTTTATGGCTTTAAAAGTATTTTATGAAAAGTATGTTTATAAAGTGTACAGAAAGAGAATCAGAAATACAATGAATTAATAATGTGATTGAGCCCTGTTGATGAGTTGCTAAGTATCCGGATAAAGATCACGGCCTGCTGCGGTAGGGGTGGTCAAAGACACTACTGGGATGGTACCTTCCGTCGCGAAGTAGTTGTCTAACCTCGATGGATGAATCTGTTTCATGTTGTTGAGGAAGTAGTTATACGGGTGCGTCTCGTATAAAACCTACGGGTGCGCTCGTAGGAATGTGCTCATGAATAATAAGGAATACCTATGGGTGCGCTTATAGGAAATTAAATAATATGAACATTTGGAATGTTTTGAAATATGGAAACTGTTTTGGGTCAAAACCCGTATTACTCACGAGACGTATGTCTTACGTATGTTTTTTTTTTTAAAATGCTATGTACTCAGGTAATCAAACAAGGAATTAGAAGAGTCGAGTGTGGGATGGTAGCTTTTGTTGTGCAAAGTAGGTGCTGCTTGAATTGTGGTAATGATACAGAAGAGTAATACCCCGTATGTTTAATTTCATGTTTTGTATTGTAAAGTATTTTAAAAAAAAATTGTTGGGTGAAAATGGGGTGTTACATTAGTTCATGGTTTGCTTAAAACCTTTCAGTGGTATCAGAGCCTGTTTTGTTTTCTTGTTGAATTGCTATAACTGTTTTAGGGTTTTAAGCCTGTAAACCCTAATTTTTATCAGGATCGATTTCTAGGATTAGGGTTTTGGAAACCCTAATCCCCCCTTGCTATTTTCGAAATTTGCTATTAGGGTTTTAGGAGGTTTTCTATTTTTGGTAACTTTATTTGTTAATTAAATGGATAACCTTAAACCCCATTAATTGAATTCGAAATCTAGGGGGTTGAGGATAGGTTTTAATTAATTTGATTAATTTGGATACACCTATCTTCAGTGAATTAATTTAATTAATTGTTAATTAAAAGATAATTCAAAAAGGATTTAATTAATTTTATATTATCGAAAATTAATAGAAAAATCCAGAAAAATATTTTAAAATGTTTAAAATATTTAGATTTAATTAATTTAATTAATTGGTAATTAAAATTGATTAAATCGTTTTTAAGGTTTAATTTAATTTAAAATTTAATTGTTAAATTTGGTAAAATTAAAAGATAAACCTTGAATATTTTAAAGGGTTTTAAAATACATCTTATATATGTTATTAATTGTTAATACTATATGTATAAGATAAAATTGGTCAGTCAATTCAATAGTAGGCATCATTCACGAAGCTGGTCTATAAAGTGGGTATAAGGAGGCTGCCTATAAAATGGCGGTCTAATGGGTGAACACTCTCGTCCACCGCTCGCCTGATCAGTGGAGGGTCGTTAGCCGAACAGTTTTGATAGGACCACTTAATCATTAAAAGTATAATGATCAAAGTACTAGAACCTTTACACAAAAATCCCAATCTAGTTACTTTAGGAAAATGTGAATTTGATGCTACCCCATGAAATTGCACATTGCACTTTATGAAACGTTGGTGGAGCGTGTGTGGTTTACCGGCACACCAATGGGGGTTCATAAAGAGTGGCAATGGGTGTCTCGGGTGTTATCATTATTGATGGAGCGTGTGTGGTTTACCGGCACATCAATTTGAGATGATAATGGACCCCGAGAGTACCAAGCTAATTTGCATGGTTATTCACACCCGGTTTGTGATCCTCGGCATCCCAGTCACAAACGGTGGGGCATATCCGAGATTAAACATGCTATTGAACAGTTCAATAAATCTCAAAAGAAACTAGGAATTCCATTTATAATAAGATTATTTTTCCGCGGTGGAATTGGCTGAATCGTCATTCGCCTACCTTTATAAAATTTGCTTATAGATTACGGCATCCCTCTTCTATGTTGCAAATTGTTATAGTTGGATCCTAGCCTTGTTTTATATTGGGTTATTATAAGGACCGACAAGTATCTAATTAAACTTACCTTCTTTTATAGATGTCTTCTGTTGATCAATCCGCTCCCCACTCAAACTCCAGTGTTCCCTCTATCCTCTCACTGTGTTCCAAGGTTCTATTGAACGGGACAAACTACAATGATTGGATTAGAAATATCAAGATGGCTCTGAGGTACGAGAACAAAGAGTATGTCCTCGAAACCGAGCTCGTCGATATTGACCCTGAAACTGCTAATCCCGAGGAGATTGCCTCGTACCAAAAACATTCTGATGATGCGACCAAAGTGGCCTGCATCATGATCGCCACAATGAACCCCGAATTGCAAAGAATATACGAAGACTACTGGCCCTTTGAGATGCACAAGGAGCTTGCAGAAAAGTTCCGCAAGCAAGAGCGCATTGAGAGGTGCGAGGTGGTCAAGGACTTCACGAACAGCAAACCTAAAGATGGAGAGTCCATCTGCGCTCATCTGCAAAGAATGCAAGGTTACGTGGAGCGGCTTAGAAAGCTTGCGATGCCTGTACCTGAGGAGTTGGCCGTTGACATAGTGCTTAACTCCTTACCGAGTTCTTATGACCAGTTCAGGCTGGCCTATCATTTGAACAACAATCAGGATAACCTGATTGAGTTGCATCGTATGCTTCGGGTTGCTGAGGACGGGATAAAGGGTAAAAGTGTACCCTCGGTTAATCATCCCGTCTTAGCCATTGGAAGTGGCAAAGGAAAGAAAAGGAAGGGCCCTCCTAAGCAAAATTGGAGGGAAAAGGTTCAGGTCGGGTCATCCAGCAATGGCTCGAGAACCAAGTCTTCCCACATTCCTTGTGTGACCAACCCCGATGAAGCCAACTGTTTCTACTGCAAAGAGAAGGGCCATTGGAAGAGAAGCTGCCCCAAATACTTGCAGAATGTCAAGGATGGGAAAGTAAAGCCATCGACAGCAGGTATATACACTATCTCTAAAAACTCACCATCTTCTAATTCTTGGGTCCTTGATACAGGATGTGGTTTTCACATTTGTTCTGATCTGCAGGGCCTAAAGGAAAGCAGGGAGGTGGAGCACGGTAGACTGAACTTGATCATGGGCAATAGGAGATCGTCCCCTGTTACCAAGATCGGCGTTTACAGTTTAGTGCTTAGTAGTGATGTTAGTATAGAGTTATTTAATTGTTGCTATTCGCCAGAAATGGCAAGAAACATTATTTCATTCCACGCATTGTTCAGACAAGGATTTCAATTTTCTTTTGATAATAAAATTGGCTCGATTTCTGTTTTCAAAAATGGTATTTTGATTTTTACTGCTTTTCCTTGTGATGATGTGTATGAAACTGTTGAATGTGTTGACAATTTAGGACATAGTGTAAATTATATTGATTCCACTTGTGGTGTAGAAAAGGCATGTCTGTGGCATAGTCGGTTCGGGCACATCAGCAAGAAACGCATCGCCCAACTCCAAAAGGATGAAGTGTTGGAATCATTCGACCTCAGGACGGATGATGTATGCGAATCTTGTTTGTTAGGCAAGATGACTAAATCACCTTTCAAAGGGTCTTTTGAAAGAGGTGAGGGTCTGCTGGACATCATTCACACGGATGTGTGTGGTCCATTCAGATCAACCATAAAGGATGGCACGCGGTTCTACGTGACCTTTACCGACGATTTTAGTAGATACGGTTACATCTACTTGATCAAGCACAAAACGGACACCTTTGAAAAGTTCCAAGAATTTAAGAACGAGGTAGAGAATCAATTAGGCAAGAAGATAAAGATGCTCAGGTCCGACAGAGGCGGAGAATATCTAAGTATCGAGTTCCTAGACTATCTAAAGGAATGCGGAATAGTTTTGCAGTTGACACCTCTCAGGACACCACAGTTGAACGGTGTTGCAGAGAGGCGCAACCGAACCCTGTTGGACATGGTTCGTTCCATGATGAGTCGAGCTTCACTTCCCATTCACTTCTGGGGGTATGCCTTAGAGACTGCCGCCCATATCCTCAATCTTGTCCCAACTAAGAAGGTTGCTAAAACACCTCATGAAATGTGGACGGGGAAAGTTCCATCTCTGGCACACATCAAAGTCTGGGGTTGTGAGGCTTTCGTTAGACGAGAGACTCAAGACAAACTCGCAGAAAGAAGCGAAAGGTGTTTCTTCCTTGGTTATCCCAAACAGTCCTTTGGATATCTATTCTACAGACCAAGCGAGGACGTGGTCTTTGTAGCTAGACGAGCGGTTTTTCGAGAGAGAGCTCATATTTAAAGATGACAGTGGGAGTACCATTGATCTGGAAGAAATTCAAGAGTCATCAGATGACGCAACCTTAGGAGAAACTAGCAACCAACATGAGGAAGAAGTTCCTGTTGGTCCGACAGATGTATCCTTACCTCTTAGGCGTTCCGGTAGAGTTAGCATGCTACCCGAGTTTTATGGGTTCCATATAACTTCAGATGGGGACATGTTTGTCAGTGATAGGACACTGATAAATTTGGTTGATGTAACACCCGACTTATTAACAAAACACCCCAACTTTTTTTTTTATCAAACCAAATATTTTACAATCAAACCATAAGTATGGGGTATTAGTTAACACAATTCGAGTACAAGTGTATCACCAAGTACAACACATATAAATATTGTACATTCTTCAAGCCGGGTAGTCATTTCACATCCTAAGTCCTCAGTCTCGGACTTTATCTTTCCCTTTGGCGGGATCACGCTCACCTGCAGGGACATATCAAATAAACTGTGAGCTATAAAGCCCAATGAGTAATCAAATAGACTATAACATGTATAAGAATAAAATTCTCTATACAAAATAAACATGCATTATCTCATAACACAAGATCATGTATGGCTCACGGGTTTGTCCCGCTTTTGCCTAGACTCACGGCTCCGTTCTTGTCATCTCAATGACTCACGGCTTATCCGGTATTGTCTTTTCAAAGTTTGACTCACAGCTCCGTTCTTGTCTATCATAGACTCACGGCTTATCTGATATTGTCGTATCATTATTGTTGACTCACAACTCCGTTCTTGTCTATATCAGACTCACGGCTTATCTAGTATTGTCTTTTATTTCATCATGAAATCTATAAATTTTTGTCCCCAAAATTTATTTACATCTGCAGCTGCTCATTCCATATATATCACATCGGATATAAGTGAGATTACTCACCTGAAAGCTTGCTACTACTTGCTTTTGTCGTTTCTTGCCTTCCAATGTAATCCGTAAGACTTTGTCCCGTACCTATAATATCAATCATTTTTACAATGATTATAGGTTAACAGCCATTCTAATTGACTCTAATGCATAAGAGTTCAATATAGTATCAATATAAACAATGTCTAGATAATAAACTTTCTGTTTACTATCTTTTTATGAATTTCACTATTCACCGAGGCATTCGTATTGATCTACAGTGCCCCTGAGGAGTCGAAAACTCAATTTAAAAATTTTCCCATACTTTTCAAACCATTTGGGACTTATGATTCAAGTTTGAGATAAATCGGACAAGCGAAACAAAACTTAGCGTTTCTGATCCCCTGTCTGGAGGCGCACTGCGCCCTGCGCCTGTGCAGCCTCCTGATCAGTCGCGATTTATGCACTGTAGCATGCAGTTTTGGCCTATTAAGTCCTTAATGCTGTTCTTAATCGTTTGGGGTTCATTCCTAGGCTAAAACCTTCGATTAACACAAGGTTTTTAACCATTAAAACCCACTCAATCAATCAAAATGAGAATTAGGGTTCTTAGTTCCAAAAACCCCCAAAACTTTGAATTCATCCAAAATAGCAATCTACTTCCATAATCTTGAATTAAGTCCTTTTTAATATGACTTAATGGAAGTATTAAACCATTTTAATCACACAATCATAACTGAAAATGCCGTTTTCAGTTCCTATAAAATTCATCAAGAACAAACAAGCTAGAACTTGGAATACTTACATCCAATTCTTCAATTCAAGCTATAATCCGATTTCCAAGCCTCAACCTTCAAGAATTCTTCAAGTTTTTGCAGAAATCACACAAGGAAAAACCTCTCCCGTAGCCTCTCGAAAATTTGCACATATGGGAGAAGCTTCCATCCTTTTATACCTCCAGAAATTGCAAACTAGTCCTTGAAGTTGCATTTATTGAACTTTTGCCACAATTTACACAATTTATGACAAAAATCAGATTTTATAACATTTTAAGTCCACAACTCAAAATATTATTACAAAACAAATCCTTTTCTGTCCAAAAGACCAAATTACCCTTCTAAGGTAAAATGACCAATTTACCCTTTTTATTATAATTACATAATAAAACACATTTTGGCGTTATAGTTGAACCAGCTAACTACCAGGAAGCAGTGGCGGGCCCTGAGTGTAACGCCAAGACATGTTTTATTATATAATTATAATAAAAGGGCAAATTGGTCATTTTACCTTAGAAGGGTAAATTGGTCTTTTGGACAGAAAAGTATTTAGTTTGAAATAATATTTTGATTTTTGGACTTAAAATGTTATAAAAACGGATTTTTGGTCGTTTTACCATAAAAGGGTATTTTGGTCATTTGACCATGTGAAGGACCAAATATGAAAAATATTGTTGTTTGTGGCAAATGTATAAAGAATGAAAGTTTTATTGTAATAAAACTTGATTTTGTGGTCAAAGTTCAAGAAAATGAACTTTAGGACTAAAAATGTAAAAAATTTAGGTATAAATATAAGAGAGTTGACTCTCTCCTTGACTAGCCACTTGTGCAGCAACGGGAGAAGGCTTGGAGATGCGATTTCAGCAAGTTTTGAAGGATTGAAGCATGGAATTGGAATCATAGCTTGGAATTGGTGATTCCTAAGCTAATCAAGGTTAGTAAACTTGATTTTAACTAAGTTCTTGAAGTGTTCTTGGTTTGGTTTTATAGAAACTGAAATTTGTAAATTTCAGTTATGATTATGTAGTTTAAATGGTTTAATGCTTCCATTAAGTCATGCTAAAAGGACTTAATTCAAGAAAATGGAAGTAGATTGCTATTTGTGATGAATTTGAAGTTTTGGGGTTTTGGGACTAAGAACCCTAATTCTTCATTTTGATTGATTTAGTTGTTTTGAATGGTTGAAAACCTTGTTAAAGTATAAGGTTTTAGCCTAGAAACAAACCCCAAACGATTAAGGACTGGATTAAGGACTTAATGGGCTAAAACTGCGTGCTACAGTGCACAAATCGCGGCTGGACAGGAGACCTGCGCAGGCGCTAGGCGCGGTGCGCCCAAGCCCCTGGCGGGGTGCGCCCAGGCGCAGTGCGCCCTGTCCTAGGCGCAGTGTGCCCTCCAGGCAGGGGCCAGGCAGGGGATAAAAAATGCTAACTTTTGTTTGGCTTGTCCGTTTTACCTCAAACTTGAACCGTAGGCTTGTTATGGTCTGAAAAGTTGGGGCAAATTATTAAATTGAGTTTTCGACCCCTCGGGGGCACTGTAGATCGATTCGAATGCCTCGGTGAATAGTAAAATTCATAAAAAGTTAGTAAACGGAAAGTTTATTAACTAGGCATTGTTTGCAATGATATTGTATTGAACTCTATTGCATTAGAGTCAATTGGAATGATTATTAACCTATTATCATTTGGTATATAAATGAATATATAGGTATGGGACAAAATGGTTGTGGTGCACGCAAAGGCAAGAAACAACCGGGATTTAAATGCAGCTAGCATCCAGGTGAGTAATCTCACTGATATCAGATATGATATATGATGATTGAACTGTTACAGGTTGAAACGGCTTCGAGGGACGAAAATGACAAGTGTAAAAATATATGTAAACAACAAGACCAGATAAGCTATGATATTCTGGTGCGGCCTATAAGGCTATGATTCTGGATGCTATATCCAACTGGTGTGGCCTATTTGGCTATGATATTCTGGTACGGCCTATACGGCTATGATTCTGGATGTTATATCCAATTGGTGCGGCCTATATGGCTATGACATTATTATATAGAAACGGTGCGGCCTTGTGGCTATGATTTCGGGTTGTTGAACCCTAACTGGTGCGGCTTTCGGGCTACGATTCATACGCTGGAAATGTTTTGGTACGGCTTGTATAGCCATGACAAATGATATGACTTATATAGTCATGATATATGGTATAGTCAAATATGACTAAGAAAGAGGGGACATAAATGGTACAGAATTGATTAGACTGGTATGCAAATAACAGATTGGATTATGATAAAGTGTACAATTATCTGCTGTGATTTGAAAATCACATGATATTACGATTGGCCGGTAAGGCTTGACAGTAGGATATGAAATCCTCAGATACATACGGTTAGCCAATAAGGCTAGGAGTTTGGATTCGATATCCAGACAGATATATGATTGTATTGTTATACATGTTATTTGCAGATACGATTACTCACTGAGCTTTGTAGCTCATACTGTTTGTTAAATGTCCCTGCAGGTTAGCATAACCCTGATAAGGGTAAGGATAAAGTCCGTGACTCAAGAAGTGGACTTGTAGATGCTGTCAGTAGCAGCCCGGCTTCAAAGGAGACTATGGTATTATATACTCTCCTTGATACGCTTGTACCCGATTTTATTAAAAATATACCCCTTTGTACTGATTTTATGTATTGAAACCTTGGTTTTAAATAAAAAAATTTTCAGGGGTGTTTTGTTTTAAAAGCCGGGTGTTACAAGTTGGTATCAGAGCCGTGGTTTAAGTGAACTAGGTGTCTATAGAGTAGATTCCTGGACTTAAACCCTGAGATAGTAGACATGATGCATAGTTAGGTGTATATAGTTGCTATTATACATATATAACCTAACTGTTGCTAATTTCTGACATATAAGAAGTATGAACCGTGAATCTTCTTGGAAGACATTTAGGGCGCGAAGCTCTAGGAAATGGGCTATTCCTTTCGCAAGACTCCGTGGTATGAGGAGCAAAAAGGGGACGAATAACAGAAATCCACATGATGAGCAATGTTAGCTGTTGTGGTCAGAAAAAGAAATCGGTTGCTCACCTTGGTTGATATTCAAGGTGAAAGAACAGTAGTTGAGACTACAAGAAAAGCAGAAAATATTAGTGGACTTCTTAGAAGAAGTTAATACGAATTAGGTCTAACCTTGAAGGGAAGGGACCAGAACGAAAAGATGATGTAGTATAGGAAGTGCAGGAAAAGCATACGGAAGATTTAGAGTTGAGACTCTACCGTTGACATGCTGAAATTGCAGAAAATGGGAGCATATTGCTCGAACTTGTTGTATGGGACGGAAGTGGTTCCAGCGTGGAACTATAGATCATTTCCTTATGAAGCACACACATGCTAACTGTGGAGTAACGGGTGGTGAACCCAGGAAAGAAAGAAGAAATGAATGGTTAAAAAGGACTAGTGGAACCTTGAGCATTCCAGCAGATTGTGGAAGAAGCTCGTGAGGAGACTGATATGATCTCCAATATAATTGTTCTGAATATAACTCGTGTATGTTATATTTGATCCAAGAAGCTATACTTTGGATCGATGACTTGATGTCTTGTTTAAATATTTCATCAACGATTTTGGATGAAATTTTGGAAGAAGCTATAGCAGATAGCACGTATGTTCTAGATATTGAACACCTGGAAGGTAGTTTGCCTAGGATTTACGGGACCATTTTCCCTATAAATCTGAAGCCGATAACTACCAGTGAATCTGAAGCAGTTGTGCTTATGAATTGGTTAGCAATGAATTATGCTAACATGAATTGTAGAAATAAGAACAGTATGGTTCTTAAAACAGAAATGAAATGGACGAAAACCCATGGTAAATGACCGTTGATGAGAATACCGGTTATTTTCTTTGCATAAACTCAGAAAAGAGTTAGTAAAAGAATGATATTGTAATTGGCATACATGGTATTGGCCAAGTTAAATAAAGTAGTGATAGTAGTGTACTACTTTAAATAAATTCTCGGATGTTTCTTTTGAAAAGAACTTCCAAGATTTCTGCCAGATTAACGAGAAGAGTTTATGATTAAACTATATTGGGAGCCGTTCCTGTTATTTAGGCTCTATATTAAATTGCATCTGTAGAGATGGCAGAGTTGGAAAATAACTAGAAGAAATTTTTGTATTGGGGTCTCGTATGGCCGTATGTGTCATCGAATGGAGCCCTACCTTGTTTGAAAAGAAGAAAGACAAGTTGATGCATATGTGCATTGACTACTGAGAATTTGTTATTCTCGAAACCAGATCGAATATGAGGTACGTTTGTACCAGATATTGGAGTTACTTCACTGAGCTAAGTGATATATAAAATTCTCCAAGTATGAAAATTTGGCAAAAAGAAGTTTCATATTCCTTGGGCATGTTAATAATGCCAGAGAAGATAAAGTAGATCCAGTGGAAATGATACTGTGATAAGACAGAAACCGCCTTGGAATCTGACTGAAATTAGTAGTTTCCTTGGAGTGGCGGGTTAATTTGGGAGAGTTGTAGAAAACTGCTCATTGAATGTTGTTCAGTTGATTAGAGTTGACTAATAAAAGTATAAAGTCTGAGTGGTAGAAAGACCACAGGCACCTTGTAAAGGTTTGGAATAAACCTTGGGTGAAACTCTGATGTTAGCATTGATGCTAAGCGGATAAATTGGATCATTGAAATGTATCCAACTTTGACTGTAGATGCATGACGTTGCAGTAGCAACTATGATTTTGGATATTGAAGCTTTGGGGACACTATTTATATGGTGTAAAGCTTATTGTTAATACGGATCATAAAAGTTTGAAGTACTTTATTGATCAAAAATAAGCTAAATATGAAATGATTAAAATAGATGGGTTACTTAGAGATTTCGGGTATGAAATCTTGTACCATCTCGGAAGGGCAGATGTAGCTATAGATGCCTTGAATTGAAAAGAGTATCTTTTGAAAGATACAACCACATGTATGAATATGACGAATTGATTACCTGAGCTGATTCAGGTAGCACAGAAAGATGTGTGCAAGTATGAAAATGTGAAAAATGAATGATTGGGTGTTAAATGAAGCTAGTTGGAAAATTACAATGATTCAAAACCCGTGGTGGTTGTGAATGTGAATTCCAAAGCAAAGTGAAACATGAAAATCATCTTGAAAAGATGCATTTTGCACTAGATATGCATTATACCGGAGCAATACCAGACTGGATAGGTCGATAAAACCTATGTATTGGTGGCCGAGGGCTAAAGAAAGACATTGAAAGACACATGAAAAGTATTTGACTGGCACGTAAAGTAAAGTCAAACTGTTAGAAACATGCGAAGAAATTTATCCGTGGTTGGCCCAGAGAAGAAATGGGACAACATTGTTATAGACTTTGCGATAAAGTCACCGCAAGTACCGTGAATTGATGAACAAAATGATCAAATGATGCAGACTTTAGAAGATGTGCTTGAAGATTGCACAGAAGACCCTAGTAGAAGATGAGAAAATTTTCTATCTCTGATAGAATTTTGCAAGAAATAGCAGCCTACATGCTTGTAATTTGATGATTCATATGAAGAATGGTATGGAATACCGTGACACCCTTCGATTTTTGAAATGAAGATGTGGCAAAGACGTGGGCTAGATACTAGATCCATGCATAAACTAAAGAGAATACCTGACGGGTATGAACGAAATTGAAGAATGGTTAAGAATTTGTAAAGGTGGTTTGTGGATCACTGGGTAAAAACCTTTGAAATTCTAAGTAAAGGAATATGGTTGTATGAAAGAAATCCTTTGGAAAGGTTAAAAATCTGTTTGGAACGACAAGAAAGGAATTAAGTACTGATAATTTTCAACAAATTCCTTATGATGAGATGAAGATAAATAAGTAGATAAGGTACCCGGGACAACCGGAGGAATGATATGCGGATTGTGATCTAATCACAAAATAAGAAGACTAGTATGGTTAAGTGCTTATGCAATACCATAGAGATTCTGACATGATGCGGAAGACCGAAAGCTAATCGAGAGAGGCATACCCTCAACTCCTTGTATGATTTCGGGGACGAAATCTTTTGAAGGAGGGGAGAATTTGTAACGCCAAGACATGTTTTATTATATAATTATAATAAAAGGGCAAATTGGTCATTTTACCTTAGAAGGGTAAATTGGTCTTTTGGACAGAAAAGTATTTAGTTTGAAATAATATTTTGAGTTTTGGACTTAAAATGTTATAAAAACGGATTTTTGGTCGTTTTACCATAAAAGGGTATTTTGGTCATTTGACCATGTGAAGGACCAAATATGAAAAATATTGTTGTTTGTGGCAAATGTATAAAGAATGAAAGTTTTATTGTAATAAAACTTGATTTTGTGGTCAAAGTTCAAGAAAATGAACTTTAGGACTAAAAATGTAAAAAATTTAGGTATAAATATAAGAGAGTTGACTCTCTCCTTGACTAGCCACTTGTGCAGCAACGGGAGAAGGCTTGGAGATGCGATTTCAGCAAGTTTTGAAGGATTGAAGCATGGAATTGGAATCATAGCTTGGAATTGGTGATTCCTAAGCTAATCAAGGTTAGTAAACTTGATTTTAACTAAGTTCTTGAAGTGTTCTTGGTTTGGTTTTATAGAAACTGAAATTTGTAAATTTCAGTTATGATTATGTAGTTTAAATGGTTTAATGCTTCCATTAAGTCATGCTAAAAGGACTTAATTCAAGAAAATGGAAGTAGATTGCTATTTGTGATGAATTTGAAGTTTTGGGGTTTTGGGACTAAGAACCCTAATTCTTCATTTTGATTGATTTAGTTGTTTTGAATGGTTGAAAACCTTGTTAAAGTATAAGGTTTTAGCCTAGAAACAAACCCCAAACGATTAAGGATTGGATTAAGGACTTAATGGGCTAAAACTGCGTGCTACAGTGCACAAATCGCGGCTGGACAGGAGACCTGCGCAGGCGCTAGGCGCGGTGCGCCCAAGCCCCTGGCGGGGTGCGCCCAGGCGCAGTGCGCCCTGTCCTAGGCGCAGTGTGCCCTCCAGGCAGGGGCCAGGCAGGGGATAAAAAATGCTAACTTTTGTTTGGCTTGTCCGTTTTACCTCAAACTTGAACCGTAGGCTTGTTATGGTCTGAAAAGTTGGGGCAAATTATTAAATTGAGTTTTCGACCCCTCGGGGGCACTGTAGATCGATTCGAATGCCTCGGTGAATAGTAAAATTCATAAAAAGTTAGTAAACGGAAAGTTTATTAACTAGGCATTGTTTGCAATGATATTGTATTGAACTCTATTGCATTAGAGTCAATTGGAATGATTATTAACCTATTATCATTTGGTATATAAATGAATATATAGGTATGGGACAAAATGGTTGTGGTGCACGCAAAGGCAAGAAACAACCGGGATTTAAATGCAGCTAGCATCCAGGTGAGTAATCTCACTGATATCAGATATGATATATGATGATTGAACTGTTACAGGTTGAAACGGCTTCGAGGGACGAAAATGACAAGTGTAAAAATATATGTAAACGACAAGACCAGATAAGCCGTGAGTCTGATAAAGACAAGAACGGAGCTGTGAGTCAATACATATATATATATACACTATGACATGACAATACCAGATAAGCTGTGAGTTTATTATAGACAAGAACGGAACTGTGAGTCAGTCAATATTAATGACATGACAAGACCAGATAAGCCGTGAGTATGTTATAAACAAGAACGGAGCTGTGAGTCAGTCAATATTGACAAGACCAGATAAGCCGTGAGTCTTTACTAGACAAGAACGGAGCTGTGAGTCAAACTTATATAGACAAGACCGGATAAGCCGTGAGTCTAGGCAACAGCGGGCTAACCCGTGAGCCAAGGCAACAGCGGGCTAACCCGTGAGCCATGACTAATTCTGGATGCTATATCCAACTGGTGCGGCCTATAAGGCTATGATTCTGGATGCTATATCCAACTGGTGCGACCTATTTGGCTATGATATTCTAGTGCGGCCTATACGGCTATGATTCTGGATGTTATATCCAATTGGTGCGGCCTATATGGCTATGACATTATTATATAGAAACGGTGCGGCCTTGTGGCTATGATTTCGGGTTGTTGAACCCTAACTGGTGCGGCTTTCGGGCTACGATTCATACGCTGGAAATGTTTTGGTACGGCTTGTATAGCCATGACAAATGATATGTGACGTGCACGCAGAGGTCGTCATGCGGTCAAAAATAAGAAATAACCTAACATACACTAGTATAGTGGAGTCAGGGTCGATCCACAGGAGCTACGTGGTTAGCCTAGATGAGAGATTACCAACTAATAGTGTCACAGCTATAGTCGGAGGAACTAATTTCTATTTGTCTACCTCAAAGCAATATTCAAACACCCAAGCCAAGCTTAGCTATGTCCAAATGACCTAGTTACTTTCTGAAATCAGAAGTATATCTCTGAATCAGAAGCAATTGAAGGCATTCCAACTAGCAAAACCAAGCATAGCATAAACTAGCTAATAACTAACAGTTCTGTGAGACAGTTAATAGCCAAGATTTAATGCCCAATATAACCAAGTTAGCTACTGTTTTCAGTAAAGGAAAACAGTCCCAACCAAGTCACAAACAAAATCCAATCACAATCAAACAACCAAATAACAAACTAACATCCAAAACACCGAAAAATCAATATTAACATTAACCGAATGATTTCATTCACTCAAACCAATGTTCAAATATCAAAATCAGTAGCTAAACACTACTAAAAACAGAACCCTAAGCTGGAGATCGATGGTTGTCACACCAAAAGATCCAACTCAAGCTTACAAATGTTTAACTAAAATGAAATAAAATCTAAAAACATGAAAATACCAAATTATAGCTTCTGGAATGGAGTCCTCGAGTCAAAGAGCTTCTAGGTCGATGTTTACACCAGGTCTTTGCTAGGGTTTTCGGCTGGAAATGCCTCTATTTATAGTTGCAAATTTCCCGTGACCGCGCCGCGCAAATGTGAAATCCGCGGCGCGCGTACTTATCCGTTCCCCGTTTTTTCGTCATTTAAATGTGTTCCACCGCCTTACATCCGCGTCGCGCAGGAGATAACTCCGCGGCGCGCGTACGTCTTCTCTTGATTTTTCATTCTTTCCATACTTTTTCCTTTTTGTACACTTTTAGTCCCTGTATCTGTTCTTTTTCTCCAGACAAGTCCTGACACGAAAGGTGAGAATACCCATGCATATTTGATATAATTTTACCAAGAACAGGGCTCAACAACGCCTAAAATACTTGATATCACTAGGCGTTGTCAAACACCCCACACTTGTGCCTTGCTTGTCCCCAAGCAAGAGAGTTTTTAACAAATTATAATAGAGAATCGAACAGTTTTTGAATGTGTTTAGTTTCAAAGCTTATTGCTCTTCGAGTTAGAATGGAATAGTTTGTGAAAACATAATTGAGTTGTTCTTTTGGAATTCATGGCTTTCTAAAGAACCCTTGATTACAAACTTTCTGTCCACAATATAGTGTACTTACTCGTTCAGATTCTAAAGGCCATTAAGGAATTGTCCATGACTTCCGATGTTGTCCGTGTAGCGAGCTTTCAGAAATACCATCCCAGACCAGACGATCTTAGGTGGTAAGGTGCATAAGGCCCACCCATTTTAGACTTACCGGCTCGAACAACAAAGGTCACAGATTGACTTTTCCTTCCTAAATTCCAATCCTAAAACGGCTCAATCTTCTAAACTCGTAAAACTCAACTTATTTGACTAACTAATAGCATGATCACAACTAAACAGTATTTCTTGAAAAATACTGATGCTATCACAATCACAAATCATTCATTTCAAAATTGCAATTCATTAAAAATTTTGAAAAATATTGCTAAAAATTGAAAAATTGATCAGTTCTGCAAAAATTTTCAAAAATATCTCTTTCGACCGTCCACACCCCACACTTAAAACCGTACAACGTCCCCGTTGTACAAAAAATTATTTCAAAGCAAGGGAGAAAGAGTTACCCCTTTTTGGACGATGGACTGCTTGGTGCTCAATATCACAGGTATAATGCGTACAAAAAGATCCTCGATTCATATGCTGGAGTTGTAGCGCTACAGTAGGACACGCCGGTGGTCAAGACAAGTGGAGGGGGCACGGTGACCCCACACTTGTCTGAGACAACTCCCTCTCAATTTGATATATCATGCACAACTTAACAAATAAATTAAAACACACATGACAGAAAATAATAAAATAATATACAGATAGATGTGTCATAAGTTTATACATAAATCCCAGAAATAAAAAAAGAAAGAAAGAAAACATCAATCACTACCCGGCGGCCTGGAGGGTCCAGCCTCATGATCGTGAGACCGGGCTAGGAATGGTCGGGGGCGCTGACCCTGCGCAGATGCAGTCCGAATAAGTACCTCCCCAATCCACTCGAGCTGGTCCAAGACTCTCGTGAGCTGACCCTCTATCCGCGTGACTCTGGCCTCCAGCCGGCTGAGGGCTGGTGAGTCATCCTGCTGTGGCTGCGGCTGTGGTGGCTCTGGTGCTGGTGGCTCTGGCCTCCGGCGTCTCCTGCCGGGCTGGGCGTATGCAGGCTGGGGTGCCTGAGGAGGCTCGATC
This sequence comes from Cichorium intybus, assembly GCA_023525715.1. Lineage (NCBI taxonomy): Eukaryota > Viridiplantae > Streptophyta > Magnoliopsida > Asterales > Asteraceae > Cichorium > Cichorium intybus. Next base: position 1,281,452 of record CM042014.1, on the reverse strand, counting down.
GGAGCCCGGATGTACTGCCCTGGTCGCTGCTGCTCAATGAGCAACATCCTCTCCAAAGTGCGTGATGGAGGCAGAGCAGTCAAAGAGGCAGCTACTGGGGCAGTAAGGATGCCATACGAACGGGCCAGGCGGGTAATGAAGTACCCCCTGGCTAATGGGCTGCTGGAGGAAGCGCCGGTCGCGTGGGTGGAGAGAGCGATCGCGAGGGCAAAGGGAAGATGGAGGAATCGGGACGGGTCGAGGAGAACCCACAAAAATGTCATGTCATCGCCCGACACCTTCTCGCCCCCCTCCCGATGCATGATGGAGGTGGAGACGATACGGTGCAGGAGGCGATGAATAGGATCACGTAAGTGGCTCTCCCTCGAGGTCCCTGCCTCATACATGACGTTGGACAGCGGTGCCCAAACCTCCATGTTGGGGGGCGCTCCGGCTCCCCCTGAGTGCATGACCCGAAGAACCGGGTGAAGAAACGGTGCTGGAGGTCCGCTGGCGTGTAAATGCCCGTGCGCCTCCCGAACTCCCGGAGGTTGCACTCCCGGTGCACACCTCCCAAGCGAAAACGGACCATCCTGGAGCGTGGGTCTCCCGCCCTGGGAGCGAAATGGACAGTGGAGATGAACTCCAATAGCAGCTCCGTGTAGACCACGTCCTCGTCCGTGGCCATGATCCTGTCCCAGCCACGGCATGTGAATGATGCCTCCTCGTGGGTCCAGGTGCGATGTAGGAATGGCTCAATCGCCTCCCAGAGCCCAGCGTCCCTCAGGATGTCTCGGTCTATAACCGTCGCCTCAAGAACCCGGCGATGAATCAAAGCGTCCCTCCGCGAGGTATACTCCACCGAAGTGTCAAGCTCTACGGGAAACTGAAGGAAGGCATGGTCCAATCTGAACATCATCTGCAAAAGAAAATATAGCCACAAAACAGAAAATTTTTGCAAAATCAGTCCTTTTCCTTCCCCACCGCACCGCGGCGCGGCCCAAGAGCAAGGGCGCGGCGCGGCGTACACCTGTTTGAAAACCCGGGATTAACTCCCTATTTTAACCTGCTAAATCTCAATTTAATGATACCACAAGGTAGCCTAGGTTCCGATTAGCTCATCTAGGGTGTCCATTTGGCAAAACAAACACCCTATGGGCTAACATTAGTGATTCTAAGTTTTTGAACTTTTTGGAATAAACCCTAAAATTAACTACCTAATAACTAGTTTAAACAGCTAATAGATAGTTAAAAGAGCGTACCTCAGTAGTAGAAACACAATAAGCAAGAAAAAATGTGAGAAATTTTTTATCACCAGAGCTCCGAGTCGTGTGATTTGAGTTGTGAGCCGCGGCTCACCGGATAAAGGCGAAAACTGTCTGATCGTTTCCCGCGGCGCGCGTGTCGCTAATTCAACCCCTGCGCATCGGGTTGAGTTTCGAACCCGCGTCGCGCAATTCCAAAACCCACGGCGCGGTCTTGAAGATTTCAAAACCTTTTCACACGACCCCACACTTGCTTCAAACCACTAATACCTGCAAACGATTGATGTATTTTCTAGATTAATCCTAAGAATTATAAAACCTACTTATGACACGATGGGTTGCCTCCCAACAAGCGCTAAGTTTAACGTCTTCAGCCAGACGTGCTACTCCTTCTACAGCTACGGTGGATCGTATGCCTTCTTTCCTTGCTGCTTTTCAGTCACCACCGTTCTTTCGCTGACCCACTGCCCCTCAAACTTTCCTGGGTCGAATGGCTTGTTGGTTCTCTTATTGCTGCCCAGTTGTTGCTTTCTAGTTAACTCCCGTAAATGCTTGGAGGTAGCTTTGAACCTCCAAGCTCGGTCCTTTCTTCTGCATCTCTTCAAGGTCAAAGGCTTGACATGAAGCGCGCCCAGTGCTGCTCCCAGTAGTTGTGCTGTGCCTCGTTTGTTGCTCTCATATTGCGTGTTATTTTCATTTTGCAATTTTGGCTTGCAGTACCAATAAAAATTTTCCAATCGAATGGGATCGGAAGGCAACATATCGGGATGCTTCCATATGTCCTCATCGATGGTATTGATCACATCTAATCTTCCATTCATGAATGGATCATGAGTGGTGGTAAAATCATGTTTATTATTGTTTTCAAATTTCAATTCGTCAACATCAACTTCTTGATCATCGTCCAACAGGTGGATCGGAACCAAGAGTGAACGACTTGTTTGATCTGATGATGGTACAAAGTCACCCATCATCAGATCCTTTCCTTCAAATTTCTCAAAATTTTCAAAAATTATAGGGTCAGGGGTAATATTGTCATCTACACCCCCTTCCCCAAAAACATTGGCAATTTCAACAATTTCGGGAATTGTTGGGTCGAGATCTGTACTGTCACTTACAGACTCTTCCTCAACATCCCCATTAACCAAATTGTCTGGTGATGATATGGATTCACTCATCACCAGATCAATATTTTCAACATTTTCAAAAACATCAAAAACATCAAAAGTTGCTGAGTCAGAAGTAGCATTGTCACCTACAACCTCTTCCTCAACAGCCGTTTCGACCATCTCAGTGGTCTCTTGACTTTCCCAAGGTGTATGCCCTTCCATCACATATTCAGGTGATGCAAGTTCACACACATTATCATTGGTATAAAAATCACTCACCTCCGGTTCTGGCGAAGGTGGTGAACATTTCCAACTTTCCTCTAACCTATCTAAAGAAGCTTGCACTTTTTCAAGAGCTTCAGCCTGGTCCTTCTGCTCATGGTAGTTGTTATACATGAATACCCAAAGTTGGGCCCAATTTACAGAATTCTCAAGCTGAGATGACTCCTCGGTCCGCCATCCATTATCATTGAATGATCCATTGTAGCAACCATCCTCGTAATAGGTGTCGGCCGGATTTTCATAATCTTCATAATATTGATCCGAGTACATGTAATCACCCATTATAAGGATGTACACATACCAAAATTCAGCAAACTAAAATCAAACATCAAAAATCAGAAACTAAGTCCTACAACTCACCTAACCTAAGCGCACAGCTCCCCGGCAACGGCGCCAAAATTTGACGTGCACGCAGAGGTCGTCATGCGGTCAAAAATAAGAAATAACCTAACATACACTAGTATAGTGGAGTCAGGGTCGATCCACAGGAGCTACGTGGTTAGCCTAGATGAGAGATTACCAACTAATAGTGTCACGGCTATAGTCGGAGGAACTAATTTCTATTTGTCTACCTCAAAGCAATATTCAAACACCCAAGCCAAGCTTAGCTATGTCCAAATGACCTAGTTACTTTCTGAAATCAGAAGTACATCTCTGAATCAGAAGCAATTGAAGGCATTCCAACTAGCAAAACCAAGCACAGCATAAACTAGCTAATAACTAACAGTTCTGTGAGACAGTTAATAACCAAGATTTAATGCCCAATATAACCAAGTTAGCTACTGTTTTCAGCAAAGGAAAACAGTCACAAACAAAATCCAATCACAATCAAACAACCAAATAACAAACTAACATCCAAAACACCGAAAAATCAATATTAACATTAACCGAATGATTTCATTCACTCAAACCAATGTTCAAATATCAAAATCAGTAGCTAAACACTACTAAAAACAGAACCCTAAGCTGGAGATCGATGGTTGTCACACCCAAAGATCCAACTCAAGCTTACAAATGTTTAACTAAAATGAAATAAAATCTAAAAACATGAAAATACCAAATTATAGCTTCTGGAATGGAGTCCTCGAGTCAAAGAGCTTCTAGGTCGATGTTTACACCAGGTCTTTGCTAGGGTTTTCGGCTGGAAATGCCTCTATTTATAGTTGCAAATTTCCCGTGACCGCGCCGCGCAAATGTGAAATCCGCGGCGCGCGTACTTATCCGTTCCCCGTTTTTTCGTCATTTAAATGTGTTCCACCGCCTTACATCCGCGTCGCGCAGGAGATAACTCCGCGGCGCGCGTACGTCTTCTCTTGATTTTTCATTCTTTCCATACTTTTTCCTTTTTGTACACTTTTAGTCCCTGTATCTGTTCTTTTTCTCCAGACAAGTCCTGACACGAAAGGTGAGAATACCCATGCATATTTGATATAATTTTACCAAGAACAGGGCTCAACAACGCCTAAAATACTTGATATCACTAGGCGTTGTCAAACACCCCACACTTGTGCCTTGCTTGTCCCCAAGCAAGAGAGTTTTTAACAAATTATAATAGAGAATCGAACAGTTTTTGAATGTGTTTAGTTTCAAAGCTTATTGCTCTTCGAGTTAGAATGGAATAGTTTGTGAAAACATAATTGAGTTGTTCTTTTGGAATTCATGGCTTTCTAAAGAACCCTTGATTACAAACTTTCTGTCCACAATATAGTGTACTTACTCGTTCAGATTCTAAAGGCCATTAAGGAATTGTCCATGACTTCCGATGTTGTCCGTGTAGCGAGCTTTCAGAAATACCATCCCAGACCAGACGATCTTAGGTGGTAAGGTGCATAAGGCCCACCCATTTTAGACTTACCGGCTCGAACAACAAAGGTCACAGATTGACTTTTCCTTCCTAAATTCCAATCCTAAAACGGCTCAATCTTCTAAACTCGTAAAACTCAACTTATTTGACTAACTAATAGCATGATCACAACTAAACAGTATTTCTTGAAAAATACTGATGCTATCACAATCACAAATCATTCATTTCAAAATTGCAATTCATTAAAATTTTTGAAAAATATTGCTAAAAATTGAAAAATTGATCAGTTCTGCAAAAATTTTCAAAAATATCTCTTTCGACCGTCCACACCCCACACTTAAAACCGTACAACGTCCCCGTTGTACAAAAAATTATTTCAAAGCAAGGGAGAAAGAGTTACCCCTTTTTGGACGATGGACTGCTTGGTGCTCAATATCACAGGTATAATGCGTACAAAAAGATCCTCGATTCATATGCTGGAGTTGTAGTGCTACAGTAGGACACGCCGGTGGTCAAGACAAGTGGAGGGGGCACGGTGACCCCACACTTGTCTGAGACAACTCCCTCTCAATTTGATATATCATGCACAACTTAACAAATAAATTAAAACACACATGACAGAAAATAATAAAATAATATACAGATAGATGTGTCATAAGTTTATACATAAATCCCAGAAATAAAAAAAGAAAGAAAGAAAACATCAATCACTACCCGGCGGCCTGGAGGGTCCAGCCTCATGATCGTGAGACCGGGCTGGGAATGGTCGGGGGCGCTGACCCTGCGCAGATGCAGTCTGAATAAGTACCTCCCCAATCCACTCGAGCTGGTCCAAGACTCTCGTGAGCTGACCCTCTATCCGCGTGACTCTGGCCTCCAGCCGGCTGAGGGCTGGTGAGTCATCCTGCTGTGGCTGCGGCTGTGGTGGCTCTGGTGCTGGTGGCTCTGGCCTCCGGCGTCTCCTGCCGGGCTGGGCGTATGCAGGCTGGGGTGCCTGAGGAGGCTCGATCGGAGCCCGGATGTACTGCCCTGGTCGCTGCTGCTCAATGAGCAACATCCTCTCCAAAGTGCGTGCTGGAGTGCGCGATGGAGGCAGAGCAGTCAAAGAGGCAGCTACTGGGGCAGTAAGGATGCCATACGAACGGGCCAGGCGGGTAATGAAGTACCCCCTGGCTAATGGACTGCTGGAGGAAGCGCCGGTCGCGTGGGTGGAGAGAGCGATCGCGAGGGCAAAGGGAAGATAGAGGAATCGGGACGGGTCGAGGAGAACCCACAAAAATGTCATGTCATCGCCCGACACCTTCTCGCACCCCTCCCGATGCATGATGGAGGTGGAGACGATACGGTGCATGAGGCGATGAAGAGGATCACGTAAGTGGCTCTCCCTCGAGGTCCCTGCCTCATACCTGACGTTGGACAGCGGTGCCCAAACCTCCATGTTGGGGGGGCGCTCCGGCTCCCCCTGAGTGCATGACCCGAAGAACCGGGTGAAGAAACGGTGCTGGAGGTCCGCTGGCGTGTAAATGCCCGTGCGCCTCCCGAACTCCCGGAGGTTGCACTCCCGGTGCACACCTCCCAAGCGAAAACGGACCATCCTGGAGCGTGGGTCTCCCGCCCTGGGAGCGAAATGGACAGTGGAGATGAACTCCAATAGCAGCTCCGTGTAGACCACGTCCTCGTCCGTGGCCATGATCCTGTCCCAGCCACGGCATGTGAATGATGCCTCCTCGTGGGTCCAGGTGCGATGTAGGAATGGCTCAATCGCCTCCCAGAGCCCAGCGTCCCTCAGGATGTCTCGGTCTATAACCGTCGCCTCAAGAACCCGGCGATGAATCAAAGCGTCCCTCCGCGAGGTATACTCCACCGAAGTGTCAAGCTCTGCGGGAAACTGAAGGAAGGCATGGTCCAATCTGAACATCATCTGCAAAAGAAAATATAGCCACAAAACAGAAAATTTTTGCAAAATCAGTCCTTTTCCTTCCCCACCGCACCGCGGCGCGGCCCAAGAGCAAGGGCGCGGCGCGGCGTACACCTGTTTGAAAACCCGGGATTAACTCCCCATTTTAACCTGCTAAATCTCAATTTAATGATACCACAAGGTAGCCTAGGTTCCGATTAGCTCATCTAGGGTGTCCATTTGGCAAAACAAACACCCTATGGGCTAACATTAGTGATTCTAAGTTTTTGAACTTTTTGGAATAAACCCTAAAATTAACTACCTAATAACTAGTTTAAACAGCTAATAGATAGTTAAAAGAGCGTACCTCAGTAGTAGAAACACAATAAGCAAGAAAAAATGTGAGAAATTTTTTATCACCAGAGCTCCGAGTCGTGTGATTTGAGTTGTGAGCCGCGGCTCACCGGATAAAGGCGAAAACCGTCTGATCGTTTCCCGCGGCGCGCGTTTCTTGTTTCCGCGGCGCGCGTGTCGCTAATTCAACCCCTGCGCATCGGGTTGAGTTTCGAACCCGCGTCGCGCAATTCCAAAACCCGCGGCACGGTCTTGAAGATTTCAAAACCTTTTCACACGACCCCACACTTGCTTCAAACCACTAATACCTGCAAACGATTGATGTATTTTCTAGATTAATCCTAAGAATTATAAAACCTACTTATGACACGATGGGTTGCCTCCCAACAAGCGCTAAGTTTAACGTCTTCAGCCAGACGTGCTACTCCTTCTACAGCTACGGTGGATCGTATGCCTTCTTTCCTTGCTGCTTTTCAGTCACCACCGTTCTTTCGCTGACCCACTGCCCCTCAAACTTTCCTGGGTCGAATGGCTTGTTGGTTCTCTTATTGCTGCCCAGTTGTTGCTTTCTAGTTAACTCCCGTAAATGCTTGGAGGTAGCTTTGAACCTCCAAGCTCGGTCCTTTCTTCTGCATCTCTTCAAGGTCAAAGGCTTGACATGAAGCGCGCCCAGTGCTGCTCCCAGTAGTTGTGCTGTGCCTCGTTTGTTGCTCTCATATTGCGTGTTATTTTCATTTTGCAATTTTGGCTTGCAGTACCAATAAAAATTTTCCAATCGAATGGGATCGGAAGGCAACATATCGGGATGCTTCCATATGTCCTCATCGATGGTATTGATCACATCTAATCTTCCATTCATGAATGGATCATGAGTGGTGGTAAAATCATGTTTATTATTGTTTTCAAATTTCAATTCGTCAACATCAACTTCTTGATCATCGTCCAACAGGTGGATCGGAACCAAGAGTGAACGACTTGTTTGATCTGATGATGGTACAAAGTCACCCATCATCAGATCCTTTCCTTCAAATTTCTCAAAATTTTCAAAAATTATAGGGTCAGGGGTAATATTGTCATCTACACCCCCTTCCCCAAAAACATTGGCAATTTCAACAATTTCGGGAATTGTTGGGTCGAGATCTGTACTGTCACTTACAGACTCTTCCTCAACATCCCCATTAACCAAATTGTCTGGTGATGATATGGATTCACTCATCACCAGATCAATATTTTCAACATTTTCAAAAACATCAAAAACATCAAAAGTTGCTGAGTCAGAAGTAGCATTGTCACCTACAACCTCTTCCTCAACAGCCGTTTCGACCATCTCAGTGGTCTCTTGACTTTCCCAAGGTGTATGCCCTTCCATCACATATTCAGGTGATGCAAGTTCACACACATTATCATTGGTATAAAAATCACTCACCTCCGGTTCTTGCGAAGGTGGTGAACATTTCCAACTTTCCTCTAACCTATCTAAAGAAGCTTGCACTTTTTCAAGAGCTTCAGCCTGGTCCTTCTGCTCATGGTAGTTGTTATACATGAATACCCAAAGTTGGGCCCAATTTACAGAATTCTCAAGCTGAGATGACTCCTCGGTCCGCCATCCATTATCATTGAATGATCCATTGTAGCAACCATCCTCGTAATAGGTGTCGGCCGGATTTTCATAATCTTCATAATATTGATCCGAGTACATGTAATCACCCATTATAAGGATGTACACATACCAAAATTCAGCAAACTAAAATCAAACATCAAAAATCAGAAACTAAGTCCTACAACTCACCTAACCTAAGCGCACAGCTCCCCGGCAACGGCGCCAAAATTTGACGTGCACGCAGAGGTCGTCATGCGGTCAAAAATAAGAAATAACCTAACATACACTAGTATAGTGGAGTCAGGGTCGATCCACAGGAGCTACGTGGTTAGCCTAGATGAGAGATTACCAACTAATAGTGTCACGGCTATAGTCGGAGGAACTAATTTCTATTTGTCTACCTCAAAGCAATATTCAAACACCCAAGCCAAGCTTAGCTATGTCCAAATGACCTAGTTACTTTCTGAAATCAGAAGTACATCTCTGAATCAGAAGCAATTGAAGGCATTCCAACTAGCAAAACCAAGCACAGCATAAACTAGCTAATAACTAACAGTTCTGTGAGACAGTTAATAGCCAAGATTTAATGCCCAATATAACCAAGTTAGCTACTGTTTTCAGCAAAGGAAAACAGTCCCAACCAAGTCACAAACAAAATCCAATCACAATCAAACAACCAAATAACAAACTAACATCCAAAACACCGAAAAATCAATATTAACATTAACCGAATGATTTCATTCACTCAAACCAATGTTCAAATATCAAAATCAGTAGCTAAACACTACTAAAAACAGAACCCTAAGCTGGAGATCGATGGTTGTCACACCCAAAGATCCAACTCAAGCTTACAAATGTTTAACTAAAATGAAATAAAATCTAAAAACATGAAAATACCAAATTATAGCTTCTGGAATGGAGTCCTCGAGTCAAAGAGCTTCTAGGTCGATGTTTACACCAGGTCTTTGCTAGGGTTTTCGGCTGGAAATGCCTCTATTTATAGTTGCAAATTTCCCGTGACCGCGCCGCGCAAATGTGAAATCCGCGGCGCGCGTACTTATCCGTTCCCCGTTTTTTCGTCATTTAAATGTGTTCCACCGCCTTACATCCGCGTCGCGCAGGAGATAAATCCGCGGCGCGCGTACGTCTTCTCTTGATTTTTCATTCTTTCCATACTTTTTCCTTTTTGTACACTTTTAGTCCATGTATCTGTTCTTTTTCTCCAGACAAGTCCTGACACGAAAGGTGAGAATACCCATGCATATTTGATATAATTTTACCAAGAACAGGGCTCAACAACGCCTAAAATACTTGATATCACTAGGCGTTATCAATATGACTTATATAGTCATGATATATGGTATAGTCAAATATGACTAAGAAAGAGGGGACAGAAATGGTACAGAATTGATTAGACTGGTATGCAAATAACAGATTGGATTATGATAAAGTGTACAATTATCTGCTGTGATTTGAAAATCACATGATATTACGATTGGCCGGTAAGGCTAGACAGTAGGATATGAAATCCTCAGATACATACGGTTAGCCAATAAGGCTAGGAGTTTGGATTCGATATCCAGACAGATATATGATTGTATTGTTATACATGTTATTTGCAGATACGATTACTCACTGAGCTTTGTAGCTCATACTGTTTGTTAAATGTCCCTGCAGGTTAGCATAACCCTGATAAGGGTAAGGATAAAGTCCGTGACTCAAGAAGTGGACTTGTAGATGCTGTCAGTAGCAGCCCGGCTTCAAAGGAGACTATGGTATTATATACTCTCCTTGATACGCTTGTACCCGATTTTATTAAAAATATACCCCTTTGTACTGATTTTATGTATTGAAACCTTGATTTTAAATAAAAACATTTTCAGGGGTGTTTTGTTTTAAAAGCCGGGTGTTACACTGAGTCTGCCAAGTGGAAAGAGGCCATGGATAGCGAGATCAAGTCCATGTATGACAATCAAGTTTGGAACTTGGTTGACAACGTACCGGGTCGAAAGACAGTCGGGTGCAAATGGATCTTCAAGAAGAAGACCGACATGGACGAAAAAGTACACACTTTCAAGGCAAGACTGGTTGCGAAGGGATTTACTCAAACCCCAGGGGTTGACTATGACGAGACCTTCTCACCAGTAGCCAAAATAAAGTCTATTAGGATTATGCTGGCCATAGCTGCATTTCATGACTATGAAATTTGGCAGATGGACGTCAAAACCGCTTTCCTTAATGGAAAGTTGACTGAGGATGTTTACATGAGTCAACCAGAGGGTTTTATCGATGCAAAGTATCCTAATAAGGTGTGTAAGCTTGAAAGATCAATCTACGGATTGAAGCAAGCTTCTCGCAGCTGGAATCTTTGTTTCCATGAGAAAGTCAAAGAGTTTGGCTTCTCTAGGAGCGAGAATGAGTCCTGCGTATATGTCAAGGCTAGTGGGAGTATAGTCACTTTTCTGGTGCTGTATGTCGATGACATACTGTTCATGGGAAACGATATTCCAACCTTGCAAGATGTCAAGGCTTGGCTTGGGAAATGTTTCGCCATGAAGGACCTAGGAGAGGCTGCCTATATTCTCGGGATAAGAATATTGAGAGATAGGAAGAAGAGACTAATTGGACTTAGTCAGGGTACATACTTGGAAAAGGTACTGAAAAGGTTTAGTATGGAAAATTCCAAGAAGGGAGAGCTGCCTATCCAAAGTAATGCAAAATTGAGTAAGACTCAAAGTCCGAGTACAGACGAAGAAATAGCTGAAATGAGTCGGGTACCTTACGCTTCGGCTGTAGGATCGATCATATACGCTATGACGTGTACTCTCCCTGACGTGGCCTTTGCTTTAAGCATGGTCAGTCGGTACCAGGGTAACCCTGGAAGGGCGCATTGGATAGCTGTAAAGAATATACTCTAGTATCTGCGAAGGACAAAGGACATGGTGTTAGTCCTTGGAGGCAGTGATACATTGAGAGTTGAAGGATATACGGATGCCAGTTTTTAGACGGATAGAGACAGTGGTCGGTCTCAGTCTGGCTGGGTATTCCTTCTGAACGGAGGAGCGGTAACTTGGAAAAGTTCCAAGCAAGATACGGTGGCTGATTCTACTTGTGAATCAGAGTATATAGCAGCAAGTGAAGCATCAAAGGAAGCGGCTTGGCTGAAGAACTTCATCGGTGACCTTGGAGTAGTCCCGAGTATTCAGGAGCCCGTGGAACTGTTCTGCGATAACGAAGGTGCGGTCGCCTTGATAAAGGAACCACGAGATCATGGAAAGTCCAGACATATCAACAGAAAGTACCACTACATAAGGCATAAGGTAGAAGAAGGTCACCTCGTGGTAAAGAGTGTATCATCGGAAGATAATCCTGCAGATCCCTTGACAAAGGCTCTGAGTAGGGTTAAGCATAATCAGCATGCTAGGAGCATTGGATTAAGAGATGATATAAAGTTCATGTAAATTAGATAGTTTTCGAATCTTGTAACAATGTATTGTATTTGACTCTTGTGATTTAATAATAGAGATTTATTAATGAGTAATGGTTTACTACTTTTGTCAATACTTTATCATTGTATTTCATTTTGCATGTTTTACTTCCTGAATAATTGGATTATTCAAATATCCACAGTCGATTACACTTTTGGGAGTAAGTGTGAAGTAAGACTGTCATGAATTGGTAATAGATTGTCTAAGGAGTTAGACATGGCAATTGGATTGCTGCACCATTCGTGAGTACTTGGAAATGGAGATTTGAGTATTGGATAAACCCGCGCTCAATGGATTGCTTCATGGATTTCATCACGAGCAATGTTGAGACGATAATATCTTTTGATCTTTAAGCTAAGACATATGAGTTATGATTTACTAAGCGATTGTTCATTGATAATACGAAAACACATCGGTAACTCGGTGTTATAAAACGTATTGTTGTGAGTGATTTGTCTGGTAAAAGACATAAGTATATGAGTCGAAGCTTATTCGTCCCTTAACCCTAACGGGAAACAGATATCTGTAGGCCTCTCGATGAATTTGAAGCTGACTAAAATGGTTGGCCAACCGGGACTAAATTGGTAGTCTAAGAGTCATATGCAAATCGGATATCGAGGAACAGTGAATCAGACCGAGATTGATTTTATCCATGTCTTGAGTTTGAAAATATCTTGTTGGACGGAGGATAATCTGATCTTTTATCTATGGACAGAACTGATTAGATCAGAGTTTGGCAGCGGTTTCTAGGAAGCTAAAAGTGTTGGTTAATTAGAGGTTAAATTGGTAATTATAGTCATAGACTTATCCAAGTGGGAGACTGTTGGATTAGGTGTCTAAGCCATGACTAATAATTAGTATTTACCTAATTAATAGTAGCATAGTCCATTTGGGTTGCCCTCATGGCTGGAGGGTTGTTGGAAAGATAAGTAGAGAGAAAGAGTTGATTTATTATATGACTAATAAATCAAGATGTTGTTTGTTAATATATTATGGAGATAATATATTAGAAATAATATTATTTGATTAATAATTAATCAGAAATTAATTAGATTAATTTCTGTGACATTAATTAGATTAATCAGGAGGTCAGGGATTAAAGTCGTACAAATTCAATAGTTGAATTGCGGCGCGCGGCGCGCAAACGACTTGGCCGCAGCGCGCGTACAGATAATCCGGAAAATGGGCTGCGGCTAGGGTTTTTAGCTTTGCCACTTGGTTCCCTATAAATAGGGACCCCTAGACCACATTATCAATTGCTCATTCTATTATTTTCTCTCTGGAATTTCGATCCCTTCTCCTCCCAGCTTGGGTGTGACTTTCATTTGAGGCAGGATAATTTTGCTGCTCAGCTTCCAAGAAATTAAGGTTGGTTTTTTCTGTTTTGATCTTTAGTTTCTTTTTATTGGCCTCTAGTTTTTTTTTTGTTATATGTTCAATTAGAAGAAAACATAGATCCTTATAGGTTGCATGTGAACTTAGGTTTTTTAGTTCATGGTTTGCTTAAAACCTTTCAGAATCTTCATGTAGACTTCTTCGTTTAGTTCCCCATGCAAGAAAGGATTGCTCACGTCTAGTTGGTTGCAACCTTACAATATACATTGTAGAGCGCATTGGCTAGCCCATTCAACACATACTTGCGACACAGAAATTCAAAGTGTTTCCAAGCCTCCACTACGCTCACAGATTGAGCGTCGTCCTATCCCTCAACAAGTTGGGGAGCAATTTCTGTAACGAACCGAGCCAAGTTCAAAGTGGTCAAGTAGAAGTTCTTCCTATGTGGGACACATTCCCACACCCACTCAATTTTGCTAACTTTTTATTTCAAATACCCAACTTTGAGTATCGATATCTCATTCACACATACTCCATTTTGGACACATTATATATCATCTCAAAGCTCCCATGGAAGAGAGTACTAACCCACTAAGAGTTAATACTATATATAACATATAAATATATTTAAATGTGTCCAAAGTTAGGAAAACCATATGATTTTTACTAAAATTTCCAACAATAATTGGCGCTAGTTAGCAAAGGCTTTCGATATTTCCCCCATATGCCACAGTGAAAAAGTTCAAAACATTCATTTGATTTACTGGAACTGATGGGAAAAGGCAATCTAGTAAATTTGGTCTTTAAACAAGAATCACAAGCAACATTATTTGTTTTCAAAGAAATAAAATCAAGATGCAAAACTTTATTATGAGAGGGATGTCCTAAACGTTGTGCTAAACATCACCAATAGCAGCCAAAACCATCATCTTGCCTCTACCAACCTTCATTCGATAAAGACCTTATTGGCATTTACTCGTCCCAATCAATTTCACCGTGCTCAAATTATGCATGACAAAAAAATCAGGAAAGAAAGTTACAGCACACTGAATATTTTTTGTCAACCGACTAACGGAAAGAAGGTTACAAGTGAAATCAAGAACATGATGAACATTATGTACTTTGATTCTGTTGGAAAAAACGCACAACTCTTTTCCTTTAACATGTATAAAGTCACCTTTGAAAATAACAAGGTTGGTGGCACCCACTCAGCAGCAATGACGGAGACTGTAATTCTAATCAAAATTGTATTTACTCTTAATTATTAAAAATAAAAAACGGACAAAAACAAAAAATGACAAAAAGAAAGGTATTTTCATCATTTACAGGTAATTAACGGAAGGATGTGGATGGTAATTAAGTTAGGGATCAAACCTGATAGATTTTAAAACTCTAAGGACCATTAAAATAATTTTTTTTAAAAGTAAAACGAAAAATACAAATGGATACATACCACCGGGACAAAACTATAATATACTCTAAAAAATTTAAAACATCCATGAAGAAAGAAAAAGAAAAGGTAAACAGGGGAGTGGATAACTGGGTGCCAGTAGTTGCCACCAGCTAAGCCCTCCGACATCGACTTCACAACAACTGCTGCTACTACTGCCACTCTATTACTACTCCCGCCCCATATATATATACGCACATAACCACACTCAAAATTTACCCATAATCACTCCCTTCGATTATCATCTGAAAATAAACATGGAATACGGCAGGCTCGGCAAGTACCAGCCGGGAAAGAACCGACCTGATGCACCATTAACGCCAGGTATATACTCCAGTCACTCATCGTCAGGGTCAACAACTCACCCAAGATCCAAAATAAAGCTGCTTCTCATCTTTGCATTCACTCTCATTGTCGCGTCGGTGGTGTCGGTGGGTTTGGTGGTGCGTCTACGAACTAAACCCCCCGGAGGAGGATCTCAGTCAATAAGCCACCCCCGGCCGACAGAGGCCATGTCACGAGTTTGTGGTCGGACACGTTACCAGAATCTATGTATGAAGTCGCTTCTTGATTTTCCGGGATCACAGAGCGCGTCAGACAAAGACATGATCCACATTTCGGTGAACATGACGCTGCAGCGCGTCGGAAAGGCCCTCTACACGTCAGCCGGGATCAGTAACGTTCAGATGGATACACGTGTACGATCAGCATACGAGGACTGTCTCGAACTTCTTGAAGATTCCGTAGACCAGCTTTCACGCTCGCTATTTTCGGTAGCTCCGTCGGTCGGCGGCAAAAGCGGACAGCATGTAGGCTCGACACAGGACGTGATGACATGGCTCAGCGCCGCGCTTACGAATCAAGACACGTGTACGGACGGGTTATCGGAGGTGGAAAACGGGTACGTGAAAAGGCAAATGGAGGAGAAGCTAAAGGACTTGTCGCAGCTGGTGAGCAATTGTTTGGCGATATACGCGGCGGCAAGCGACGGCGATGATTTCAACGGAGTTCCGATACAGCACCGGCGTAGGAGGTTAATGTCGTTTCCGAAGTGGTTGAGTAGGAAGGAGAGAATGCTGCTACAGTTGCCGGTTACCGCAATTCAAGCTGACATCGTCGTCTCACAGGACGGCAATGGGACGTGTAAAACAATCACGGAGGCGATAAAAAAGGCGCCTCAATATAGTAGCCGCCGGATCATAATCTACGTGAAAGCGGGAAGGTAAAACTCCACACAACCTTTCACCCCTCCGATTCTTTTTCCAAACCACTTTTGGATTGTAGGTAAAACGCGTCATGTCCTTATTTCCTTTTTCAAGTGATCAAGTCTAATCACATTGCATTATTTACATTGATAATTATTAGTTAATTTTCAAGGTATATTATAGTATATAACAATCATATATCCTCTTAAACCTAACACTATTAATATTTTTAAAGAATTAGTTAATGATTTAATGGTAAGTTTTGTAGAATGACGTACAGAACAAACAAAATGTGGGGACAAGAATAACTTTTTTATTAAATGAAAAGGTTGGACTTTAAATACTCAGAAAATGTGATTGAAATCACGTTAAAATTTAATGATGGCTCCTTTGTGTTGAATGCAATTATGTACCAAAAGATTAGAGGTTTAGTTACGTAAGTTATGACTCATAATTATGCAATAAGTGTTAATTAACTTGTTTACATACTTTCTTTGACTACTATCTAAAAATAAAAATTATAAAAGAATTTTGGTGGATATGATATTGAGATTGGAATGAAAAATGTCACGTTCCAATAGATCCTGAATAATTTATAACGAATTAGTTAAAGTACGATTAGGATGTGGGTCGTCATCATATACTTAATGGCGTTTTCATTAACGTGGTAATTTTAAAAGTTGTTGATGCTAACGTTTAGTTTTTGGGTTTTGAAAAAACGAATGCAGATACGAAGAGAACAATTTAAAGGTAGGGAGGAAGAAGACGAACTTGATGTTCATAGGCGATGGGAAAGGCAAAACCGTCATTACAGGAGGAGTAAGTGTAGTGGCTAACAATGTCACCACTTTTCACACCGCGTCTTTCGGTAAATATTCCTTATTTCCAATTTTATCCCCGTTTCCCTCTTTGTCGGTTTCATCTTCACATGCTACCCTCCTGCACTCGTTTGCCTAAATTACCCTCCTCTTTTTGGGTAAAAAGGTAAAAGCGAAAGCTACTTCTTTCCAAATCAGGCATAATCCTAGAATTTCGCGATTATTACCCTTTTGCCCTAATGACTTTTTCCAATTGTTACATACGAGCTTTATTTAGGAATTTGATTTTTAGACAGGCCAATCTAATATAATATCATAAATGCATAACTTTCCACACCTAAAATATAATGTTTTCAAAGTTTGTTTTAATTTCTTGGTTTTTTTTTATTTTCTTTAATAAAGAAAACGTTAGGCTAGAAATTGAAGGCAAGAACATTAATGGAGTCACATTATTTGTAGGGGTCATGGGTATCCAATGCAATGCAAGTAAGCATACATGGTCAAGGTCTTTAAATCATAATCATCAACACCCACCTCCCCATCTACTCTCTCATCCATTTCCCTACCCTAAGCCAACTATGTTTGCTCCCTTTTCTTACTTTTGAGATAAGTAGTAACTAAATTATATATTTTTCTTAAAGAAAACATCGGTTTAAATTTAGTGGATGTTACCAATCTTTGTTGTTAGTCACCCAAGTTATTTATCGATTTGATTGACGGTAGTAGAGCCACAAAATTTACAATTTTAACTTTCAATTATAAGGCTATTTTTCTTCTTGCGATTTTGTATTAAATATTTGCATATTTTTATAACCATGAAAGCGGAAGGAGGACGACCACAAACTTGTTGACCCATACTCTGGCACCAACCAAAAGTTGAAGTAGAGTCTCACCAATGTTTTATTTGCCATATAAAAATAGAAATTGAAGATTCAATAGTCAAAAAGATATTCTTAGGTTTAAGATAGTCAAGAAGATATTCTTGGATTTAAATAAAATAAGACCACATGTTTAACCGATGTTATTGGTTTTGAAATTTTCTAAAGAACACGTACTGGTTTTCTTGAAAAAGAGGGTGAAATTAAACATTTATTAGTTAAGAATAATATTTTTCAAATTATATATTATTGTTGTATGATGAAGTTTTTTTTACTGAATTAAGAATTCTATGATGTAGTTTTTAATGTTAATCTACTGATCGGTGACGTGTGTGTAATTTTCAAAAACAGCTGCGACCGGTGCTGGTTTCATAGCAAGGGACATGACGTTCGAGAACTACGCCGGGCCCGCCAAGCACCAAGCCGTCGCGCTGCGAGTTGGTGCAGACCACGCCGTCGTCTACCGCTGCAACATAATCGGATACCAAGACACGTTGTACGTCCACTCCCAACGCCAATTCTTCCGTGAGTGCGACATTTACGGCTCTGTTGATTTCATCTTCGGGAACGCTGCCGTCGTCTTCCAAAACTGCAGTATGTATGCGCGAAAGCCGATGCCCTATCAAAAGATCACCATCACCGCCCAAAACCGGAAAGACCCAAATCAAAACACGGGTATTTCGATCCACGCTTGCCGGCTCCTCGCCCAATCGGATCTCGAGGCATCAAAAGGTAGTTTTCAGACGTATCTTGGCCGGCCATGGAAGCTCTTTTCCCGGACGGTCTACATGTTAACGTACATGGGTGACCACATTCACCCCAGGGGTTGGCTAGAATGGAATGCAACGTTCGCACTTGATACCCTGTACTACGGTGAGTACATGAACTATGGGCCTGGTGGTGCCATCGGTCAACGAGTCAACTGGCCGGGGTATCGGGTTATCACCACAACTGTGGAGGCCAGCCGGTTCACCGTAGCGCAGTTTATATATGGATCTTCATGGTTGCCTTCTACTGGAGTTGCATTCTTAGCTGGTTTATCTGAATAATTTTATCTAACACTTAAAAATATTTGTCGATTTATAGGTGTTAAAATAAACATAAAATGTTTAAAACTCATGTTGGATATACCGTTAACGTTGCAAAACATAGTCACGTATCACTTGTACTATAAATATTCCTGTATTTGATTTAATATTTTCTTCCCGATTAAGATTTTAATAAATATTCATGAGTTGAAGTTGAAATCGAACCTGTTTAGATCAATTTAGTATATGATAATATTGTTTTCTAGTTCCTTTTTTTGGTTTTTATTGGTTTAGTCTAGTCCGGTTCCAATCTGATGCATACTTATTACTACTAATAGCCTGAAAAAGGGATGCAAATCCCATTTTCTTTAAAGAAAAATTAGAAAATGATGGTTTTCTAAATTTGTCAACAGGTCACCGTCCCTTAACATTAACATGTTAATTTTCTGCTATATAAAAACAGATAACATGGGTATGACATGCCATTATTACGATGGTCCTACTTGACTCATTCTACACTTACAATTCCCAATGCCCGACCATACATTAAAATGTTGCTATAATTTATTGGTGGCAAAATAGACTAGTGAAATAATTTGACAACAGATTAATACAAGTTCAAGTTAGAACTTAAAACACGTAAATTTATAAGCCAAGTCAACACGGATCAGTTTATCGAGTTTCTTTGATCCATAATCATCTTTTTTCCCGCATATATAATTCAATTTAAGAAACATAATTAAATGGCTCAATCTACATGTATAATGGTCAAAACATACACACGCTACACACCACATATATGCACCATGCATGCATACACCATACTTACATAGGCAAACTCTTACAAAAAGAATGTATGGCCTTGATTCCGATATCCTATTTAATTTTGTTAGCTATTTCTCAGCTATGCTAGTTCTTGAGTAGGTATTGCTTTATTAAGCACAATTTTAATGTTCATATTAACCAATGAAGCTCGAGCCTACATAAAAGGATTTTTCTAACAATAGAATTTAGCTGGAGCCTAATTTGGAACCCTTCCTATACCATTCCGAATAATTCCAAAAAAGATTAAATATTAGAAATAGAAAAGTGAGTTTAATAATAGAGTGGTTGTGACTTGTGACATTAAATGGATAATGGACCAACCGATTTTGGGCAAGTTGAAGGACAGGCCCACCACTCCACAGTCCACCACCACTTTAACAAACCTCCACTTGCAAATGGACTTTACAAACTCAAAGTTCCTTATGCCCTACACATTAACGACCATCACCAAATTTTAAATAGTATTAGGACAACAAACTGATGTTTTGTAATATAATTATTTTCTATGACCATGAAAATAATTTTTATGCATAGGCATTCTAAATTAATCAAGTATATTGAACTACGGATAAATTGATCTTATAAACTCATTTACAACTATTCGTATAGCATCTATAATAAACCAAGAACTAAACTTAGACATCATAGAATGCACGCCACTAGAAAGGACGCTTCTTTATACATGTGGTTTGCGAAACGTCTTTGTCTTTGACTCTTGAGAATATTTTTATAAAGACTCGGGACATTGTGAAAGTTATAGCCATGAGCGCTTTTATAACGTAGCTATACATACAGCTATCATCATTAAAAAATATTATTATTATTTTCTTAAAATTATTCACTAAATAATCATCTTTGTTAGGCTACACGGAGTGGTGGTCAATGACCAACGGATGGCCAAGGGGTTTTGTGGGCCAGACTATAGTTGGCAGGCGTTGGCCATTTTGCAAGCAGTGGTGGCTAATGGCCAATGAAAAGAAAATAGGTTGTTTTTTTTGGCTGTTGGAGACAAAACTCAAGGTTGGCATCTCGCCAACCGGTCGGTGAGTGTGGATGGCAAGCAACATGGCGAGAGGAGACGGAATGGCGTTGGCGAGAAGGAGTGGCTCGCCAAGGGACTTGGCGACCCCTTTGGCGAGCTTTACTCCGTGAAGCCTTAGTGTATCATGTTGTGTGATTTTATGATGTATATAAATGCCCCTTTTATGATATATATATATATATATATATATATATATATATATATATATATATATATATATATATATATATATATATATATATATATATATATATATATATATTCAAATACATTTGCTAAATACTATGAGATTGTAGATCTAATTGTGGTCCACTTATTTATAATGGGTATTGATGGTAAATTTATCTCTCTCTCTCCTCTTCTTCCCTTCTTAAATGCGAACATCTATCAAGCCCTAATTAGCATCATTGATCGATACCTTATACCTTCTCCGACAACTTGCACCCATCGTCTTCGTCGGAATCCAACACCGGCAACAAAATCGCGACTACAGGGACCAACTCCACCACCGTCGGGACGACTGCGCTGCCTCACAAAGCCCTTCCTTGTGCTGGTCGGGACGACGGCGCTGCCGGCACTACCGGTCGTCAGCAATGGTGCGATCAAGACTACTGTTACGTACGTTTGGAAAAAATTCCGAAGATTCATCTCTCCAGGAAAGAATCGATTGAAGCAAATTGAAGCACGATCAAGACGGTTTTGAAGCAATCAGTCTAATTTGCAGGTTTAAAAAAATCGATCTCCGCCTTTTTTTCTTCTGGGTTACGGAAAGGCATTCTCAGAGAATGGGGATGAATGTCTATGAGAATGCAGTAGCATTCCTTTAGAAAATGGTTCACGTTCATTCCCAGAGAATGGGGTATTCTTAGAAAATGGGGCATTCTCAGAAAATGAGGCTTTCCATATAGCAGTTCTCAGCCCTCTGTAAACATTTATAATCACTCCATTATCCGAGAATGGTATAAATATTCTTACGTAACTATTTTTTTTACGTCAACAACCATTTTACAAACCATTCTCTGAGAATAGACTTTGAAAACTCTTACGTAACTATTTTTTTACGTCAACAACAATTTTACAAGTTCATTATCTGATAATGCAGGTATGCAAAACTTGAATTTGTACTCGTTGAATCGGAATATACAACTATTCTCCGATGATGCTTCAACCTAGTTTCTCATAATTTTACCCATATTCTATGAGAATAAGTGTGTCAAAAGGCTAAATTAAAAATAAGTAAATTGTACATTCTTGGAGAATAAGAAAAAACAGCAGCATATGCATAGCATTCTTATAGAATAGGAAAAAATAACGACTGCACGTTTTGAGAACGGTAGTCTGTGGATGTAATGGTACGTAACTTAGCATTATTTGAGAATGTGAGTGTATTCTTTTGAGAACGGTAGTTTGTGGATGTAATGTTACGTAACCGACATCCGTAAAACACGCAACTTCCTAACATCCTTAAAATACGACATTTAATTAAAACCAAAAAGTCTGATTTACCCTTCTGACCGTTTTAATTTAGAAAGTAATTAATTTTTTTCCTTTTAATTACCATCATGCCATTGTTGATCATAACCCTCCATTTTTTTGATCTAATGGCCCAAAATTGGTCCTACATTCACACAATATTTACCAAATGTATTTAATAATATATATATATATATATATATATATATATATATATATATATATATATATATATATATATATATATATATATATATATATATATATATATATATATATATATACACACACACACACACAACATAGGTCATCGAAAGGATCTCGGAGACACACCAAAGCACAAAAGCCAGGATCTTTCAGAAAATGGATTCCTATTCGAAGAGTGCATAACCGCATGGATAAGCTCACATTAAGTCGTCAATTTGGGATCCAATTCGAGATTTTCCTTGAGAGGTATCGGGTACGAAAGTGTGGAAGTCAAGCCCTTCTATCTGACTTTGGCTTCTCGATTAGCCCTCATTTAGGGTTTAGAAGCTATAAACCCTAAATTTTAGGAAAAACAATTACAACAATTCAATAAGAAAACAACCAATAGTTCTGATACCATTGAAAGGTTTTCTGAAAATCTATGAACTAAAAGCCTAAGTTCACATGCAACCTAGATTGGATCTATGTTTTCTATCTTTGAACATGTAACTAATTCCTAAAAGCCAAATAAAAAATTACTAAAAAAATAAATCAGAAAAACCAACCTTTAGTTTTAATCTTGAAGCTAAGCAGCACACGTGTCATGCCTCAAATGAGATCACACACAGGGAGCTTGAGGATTTCGAAAACTCCAGAGAGAAAGAAGAGAACTGGAAAAAATAATGAGGGTCACAAGGTCCTACTTATAGTTTTCCAGGTAGTTGCAAATAAGCCTTTAAAGATAAACATTTTTAATTCAAATCAAGATAAACCTTTTATCATTTGAATTAAACCTATTTATCCTCAATATATAAAAGCGAAATTAAGGATAATCAATCCCTCAATTTCGCCAACTATCTGCTTGTCCCGGACAGTCACTACTCAACTATTGAGTAATTACATAACAGCCCATGCACCTTTAATTAATTCAATTAATCACCAAATTAATTCCATATTAACTTCTAATTAATTAATATAGTTTCTAATTAATATATTATCACCATAATATATCAATAAACTATTTATTTTATATCTATTGGTTTATTAATCATATAATAAATCAATCTTTCTCTTTCCTGGATTTTCTGCTAAACCTCTAGCTATGAGGGCAACCCAAATGGATTTTGCTTCTATCAATTAGGTAAATATTAATTATTAGTCATGGCTTAGACACCTAATCTGTAACGACCGTTTTTCAAAAAAAAAAAAAAAAAAAAACGTTGTGAATAGTAACTCCGGCGTGAATAGTACCCGAGAAATGAAGTAAGCGCTTACCTCGTGATGACGTCGACGATGATGTCATGATGACGTCGTGATGACGTCGACGATGATGTCGTGATGACGTCGTGAATAGTGTTTTCAAGCCCTATAAATAGAGGCCTAACTTCTTCATTTCAACCCACAACAAACACCAAACAACCTTACGATATCGAGGAGTGTTCTGGTGAGGAAAATAGGTCGGGAGGAGTTAGGAGCGAGCGGTAGCTGGTAACGAGGTGCTCGGGAAGTGTTGGAAGAGCGGAACGGGAAACGTGCCAAGGCTTTGCGAAAACGCCAATCTTAAGTGAGTAATCGCTACCGTATCTCCTTAATAGTTTATATGTGTTAAACTATAAAATACGAGGGGTGTAATAAATTTATTTTCAATAATTCATAATTCCAAAGGTAATGCTGATTGATTTACTTACGAGGACGGTGTCTAGGCCGATTACTTGGGATCTGGTTGTTGGATTTTCCGAAAGGCTAAAATGCTGAAAGGATCCTGCCACCCCAACTAATCTTCTACATGGCCGTTATTTATTTGATAAATCGTGGAATGCCGTATTGGAATTACTAAAGGAAATATAAAGCTGTAAAGTAATAATACTTGTGTGGGAAGCAGGTGTGTTGTCGTGAGGGTAAATCCAAGTTATAAACCTAAAAGTACCATAAGATGATACTGAGAAGAGTGAATAAATAATGGTATATAATGCATGTCAGGGGACTGCAATATTTACCATATACTATAAAAACGTGAGGTAATCATAGATGTACTATGACCATACTTGTATGAGGAAGCCGTTAAGTGAGGGGGTATACCGTGAGATGGTATAAGAATTCGTGAAAACTAATACCAAATAATAAATAAAAAGAGATGGCAGTAGCTAAAGGTGTGAGTCGTGACGATGTAAGATAAGACTGTGTGGGACAGTCTAATAGTGAGTATCAGTGGGTGATACTGTATAGTGAGTGACGTCGGGTAATACGGTAGTTTCACAGTGTGAATTACGAGTCGGATAGGACTGTGAAGCTGACAGGAACGGTGATTCTGTAACGTGTGTGACCATATAGGTCATACTGTGATTAGATTACTCACTAAGCTTTATAGCTTACCCTGTTGTTTTATGTGGTTTTGCAGGATAGGTAACGCTTGGCTTGGATCATGGGACGATCCCTGGTGATATTATCTTGTAAATTCCAGGCTGAAAAACTGGGCGTTACATAATCCAACATCCACAACTAGTTTGGATGTTAGAAAGGAAGAAATACATCTAATCAGATTCCTCACTATCGGTAGATGTGGTCACGAGTCACCAAATTCTATAATCTATCGTTACCCTTTAACGAGACAACCAGAGATATCATGTTGATTTAATCTATTGTTGCCCTTTAACGGGACAACCAGAGATACGTATATAACCCATATATATCTTATTTCCCATCCAAACCACTTTGGGAATCCTTCCATTAATGTTTGGACATGGAATATGATTCAGTATATATACAACTTAGGTAACAACTTCAACCCAGGACGATATAGATAAGCACACTATAAGGTGCACATACCTACCATTCCTCTAAGAGTGTCATATGCATGTGTCCCATAACTTTATTGGATGTATGTCACCTGGTGTAATGAAAATGATTTTGAATACCTCTAGATGATCCAAACTTAAGGATCTTCGAATCCATGTATTCACTGTCATTGTCGAAACGTAAAATCTTCAAATTCCGGCCAGTTTGGTTCTCTAATGCCTAATAAACCCGAAAATTCTTAAAAGATGTGGACTCGTGCACAATCATATACATCTAAACTTTTCTCAAAAAGTCATCAATGAAGGATAAAAAGTAATGGCTATTGCCAATTGAGCCAATGCTTGTAGGACCCACAAACATCATTGTGTACATACTCTAGCACATCTTTGCAAGTATGCATATGTTGAGAACTTTTATTGGTTTTCCAAGCTGTCCCCTTTATCAATACAATGGCTAGCTTTCTCGAGAAGATGTTATATTTAATTCTTGTCCATAATGTCACTTATATTTTCCATTTTCCATGAGAATTTCCAAATTCAATACTCCATATTTCTATATCTATCTCATGGAGAAATAATCAAATCATGTATCATATCATAGCATGGTATTTCCTTTCCAACTCCAAAACTCTCTTTTGTTTGTTTCCCATTCATACAATTAGAGCAAAAATACAAATATTTCAATTTTTTGTTTGCGCTCAACTTCACCCTGTGGAGGATCTCTAATGTCTTTTCGGACATGTGACTCAAACGAAGATGCCACAATCATGTAACGTCGAACATACGACCATTATGGTTTGTCCTTAAAAATGTATAAATTATTTGGCATCATCAGAGAAGGTATATTTGCATCGGTGTCTCGTAAAATGCACAACCGATAATAATGACCTAGGCATGGATGACACATATCGTACATCTAAAACCATACATATAATGTCGTCAAACATCTCAATTCTAATCGTCCAAATACCCATTACTTTGCATGTCGTATCATCCCTATCAAAATGTTGTTTTCATCCATCAGCGTGAAAATGAAGAAAAATAACCATGCTCCGGTTTCACATGGTATGAAGCACCAAAGTCTACCACCTATTGGTGGCCAAAAGTATAGGAACTCCAAGACACACACAAAGCCTCATCATTGACGACAATAGAAAATGTGTTATTGTTATTTTCTTCTCTTTACTTTAATTTTGGACAATCATGATCCCAATGCCCTTCCTAATGATAATAGTTTCATTTGTATTTGCCTTTGCTTTTAATTCTCGAAGAATTCTTCTGCGAGTTGTAATGCTCCCCATTTCTTTCCCTTTCTCCTCAGCTCACCACCACTAAATTCATGTTGCACAAACAAGAAATGGCTAATTACTACTATTAAAGGAGGTGTCGTCACTAAACCCACAAATTTGACACTTTAAATCTTCGAAAAAATCTTCTTATTCACATCAAATTAGGTCATGAAATCTTTTCCACAAATAAGGCTATTGGCAAAACAGATGTATCTCTTCAGAAGAGAGAGCAAAAGGATCATGGCTAATGATTCCTCCTCGAACTTAAAAATTGTGACCTGCAAGCGCATGACCAAATCATCAGACATCGTCATATGATTCTTTAGTATTTATCCCTCCTTTATTCTATAAGTAAGAATAGACTTCAAAAGAAGTAGTCATTTGGTTAGTGACTTTGTCAAATAATACGATCGTCTCTTGACTAGCTTGGCTTATAACATCTTCTCCCATGATCAATTGTAATTTAGTCAAGCCCATTGTTTCATTCACGAAGCTCTTGTGGTGATCTATTCAGATCACGCTCCTCCAGTGCATAAACAACCGAGTGACAATTGTTACCGGACAACAACGCCTGCATCTTCCATTGCCATTTTCCACAATCACCATTCCCATTCACATTTCAATTTGTAAAGTGGCACTTGATAGAATATACGAACCTTTAACATGTGATGAAGATCCGGTAGCAAAAATGTTTGTGTTATCTGGGTCAGACGTTTTATCGGATACTTGGTGTGGACAACAAAGTAGCAAACCTTGGAAGCAAGTCGGATGCCCAAACATCACTCCGATTAAAACCTGGATGTTCTCATATCACTTGTTGGAGAAATGTAGCCAAACGATAGCTCGATGCTCTCCAAGATTGTGGTTAATGAATAATGAGAAATCTTTATAGTCTTAGTTTTAATAGTAATCTTGACTCACTAGTAGGCTACCCGTGTTGGAAGGTTGACAATAAGTTTTATATGTCCAAATTTATGCTAAATTCAAGTTATGGGGTATTGGTATTTGCTTCTTTTAAAGTCTAGTCATAAATAATATGAGTAAATGTTGTTAACTTTTTGGTGTGAAACAGTTGTATTTATGCTTATCGAAATAATGTTGTATATATATCATAATAGATTATTATATGTATATAGCAGTTGTCGATATGTTAATCTGTATTTATATGGTTTATCGAAAGGAATTAAGATATTATTTTAGAGTATAGATAAAAAAAATTGCAAGTTTTCACTCATGCGGAAAAATTACTAGATCCGCTTTTGGTTATAGGTTATAATAAGACGGGAATAAGAACGGGTCATTTAGAATAGGGAAATGGTGAAATTATAGAATAAAGTTTGTCGTTAAGAAGAAGAAGATTAGATTAAAACCACTCGCTAACCATAAAAT
This sequence comes from Cichorium intybus, assembly GCA_023525715.1. Classification (NCBI taxonomy): domain Eukaryota; kingdom Viridiplantae; phylum Streptophyta; class Magnoliopsida; order Asterales; family Asteraceae; genus Cichorium; species Cichorium intybus. Next base: position 1,253,961 of record CM042014.1, on the reverse strand, counting down.
TTATGTGAGCTAATATCGTCTACTAGTGTAGTCTATTGTTACTTGAAATTTGAGTTTAACCTATTCTAATTCTGTTTTCTTCAAATTTGATTATTTGCTTTCTTCCTATTTCAGAGTGGATTCATAAAATTCATCAAAAAGGGATTTATTAAAATATCTAATATAGCTTTTAGCACATAAAAGTGAACAAAATTGATCAATTAAAGATGGCATTGTTAATATGTTGCAATAAACTTAACGAGCGGGTAAACTAAATTAAACTGTTATAAACAAGAAAAGAAGCATCTGTTATTAAAACAGTTTAAAAGGATGGTTAATTATTTTAGGGCGAGGAAACAAAAAACTAACGGCGAAATATGAAGTATAGGTTGGTCTAGGGTAAAAACTGAGACTTGATTTTGGAAGCCATAGGTTTGAATTTGACAAGTTACAAGTACTATTATTTCTTTAAAATCTACTACACCGGTTATAATGCCAAAAAAATGTTTTGTTTACATGTTCTTTTTGTTGAACTAATATGCATATAAAATGCCAGATGTCACTCTTATTCATAAAAAAATATATATCATGCCTTTTTAACAGCAGTTACCAAACAAATTGAGGATAATATTTAGATAAGATTTTAAATGATTCTTTAAAATATGACCTCATGTATGACATAGATATGAGTCATACTAACATATATTATGTATAAAGAACATATATGTATTTTGAGTAACAAGAATTTAGAAAGTATATATGTAATAAGCTGATCCAATCCATCTCGGAAAATTATGTCTGATGTCATGTCAAATTATTTTCAGGAAGTATCGTCATACACTCATTGTACGACCAATAAAAACAAATAGGCGGGAATATAGTTAATTTGTAGGTCTTTTTCCACAAACTACTGCTATTTTAGATCTGTTTACTTTACATCTTTTGTGGCACAATTAAATATTCAAGAATTAAAATAAATATATAAAGATTTTGTGATTCTTTATGGTCTCGTCACGCTAATAAATCCAAAGTACCAAGCTCGGAACGAAAGCTAGTTAGATACTTAGGTGTGATAAGCTGCAGAAAATATGATCAGTCCACCGGACAAAAAAAAAAAGAAATTGTGGCAAGACAAATGTAGCTTAAAAATTAAAATGCTTAGCATTTAAATTAATAATTTTTGGAAATTTAAACCGAAAATTATAATATTCGAACTTTATATTTAAATTTAAACTACAAAAGCATACGTAAGCAAACTATCGACATGCTATTGATGATTTAAACAGGACAAAAGAAAAAAATATGTTGCCACTGTAAGTCCAATAACTTACCGGTTAAATTGATGAACAAAGTATATATATATATATATATATATATATATATATATATATATATATATATATATATATATATATATATATATATATATATATATATATATATATATATTCAGCACTCTCCCAATTTATCTTTGCAAACGATGTTAGAATATAATGGCCATAAACGGAATCTTAAGAAGCTTATATATATATATATATATATATATATATATATATATATATATATATATATATATATATATATATATATATATATATATATATATATATATATATATATATATATATATATATATATATATATATATATATATATGTCCAAACTGAGATTGCAAAATATAATATTATTTTGGCAAATAACTAATTAACTATATATGCTTCTAACTTTTAATGTCTTGATGATAAATATGTCCAAACTGAGATTGCAAATCTAGTTTTAATCTAGCTATTAAAACTGGAACTCATTCAAGTTGAAGATAACTTGGGTTTTGAGGAGTATTATAAAACAACTAGTACTAGAGCAAACCGAATGGGGTTGGAGCTTGCTGAAGTTGGGTTGATTTGCAGCGTAATCCAAGCACCCTGATGCAATAGTAATAATAATAATAATAATAATAATAATAATGTGTATATCATGTGACAAAATGAAGACAGAAGAAGTTATTGAGATTCTTTTATGGTGTACAGGGAAAGCAGAAATATATATATATATAAAAAGGTGGGGAAGAAAGCGATCATAAACTCGTTTGAATGAAGTCCCAAATTCTTTCTTCCATGTAAAGGCGGTCCTTAAGAGGGCGGGGCATGTGTCGAGCATCCGGGAAAAGCAACAGCTCATAACTCTTGCGAGCTCCCACCAACGCGTTCAAAAGGCGCGCAGTATGCCTAAAATGCACATTCTCATCAATCAACCCATGAACAAGTAACAGCTTCCCCTGCATCTTCCCCACATGGTTCATCACCGACCCAAACGAATAACCTGCTTTATTCTCATCTGGCATTCCCATGTACTTCTCTGTGTAAAACGAATCATACCCGTCCCACGAGGTCACAGGTGCACCAGCAACAGCGCAGCTGAAAATATCGGGAAACCTCGACAGACTCATGGCCGACAGGTATCCTCCGTAGCTCCACCCGTACAGCCCCATGTGGTCTGCTTTCGCCAGCCCTTGTTTGATCAGCCATTCAGCTCCTGCCACCTGGTCCTCCACGTCAAATCGCCCAAAATTGTACTTAATTGCCGCTTCAAATGCTAGTCCCCTCCGCAAGCTACCCCTGTTATCCATCTACAACAAATAACAAACCTACTTTCATTCATTCTACTTTCGTTAACCAAGTTTGAGGATTTACCTTCCATACTAGGATGCCTTGACTTCTAAGAAACTGAGCTCTCATATCAACCGTGTTGGCCCACGAATCGCTGACAAGCTGTACGCCGGGCCCACCGTACACGGAAATCATAGTTTTATACGGTGGAGGTCCAAATTTTGATTCGTCTGGTTTATATAAAGCCCCGTATAAAACGGTCCCGTCCTTGGCTTGAATTTGAAAAATCTTTGGAGGGTCAAGTTGTAATTTCTTAACTCTTGGAATTGTAGCTGCTTGTTGTTCATAAAGAGACATAATCAGGGTTCCGTCATGTAAAGAGCAAAGTGATACTCTAGGAGGGGAATCTAGAGACTCGTGAATATCTACAAATTTCTGCATTTGGTGATCTAGGACCACAACGTGTTTTCCTTTGCCAGATGTCAACTTCACAGGGCACTGTAACGGATTCTGCGGGGACAATTTAGCACGGTAAAGATGACACTCGAGAGGGCCGTCTAGAGTTCCAGTGAAATATATAAAACCCGAGGCTTCATTGACCCCGACAATCTGCTCCACCATCCACTCGCCTTGTGTGATGGGTCCCACGCAGATTCCATTTTCATCATGCAAATAAAGATGTCTAAATCCTGCTTTTTCGCTGGCCCAAAGAAAACCGCCTCCTTTATCCAATGGTGTGAAGCAATCGTGTAGATTGATCCACTTGTCATGTTCTTCAACAAAGATACATTTTCCTTGGCCTGTTTTGATATCGAATTTTAAGAGCTTAATTTTAGAATGAGACCTGTTTAATACTTGAGCAACAAGTACATTTCCATGCATCCAGTTGACTCTGGCTAGATATTCGTCCTCGGGGGTCCCACCGCAGCAAAGATCCATCCATGTCACGGGCCCACCAATAACAGGAACAACCCCAAGGCAGACCTTCACATTTGTGGCCCCCGCAAAAGGGTACGCGTGTTCTTCCTGAGCCTCTGAACCAGTTGTACTTTTACCCTGGTGCATGATTCTGTAAAGAGGTATCTCAGATGAATCCACCTCCGTGAATGCTATGTATTTGCTGTCTGGTGACCACCAGTAACCATTCCTTCGATCCATCTCTTCCTACAATATTCAAACATGAGACACTTTTGTGTGTGTGTGTAATAAACAACAAAAAGATAAGAAAGAGTCTTACCTGCGCTATATACTCGGCTACAGCATGTGTCTGTAACAAACAACAAAAAGATCAACTACTGACAGAACTTTGTTCATGCTGTTACTCATGGAGGTACAAGTTAGGGCTAACCTTGGTGGTCCCGTTAGCACCAGATGTCAATCGTTTGGACCTGTTGTACAGAAGATCCAACGCATGTAGTTCATGGTTTCTTACATAGGCAAGCATAGTACCATCTGGAGAAAGATGTGGATCAACAATAGGAGATGAATCACTAGGAAGTTTGAGTTGTGGTTGTAAAGAACGATCCATGAAATATATCTGTGCAAAAAAAAAAAAAGAAAAAACAAAGAGTAATGTGATAAATAAAGGGGACAACAAATTTGATCATTAATTATACAAAAGACTAGGATACAAACCCCAGCAGGCAAAGGCACCATAATTGTGGTCTTTTTAGAGCTTGTTTTGACCCATTCATAGCGGGTCACTCCCAAACCACGCTCTCTTGACCTTTCCCTTCTAAACTTCTCTTCTTCTGATAAATTATCTTCATCAAGGCCACCATCGGGCGGACTAAAAAACAATTCTTGCTTACAGGTTGTGAGATCAAAGATGAAGACTTTTCTGTTTAATGTTTGATCGGGACTAAACAAGTATGATATGAGATTATCATCAGGACTAAAATTAACTGAAGTTGGAGCACCGTAACCGGGTAATGGGTACTGCACTATCTTCTCAATTGAAAAAGGGATCTGGCCATCAACAATATTGGGAAGAGCAGTATCTGGTTGAGGCATCTTGCAAGTGAAATCGGAGTATTTCAACTTCTTATTTTCACTTGTTTCACAGGATTGCATCAGAAAAATATGATCCAATCGACTTGTTTAGGAGACCAATGATACTATAGAATTCAATAACATGATTGTGCACAGCAACAACTTAATTCATAAATGTTTTTCGATGTATCAGTGGATCAGATCACACAGAAGTCGGTTAATGAACAGCCTAAGGAGTTCCTTACTCATTCTATATATGATTCTGCAGAAGAAAACAGGCCACCACTCATAAGTCAACGTGAATTTAACTAGAAAGAAATTGATAAATCACTTTCTCCATTTGACTACTAATATATGCAACAGTGACCACACCAAAAGTATAATAATAAACCAAAACAATATATAATCGTCTCTCATTTGTTAAATTGGCCACAAGGTAAATAGCAGTTGAAGTTCAATGATTCTGACACACAATGCCCACATGAACATATCCATTTTAGTTCAATATCACATCAGAACTCAATTAGGATGCTAAAAAAACTATTAATACTTCAGCCAACAAAAGTCACCCTACGGCTGAAGAAAACATGTACGAATATGAATAAAGCTTTTCTAATTACTAGAGATTTTATTGCTGAGAAAAAAACTAATTTTAATTCCAATTTTCAAATAACTGAGTTTATGAATTAGTAAATCAAAAGTATCATTTGGGAATTAACTTTAAGCTAAATGTATACCCCAAAAGTGATCAAAGAAGGGTTCTATATGATAATTTTGAGCTTGATTTCCTTATTGACGTTTGATTAAGCGAAAAACTCTATTAGGTTTTATCGAACCAAACACTAAGAATTACAATCGCAGAAAGAAGGAAAGTTAAAGGCAAGCACATTACAAGTAATACCAATAATGAATAGCATAAACAACATTAATAATCCAAAGCCAGTACAGCGCAAACAAATGCAATCATTATCGTGCAATCAATGATACAGAGTGGATACCTCGGTTTCGCCAATGACGCTGAAAAGGACAATAAACTAGAAAACGAAATCGATCAATCTAATCAGATTAAAAACCCTACCATAAAACCCCACGCGCAAATCGATGTGTTGATGGAACGCTGTTGTAATTAAATGATAAGCATGCAAAAACTTATATAAAATCGAATCGAACCTCAGAAAAGATACGGTTTGTGATCGGCAAAAGTTCCGAGGTATCGACAATGACGGATTTGGAAGTGGGATCGGAGAAATTAGTACCGACTATCGAAGTGGTGAGGACTATTCTTTCTGAAAATAATACGCATACGAAGGACTAAAAGTTCAAATTGGGTGGAGAACACAATTTACGATGTTATTTTGACTTTCTGGTCAAACATTTTTCCAATTTCACCATAGTCATATATTTAACAAAGGGTTATCTTAAAAAAACCCTCATTCTTCTATAGTTTAAATGTGAGCAAGTTTCTAGAAGGATTGATGGGGTGGGAGGGTTTTGGGAGTTTTTAGCAGGGTGCCTCTTTTCTTCCGATCTTCTATCGCCATCTGTTAAACAGGTGTCTTCTTCCCCTTCTTTCTTCTCCTGCTTCGTTGTTCCTTCTTATCCTCCTTCGTTGTTCAACAAATTGATTTCTATCTCCATGAATTTCTAAGTTTCTTTCTTTCTCGATTTCTTCCCTAATTTCTTTCTCCGTTTGATTGACAGACAAATTTGGGATAGAGGTTTTGTGTTCATCAATGGAGCGAAGTTATGCATAGGCCGGAGACAACACTCGAAAATTATACGAGAGAAAATGCAGCCAATTGAGGAATCAAGATGTCTAGGGAGACGAGGGAGTTACTATTGACAAAACACGAGCTGCAGTTAAAGACTTGTACAGTCGGATCTTGGTTGCAATTCGAAGTGCTGAATCGATTTCTGAAAGAATCGAGAAACTCAGAGACGAAGAATTACAGCCCCAAATCATCGAACTCTTACATGGGTAAGTACCATGTATCTATCATGTACAATTCCAGATACTAATTCGTGAAAGAAATGATGTTTTCGATAACCCGTGTCGTATTTTGTGCGCATTAGTACAATCTGGCGTATTTGTGCATTTAAAACTTGTACTATATGCAATAAAAGCGGTACTTCATTAAGAAACCATCTTCTTGGTAACCGATAAAGAAAGCGATCTTTTCAATAACCCATGTCGTGTTTTCTGCAGCATGATGAACATGTGGAAGGCTATGTTGGAATCACACGAAATTCAAAACAAGATCATGAACGAAGTCAAACTGTTCACCTGTCCGACATACGGAAAATTCTCAAACAACAATCACCGTCTCGCAACCCTACAGGTCGAGGCGGAGCTTCAAAACTGGCGGACATGTTTCCGAAATTACCTCACTGCACAGAAACAATACGTCGGAGCTCTTTACAGTTGGCTTTCAAAATTCATAGTTCCTGAAGTCGAATTCTACTAAAAAAGCCGAAACTCTTATCAGAATTGCTATTGAGTTACAATTAAACTATGTTGTCGCTTTTATATTGGTTTAGGTTTTGTGTGGTTCATTCTTTCATTAAAAAAGAAGATGTACATGTATCAATTTGGACAATATGCATGGATACATATGATCCTGATTCCTGATTGTAGTTTATCTTGAGGATTCAAGGCAAGCTTACTTTTCATCTACTGTATATTTTATGCATAAAAATCCATAGGTTGCTGATTTTTGTAGTTGCTTGTATTTCTTTTGCAGGTATGATATTCATGACAAGATGTTCTGCACACATTGTTAGAAATCTGGAGAAGAAGAAGAAGAAGCAGATGTGATGCCTAATGAAAGCACGAAGGATTGTGTTGATGAAGAGGATATTGGGGGATTTGCAGGTATTTCTGGATGCTTGCATAAGTTAAAAAAATCAGAGAAATAGGTTAATTGAATGGTATATTAATTGTGGTTAAATGCTATATTTTTGTAAGTAATCTGTTGTAATCCTCCAGGTTGGTACCCCTTTGGAAGAGGATGTAGGTAGCTGGGGTCATCATTCTTCTCCAAATACAGTACCTGCTACTATTTTTCAAGCATCAATTAGAGATGAGGTAATTACAAATTAGAACCTTTTTGAAATCTATAGATATTCTGTAATGGATTTAGGAAATTATAGTTTCATGTACTGAAATAATACCACTTTTGGGAAGAGCCGCTTCTTTCTTGCTTGATAGGGGGCGTAAAATAAAAAATGACTTTTTGGAGATTAAACCTGTAAACCCTTGTACCTAAAATAAAAAATTACTTTTTGGATATTAATCGGAAGTTGATTTTGGTTTCATTTCTAGGTCAAAGAAGACACATATCTGTTTGTGATTGATGAAGTTGGTAAAATGGAGCTGTTTAGTTCATCGTTCTTCCCTGCAGTTCTTAGGGTTCTGGAATCTAACAAACCATTTCTAGCTACCTAATTTAAGTTCATATATATGTTATCGTAGAGTTACAATCGACAACAACTCATCTCCAGATGCAACAGTTATCCAGGTATGTGATTTCAATCGACTAATTTCATGTACGATAGGCTTCAATTATAGCAATTGGTGAGTATATTTTCTTGAATGATTCTATAAGTTATCTTTTATGTCCTTCCTCTCTCTTTAACCATCTTTTATATTTTTTTAGGTTTCAATGTTTATTTTCCATCTGGGTGTTTCAAATTTGAATTATTTCTATAATCAATCTATCTGCTTTATTTATATTTTTCCCATATTTTATTTTAGGTGAAAGGGTAACAATCTACAAGACTACAACTGATGGTCACGGAGCAGAATTCTGCATTTTTAATTTATGCTTTTTGTTTAGTAGTTATTATAACGTTGTGTACAATGTTCTTATAAGAGTAAACTTGAAAGTACAATGTTCTTAGGTGGTGATCTTGGGAGAGCTGAAGTTGGTGGAGCTGCGATTGCACAAAAGATTGGATATGGCAGCCATCTATATCACCCGTTTCATTCTCTGTTCAAGTGATAACTGTAATACATGTCGGGTGATCTTCACATGTAACTAATTGTACCATGTATTGGTATTTAGCTACAAGAATACAGTAAATGTACTTACTTTTGACACATTACTATCAAAGATTAAATCAAGACCACAACTATAAGTGGTTAGTCTGTTGTACAGACTCATTAAAACAAAATGGTTATTTGTTATCCCAACCATGAATGAGCTAACAAAAGCATGTCAATCCAAAAGCGGTGTTCCAAATATTTTATCCAATTGCACAATTGTTGTCAGGCAAAAAGTAAAAAGTTATTACCTTTTTCGCTAAATATGAAAATTTACCTGTTTGTTCTAAAATTGTTATCCAAATTAATGTAAACAATTTTTGATGGAATATATGACAGAGGATGATATATTGCAATGTTTCATTGTAATTCCAATGTTTGGTATATGACAGAGGATGATATATTGCACATTACTCTTCAAAAAAGGGATAAAGGTCAAACATGGTCATCTCCAATAGAAGGTCAAGGTCAGCTTGACCCTTATGCAGCATATTTTGAATAGAAACGGCTCATGCTTCAAAGGTTTCAAGAGGAGGTAAGTTCACATTCACATACATATTAACTTCACCAAATTTCTTATATAAATAGTAAATATATCTTTTTTTGTTTAAATTTCCACAGAACCCAAGATTTGACTTTTCTCACGCTCAATTCTCCGGGAACTGTCCCGATAATACATTCATTGAAACACTTAGAGAACGATTATTGAAGCCCACTTTATCCACCATAATCTCAGATAATTCAAAGTAGGTAATACCTTTACTTTCATGATTTCTTAATATTTTTCACAAACTTTGAATAAATTATAATAGAACTTACTATAAAAATTGTTCATTTTTTTGGCTTGTACCGTTTCGCCCTCTGACACGGTGTTAATTGCAACAAAAAAGATGTTGGAGTGTCGCATTAGCTCTGCTATTGTTACAATTGATAACAAACCAATCGGAATTTTAACGTTAGTATATAAATTATATCATGCAACTTTTATACAATATAATACAATATACATAAGAGGCCACTATATTTGGCCCTTTTGTGGTTTAAAACCACTATATTTTATTCTGCTCAATAAAATATAGTGGTTAAACCGCGAAAATTCCAAAATATAGTGTCATTTATGCAAATTGTCCTACAATATGTTGTAAAATATTGTTTTTTATATAAATTACAGATCAAAGGATATATTGATGATAATTATAGCACTTGGTATTTCTCCTGATTCAACAATGGTGGAAAAAGTGATGACTCCAAATCCAGAATGTGCTAACATTGATACACCTATTGTTGATGCTTTACATACCATGCATCATGGGAAATTTTTACATCTTCCTGTTGTTGACAGAGGTAAAATTTTAAATTATGTTATCTAAAAATGTGTTGAATTTTGTGCAATTTATATATGTTTAAAAGTGGTATTTTTATGTAGAGGGAATTGTTGTTGCTATTATCGATGTACTCCACATCTCCCATGCAGTTGTAGCCTCCGTAAGTGAAATCTGAGTAAATGACTATTTTACCCTTATGTTTAGAAATCAGATAAACATAAACATAAACAAGAAACAAAATACCCGTATTTCCTTTTATGACTTAATAAAGAAAGTCATCAAAGTAGGCTTTCTCATCAAGTCCTAACTTTTTACAAATTTGCCCTTGTCTCTATTATCTTTTCTCTGATTTTTTTAAATATTATTTATTATTAGGTTGGATCTTCTGGTATTGATGCTGATGCTGCAAGTACAATGATGCAAAACTTTTGGGACTCTGCCATGGCAACATCTCCGGCAGATGATGACAGTGATTCCAGAAGGTAATTAATCGGCCATGATTTTGTTAAATTAACACAGGTTTGACTTTTTTTGTTGGTCAACTTTAACGAGATTTATAATTGACAGTGAGAGTTCTTTTAAATTGGCTTCTGAAGGGACAGAAATTGGAAAAGTTATTGAGTACCCGCTTAATGTTTTGCTACTGTATGCATTAGTACATGAGAATTCAGACTTTTTGGAAATGTCTTGGTGCGGCTGATACAGATACATTGGTATGAACCAATAAAAATCTTTTTCTTTTATTTTTTTTCTTTTTGTAAAACAATAAACTACGTTTAGCATGTCTTATTGTCTAAGATTATTTTTACAATTAAATATCCAGTTGATGCCTTTATTGGAGACACTATACGATGCTTCAAGAAGAACATCAAATAAAATCTACATGGTGCTGATTATTCTTCTTATACTCAGTCAAGATGCTTCTTTTAATGCTAGCATCCACAAGCTGGTAATTTATAATATTAAAATTTCTATTTACTTTAGTTCTAATCTTGTCACTTGGGACAATTATGAATTACGCCTTCTTCATCAAACATCTCTTGGTTCTCTTATGGTTATCATTCTAATTAGAACAGTCAAGTATAATATGTCTAAGATACGGGTAAGACTATATATTAATATATAAATACAAAAAAAATCACGAATTGAGAATGCTGCCTTCACGAACAATGATTCAGAACTCTAAGCCACTAATTATCGGAATATTTCGATTACCAGTATTACATCTATTCAAATGCCTTTGCTTTTGATTAATTTACGGCCTGTTTTCTTATGACTTAATGGTTTAAGCATTTTATGTGGACAAGTTAACATGACTGTTTTTTTTACTCAATCTAGACGAAATGACTTAATGGGTTAAGACAAAAAACTTGGCTTAGTATATTAAGACACTAACTCTTTACCTATTTTTCATTATTTTTATTTTCTCCCAAGTTCCAATTCCTCTCATGTTGATGGATTTGTCAAATTTCTTTTTTAGGTAAAATGTTCATTTAAGAGGGTTTATTTGGTTCGAAAAAGAAACTGACCTACAAAAATGTTAAACAAAAAATTTGATTCTTTTGATAATTAAAGGAAGCCTTATATATTTTGTGTTTTGGTTTGATTGAATGCTTAATTTCGTGTAGGAGAGACCGAAAGATGATGTGTATTTCATGTGATGCAATAAAGGGAGCAAGACCATCTACGAACTCCTATCCAAAGGGTTCACACATCTAAAATAGTCATTTCTAGGATTCCCGTCGCATCTGCATCGCACAGGGGTATTTCCATTTCTTTGTGCATTATAGCATTCTATTTTTTTTGTATTATAGCATTCTACTTTCATTATTTTTTAGATTTGCCAAATGGTATGCAAAATTCTATGTCAAAGTGGACGACGATATGTCAATTTGGGTATTAAAAAAAATTTCGATTTAGGGGTTTTCAAAAACTAAAATTACATATTTGCCCTTTACCGTTTCTTTGCAGAAATGTTAGCTTGAACCCTTTTTAGGCATCAAATAAAGCCTAGGGTTTAAATGGGTTGCATGAAATCTGGACCGATTCTTTCCCCGGCCTGTGCGTAGCACGGGCTCAACACTAGTTGTTATAACATGATATCCTATCAATTGGGGTTTTGTTTTTAATATTACTTTATATATATATATATATATATATATATATATATATATATATATATATATATATATATATATATATATATATATATATATATATATATTGTTTTTATTTAATTTATTTAATTATTTTGGTATTTATAATTTAAATAATTTTCTAACTTTTTGACGCTTAGTTCGAATGTATTTTCTAGTATCTTTTTTTACGTTTTGTACATTTTAACGCTGTAATTTATTTTCTAATATGTTTTTTACGTTTTAACGTTGTAATTTATTATTTTTCTAATTTTTAACGTTTTGTTTGAATTACTTCTATAGTGTTGTTCTAATCGAGCTATTTTTTGCATAAATAAAGATAATAAAATACAATACAATATTAAATTACTTAAATAATCATCAAACATCCAATATAATTCTTTCAGTGCTACGATTAGAGCGGAAATGATTCATGTACATCTGTAGTTGTCTTTCATATGGAGTAGCCCATTCTGATGCATTGTCATACTTGAATTAATTCCACTGTGGATAAATTGGAGGCATTAGGTATCCTTCGTTTAATGTAACTTTTACGTAATGAGAACCGTGAACAATTGTGATTGCAATATGGGTGCGTTGATGCAACGGTGGAGGATTTGATCGAAGCGGTAAATATGTCATACTGCATGTCGGGCTTAATATGTGTAGTGTCACATTATAAAAGGAGGAAATCATGAGACCCATATCAGTACTTAGCCAATATTCGATAGGTGTAAACGTATCCGTCCGAAAAAAGTTTATCGATTTATATATGCCACCCAAATATCCAATTCCAAACATGTTTTCATATTCTTCCTTGTAATTGTGGAACTCTTGCATCAAATTATATTGAACTGTCGCCCAGTCTTTTTCAACATTGCCGAGACAAGCAGATATCGCTCTAAAACCACAATTTTCAAAAGGTTTCACATCTTGTATTTGACTGACGTAAGGATGAAATAAAGTTGGCAAAGGGGTTGTTGGGGAGGTGGATCAATGATAGTTTTATGGAACCATTTATCCTTCAAAGAGGGACGTCCGCGAGTGGACTTGTGAACAGCGGGTTCACAAATTGGAGTTTTTGACGATGCAAAAAACTCATTTACCCTATTATAAAGACCATGTTTTGACTGTTTTTGTATATTTATGGATCTCTTGGAGTTCGTCTTCACAATAATTATCTTCATTTACGATAGGAATACACGGCGATAATTTGGAAACCGAAACCGATTTAACCGATTAAACAAACCGAATAAATTGAAGCAAATTAAACTGAAATCAATTTAGCCGAACATTATTTGGTTTGGTTAAATTAAACTGAAATCGATTTAATCAAACCGAAACCAATTAAACCGAAACCGATTTAACCGAAAGTTATTTGGTTTGGTTACGATTAATTTGGAAAAATTAAAAAAACCGACTTAAACGAAACCCGATTTAATCGACCAAATAACACGCATATATATATATATATATATATATATATATATATATATATATATATATATATATATATATATATATATATATATATATATATATATATATATATATATATATATATATATATATATATATATATATATATATATATATATATATATATATATATATATATATATATATATATATTCATTACCCTAAATGATGGGACATCATGAACTAATGATGAAGGGGTTTTTTTACCAATACCCTTTAACAAACTGTAAAATTGGTCCATGTATTTGAAATACTGACATTAGGATCCAAAACAACTTATTTTGTGTGGTTTTAGTCCATCAAGTTAACACCCGTTAGTAGGCAACCGTTAACCCCTCATGTGCTGCTCACTTTAGGGCATTTTAGTCATTTTCAATAGTTTATTTGTTTTATTTAACAAATCTCCACTGTCAATTGTATCATTCTCATCTCTTCTCCACTTTTACCCTAGTTCGATTCTCCCATTACCATCAAAACTAAACACGATCAATACATCGTGCCTTAAATCGTCTTGAAGAAAATTGACAATGGTTCAATGCCACTGAGGGGAGATGACGATTGTGTAAAGGTCCTGGACGGATAACAATCCAGGTCTACTTTGTTTGGTTGCCCTAAACCGATAAGATTTTTGTCTTGTCATTTGAGGTTATGATTGTTGCTTCATCCCGAAATGTTAACTTTTTTTTCTTTTATATATGGCAAGTTCAATGTGTATTTTGTTGGTTAGTTGGCAAGCCAATGTGTCAACGATCAAAGGCTATAATCCATGGGTTGTTGAAAACAATCAACAAGCTTGAGACTTCGCTAGGGAAGTTGAAGGAAGAAGCCAGAAAATTGAAGGTGTACCTGTTAAGTAGTTGGATTATTTTCGGGGTTGTATTGGTACTTTTGCATTAACGTGTATATGTTAGGCTTATATTATGAAGTTTTTGCATTACCGATATGTACAATGTGAAGATCATTAAACATGTTTTGTAATACAATCACTAGGATAATGATATTTACTTAGGTTGTTTGCATTTATTCTATAATATTGGTTATCTTTGTTACTTTGTTTTTGCAAGAAAAAATTGTTTTAGTTTCATTGTAATGTTGGAAGTTTCGTTGACTTGTTGACTAATAGACAAACAAATATGGTGCATGCATATCTATAGCATGTGCAATTCATACAAAAGAATAATACCAAACATACTTCTATTACCAAAAGTGGGTAAAGTAAATACCCTAAACGAAACATTCATTTGTCCAGATCCTAAAGTTAAGTTATAGTCAAACATATCAAAAGACATCCAACATTAATTTACAAGATCTTTGTCCAACATTAATCTAACATTACAACACTAACTGACATCCAGGTGCAATTCATGCTTGACTCTCACTTCCATTTCCTCCTTGTCCTTTGCATGTTCTTGCATTGTGACCCCTATTTTGTAGTTACTACAACTGGCTTCATAAACCTCCTTATAAGCTTGTGACTCCCAGTTTGACCAATATTCTGACTCTCAATTTAATCATGACGTTAATTACCCTGTTGACATTGACTTTGTTTTCTATCTTCCTCGGATTGCTTTCTTTTATTCTAGGGCCTCCGAGGCATTGTATTATGTGGGAAAGGGGTAATTTTCATAGGACACTTGCTTATTGGTCACATAAACCGACCTTTAATAAGATCCACCTTGTAGAAGTAAGCCTTTTCCATGTCTCAGGCTAATAAGGTATGTGGTATGGTGCCAACGCCTCCTGTGTGAGGCTGATATGACTTACCTCAATGGCATGGAACCACCCCCGCAGGTAGCGTGGACCTCGCCTACGTCTTCAAATGAGTGACGTCGGGCAACGTGACTTTCTTCTCATCTTTTGACTGTTGCACTAGTCGTTGAATTTAAAATAGTTAATATTATTATTATTTACCTATAACATTTAACCTCCTTTCGCAATTAAACCTTTTATTCAAACAATTTTCACACAAATATGTCGGACAATATAGAGTATTTTTTCCTCGACATCCTCATCAGACGATGAAATATTTTTTTAATATATTCATGATGATGGTGTCTCATTTTCTCCATCAACAAAAAGAAAGCTCTAATGTCAGGCAAATGACTAAAATGTCTATAAACAAAGATCATACGGCTGCACATGATCTTCTTTTAAGTGATTACTTTGTCGATGCTTGTTTGTATTACAAGAAGGTATTTAAGAGACATTTTCATTTGAGTAAATAACTATTCCGACGTATAGCTAACGCTTTGGAAGAGAATTACGAATTTTTTTCAATTGAAATTGGATGTTAGAAGGGTACGGCTGCACTTCGGCTTATGGCTTTAGGCATCATTATCTATGCAACACATGGGTGTTTAAATATGTTTGAGAGAACAGCACGTGAATGTACATATTTGTTTGATGAATATGCCATCGAGCTTTACGACAATATATATTTGTGCAAACCTACAAAATTGATGTTAAACAATTTTTGGAGGCACATCACACAGCACATGGTTTCCCAAGAATGCTCCTTGATTGTACGCATTGGTATTGGAAGAATTGTGCAACTACATGGCAAGGTTAATTCACGCAATGTGATCATGGAGTACCAACGATGATACCAGAAGTTGTGGCATCATACAACTATGGATTTAGCATACGTTCTTTGGTGTTGTTGGTCAAACAAGAACATAAAAGTTCTTAATGAGTTGCTGATAAAGGTATAGGCTTTTCACCAGCCTAGAGACTTTTCACCAGTCTCATAAATATGCAAGATACTCGTTATGCAAACACCCACTGCATGGTTGTAAGGTACTCTTATACAACTATTAGTACACCAGCTACACATGATCATAAAGTACTCGTTATGTGACATGTAAAAGACACCACATATGGTCACTGGGTTCTCGTCTCGATACCATGTACTACTAATTACTACCACTCGTTTATAGGATTTACTATTCCTAGGATTTTACATAGTTCACCATCGGTATTCGTTTGTAGGGTTCATATCACAAGGGTGTTAAACCAAACTCCTTGTTATGTGTTGTATTCAGTTTATCACCATTATAACATACATACACGTGTGTGTGTGTGTCTATATATATATATATATATATATATATATATATATATATATATATATATATATATATATATATATATATATATATATATATATATACATATATATATATATATATATATATATATATATATATATATATATATCAACTTAAATTTCACCACTAGACTTGTATCTAAGTATCTACCATTCAAACAAATCATGACATACATCGTATCACCAAAACAATGATATCTAAAGTTACTCACCTCGATCAATGTGTCGTATGATCTTCTCAACCAATGATGTGTTCCTCGTTCCTGTAGCTCCAACTATTGTTTAACACCAAAATAAATGTATATACTTGACAATTGAGGCAAACACCTTAACCACATGAACAAATGGACTTTTACTACTGATCAGGTTGCGACAAACAGGGATAGTGTCGTTATCCATGATCTTCATCCATAGCGGCATGACCGTTTGGTCAAAGCGCTGCTAACCACGAACACAGCAACATATTTCACTTTTGTAGTGGTTCATACATGTTTCTAATCTCGTTTTAACCCCCCTTTTACTCACCTACTTCCCGGAGGTGCCACAACCTCTGAATTAAGCCGCAACACATCTAGGGTTAAGAAATTAACCCTTAATCTTGTCATTTTCCCCAATATTCCTATTTCAAATACCCATAAATCAAGATGATCATTTCTACAAACAACATCAGCTAGGGTTTACAGTCATTTAACCCATCATAACTCAACCCATCATAACTCAAGATTAATAATACTTCCAATTATTAAAGCATTACTTTCACAATAGCAAAGAGGGTGACTAAATCTTCTTCCTCAAGTGTTTCTTCTTCACCTTCCTAGCTCCAAACCCCTAAGATTTTGTTCTCTCCTCTCCCTAAAGCTAAGTTATGGCTAAAGAGCCAATGACCGAGTTAGGGCATTAAAAGACAACCCGTCTAGGCAACCAACGTGTCGTAAATGCTTATGCATAGCGTCGCTAACGGGTCCTTCTCGTTGCAATCTCTCACCATGTGGCCAAGCTTGCCATATTGAAAACATTTGAGGGATCAGGATGAATATCACGATCCTCCAAGTATTCAATCCCTACTCATCCCTCGTCTTCCGACTCTTCAGAATTTTCTTGCCGAACTCGTTTCGATTGAGATTTGCGTTTCTCAATCTCTTTTTCTCTGTCTTGGCATTCTAACTCCTTTTTATTAATATCATTTTGGCCTTCCACTGTCAAATTTATCAGAGTCCGGTCATGCACACCTTTTAATACTGCCTTCTTCTGCGACCCGATAATAGTGGGCAGAAGTTCTCGCACTACCCTCGTCACCCCGGCTGCTATCATATCTCATATGTTATGCTTAAAAGAAAAAGTTAAACCCGATAATAATAGGCAGAATATGCATTCAACTTGTTCGATAATATGCTTAAAAGAAAAGTTAAACCCATTTGAATATGTTATGCTTTGCTGCAAAAAATGGCATGAAGGATTTGAATATGTTATGCTTTGCTCCAAAAAACTTTTTGCATATTAGTCTAGATTTTAACTGCATATGCTTGTTATAATCATCCATGTTAATAAATAGAAGTGTATATTCATTTATGAGTAGAAGTATGTATTCATTTGTGATTATATGGTTAGTTGTATGTTGTTAGTTATATGCATTAATGATTAAATGTGTTAGAAACCTCTGTTAATTTCGGGGGCTAGAAACCTCTGTGAAGTGTTAAGCATGAATAAGTAAATTTGCAGTGTTAATCATTGGTGATTAACACTGCAACTGTATGTATTTATGTGTTAAAAGTATCTTTATGTGTTAATCTTTGATGATTATAACAATAATCATTGATGATTATAACTAGAATTATTGATGATTATAAATATAATTGCATAAATAATTAGAACATCGGTTATAATTATTTATAATTATAACCTTGGATAGGTTTAATATGAAAATTAATTATTTATGTTTAATATGATTATAATCATTTTATGATATTCTATAATTTGATTTTGTAGGTGTGTATATAAGAAAAACAATGATAATGGGTGTCTCATCTTTTTTCGTGTATGGTGCAATAAGAAAATTCGAAGCAAACACAACGATGTGCGAATTCATTTATTGTTAAAATTATATTCATTAATAAATATAACTTGAAATGTAGGAATTCAGATGTAACTTTTATTTTGTTAATGTTTATTAATTTATAGTTAGAGGTGTATTATAATTAGAGGTGTTTTTATTCATGCATGATTAATAATATTTTGAAATTTTTATCTTTATATTGTGTTCTATTCATTTTATATTTTACAATTGTATCTATTTTTATTTTTTAGAGATCTAATCATTTATGATTAGAAGTATATTAATTTCCGATGAAATGGAGAATTCATAAACATATTAATCAAGTGATACAAGTAAAAAACGTTATTTATTTATTCTGATAAAAAAAATTAATATAATTGATTATTATTAACTATGAATAGAAAATAAAAAATAAAAAATAATTAATTAGTTTTTTTGGTAACTAATAATCAAAATCCTAGATTTTAGAAAACTGAAATTTATTTAAAATTTAATTAAAATACATAATTACCAATATATCATTGTAAATTGATTGGTCCAGAACTGGTCTCGCAATTTCAATATTTTTGTTGGTCTCGACTGATCATCTCTCTCTCTCTCTCTCTCTCTCTCTCTCTCTCTATATATATATATATATATATATATATATATATATATATATATATATATATATATATATATATATATATATATATATATATATATATATATATATATATATATATATATATATATATATATATATATATATATATATATATATATATATATATATATATATAAGGAGGATCGTGTAGGAACCCAAAATCCGGTAAGAACCATGATGACAAATCTGGACCTTTAATCTTGAAAAATAGGTGGATAAGATTCAATGTGAATAAAATGTCACATCTTAAAAGCTTGGGGGCTACTTGTCGAAAAATCAAAACTATTGATTGGATAATACAAATTAATAAATGTAATATGGTAATTGAAACGAGACCCCCCACCAGATTGCGACACTTGTCGTCATATGGTTTGCTGGGTTTTTTTTATTCCCCCACTTAGTTTTTGGGCCATTACTTTTTTTTTTCTTTGTAAAAAAAATTCTAAAAAAATCAAAGTTCTTAAAATTTAATTCTCTACAAAACAAGCACCATCATGAATATTTAAAAAAAATATTTTTTTATTTTTTATTTTTATAAAAATTAGAAAATTAAAAAAATTATCCAAAAATTATGAAAATTTAAGAGATCATTGTAGACATCATATTAGTAAGTTTTTAAAAACAAAAATTTGAAATTTTTTTTAAGTGTTCATTTTTATATTTTGAAGTAAAAAACTCATCAAAATAGCAAAAAAAATATACATGATCCAAAAATATTAAAACCAAATTATGTTTATGATTCAAAACTTATGATCCAAGATTCAAAATTCGTTATGATCCAAGATCCAAAACTCGTTATGATCCAAAAAGAGTTAAAAAAACATACAACGACAAAATTATTCAAAACTTATGATCTAAGATTCAAAATTAGTTATGATCCAAGATCCAAAACTCGTTATGATCCAAAACGAGTTAAAAAAAACATACAACAACAAAAGTAAAAAAAACTGGAAAAATAACGAAAAAAAGAAAAAAAAAACAGAAAAAAACCTGAAAAAAAAACTAAAAAAATAAAAAAACTAAAAATAATATTAAAAAAATAATAATAACGAAAATAAAAAAACCCAGTTAAATTATGTTGTACGGACGTGAGTAGCATATGATCGTATCCTCAAGTCCGTATTTCGTTCCGTGGACGTGCGTCGCACGTGATTGCGTAACGTCGAAGGAAGACGTTTGACGTTATTGCCCTTAGGAGAGTGATTGGACAAGAAGAGTCATCGCGGTTCGTACCGGATTTTGGGTTTCTACCGGATCCTAACCATATATATATATATATATATATATATATATATATATATATATATATATATATATATATATATATATATATATATATATATATATATATATATATATATATATATATATATATATATATATATATATATATATATATATATAAGCGATCGGGTAAGGACTCTTTTTAAAGTGAGGACTCGTGAGGACACCTTAAAATTTGAAAAAAATAAAAAAATATATAAATAACAAAATGGATCATAGTACTATATTGGAGAAAAAAAATCGAAAAAAAACTTTTTGATCATTATTTTTTTTATAATAAAACAATGATCAGCAAAATAAAAATTTTTGTGGATCATTACTGTTTCTCAATGATCCAAAAAAAATTTTTCTAATTTTTTTTATAATGATATAGCACTATTCTCGATTTTATGATTTGTATTTTTTTATATATTTTTTCAATTTTTTAAGGTGTCCTTACGAGTCCTCACCGGAACAAGACCCTATATATATATATATATATATATATATATATATATATATATATATATATATATATAGAGACTAAATATCAAATGGGAACCAAGATTTTCCTAGGAACCGTAGGAACTTTTTTACTGAAGTTTTTTTTTCAAAAAAATGACATAATACACCTAATCGTATATATTTAAGACCTTTTGTAAAAAAAATTGAAAAAATAATATATATACACGAAATGTGCACATATGCACGAAACGTGATCATATACACATGTGCGAAAAAAATGCATATATGCACATTTCGTGTATACATATTATTTTTCAAATTTTTTTTGACAAAAAGTCTTAAATATAAGCGACTAGATGTATTATGTCATTTTTTTTGAAAAAAAAAATCAGTCAAAAAGTTCCTACGGTTCCTAGGAAAATATTGGTTCTTCCTTGAAACGGACTCTATATATATATATATATATATATATATATATATATATATATATATATATATATATATATATATATATATATATATATATATATATATATATATATATATATATATATATATATATATATATATATATATATATATATATATATATATATATATATTAAACTCCATCAGTTATTCATCAAATATGGTTACAAATTACTCGTTATGTAACTATATTAAAAATGTGTCAATTCTATTCCTCGTATTTATATAACACCTCATAAATTAGTATCAATTTCACTAACGTAATCACAACACTCTATGGGTTAAGT
This sequence comes from Cichorium intybus, assembly GCA_023525715.1. NCBI lineage: Eukaryota > Viridiplantae > Streptophyta > Magnoliopsida > Asterales > Asteraceae > Cichorium > Cichorium intybus. The sequence goes on along the minus strand of CM042014.1, from coordinate 1,232,115 downwards.
CTAGTAACCTATACCCATGGCGTATTTTACTTCAATCACGGCTCTGATATCAACTTGTAACGCCCCAAAATCGGCGTAAGTATACAATGTTGTAAATTTTATAAATAAAAGTTGAAAAGTTTTGGGTATACTCAATGCCGATTTTGGGCCGTTACATGATAGCCTTACAAGAACATTATAAATTACAAGGTTGGTACAAGATGTTAAGTATATGTGGTTATAAATTGAAACATTTAACAAGTATATTACAAATTTTTCCTTGTAATTTTGAATGGTAGGCTTGATCCAATGGTTACGACTTTTATAGTTTTGGTCCAATTCTTTTCAATTTTTCAAATTCCAATTCCAAATTTGCTCACATTCAAGTCCTCTCATCTTTAAAAATGGTCATATATTTAAAAGTTGACAACATAAAGTTACACAATTTAATATAAGAATATTATATTTAAATAAGTTACATAATTTAATATAAGAATATTATATTTAAATAAGTTACGTATCATATAGTTTTTTGCATAATTAAACCATGTGTAATGACATAAGTATTTGCAGGAAATGGTTTATATTTGTTTTCGTTATCTCTAATGCACGGTCATCCTGCCATCATGAAATTATATCTGACATATCTACATCTCTAGATCATCGACTTCAATGTGCACAATAAAACTCAGGAACCCCAACATTATATGTCCCTACCAATAATGATAGATAACACATAAATTAGAATTAGATGTGCCTTGAATGTAACCAAGAATCAAGAGGAGCTTAATGTTATTACTTGCATCCAACTCACATCTAGTATGGAAGGGTCATGTTCTCTATGAGGGAAGGATTTTTTGCTACAAATTGCTTCCACTCCTCTTCGTCTATCCTTCCATCCCCTTTTGTATCTGTGTCACTAAACGTCTTGTTTACAATTATTTCAATGACATCTTCAGAAAGTATCCACTCAGACTCATGTAATAATGCTATCACCATCTCCTTTAACTGTTGTACTAATACATGAATTAGCACCAACATCATAAACATATCATGTTAAAGTGAATAATATGTGCCTCCTATTATTCATTGAAACCGGTATGTTTGAGATCGAATAGCCTAAACGCAATTGTCACAAGGTAATTATGATGAGAATAAGGAAACCCCTTTTCAAAAAGGTGTTTGGATGCGTGTTTAAAGTTGCAAGGAAATTAGTTTTGGCTATTTACATGTAAAAGTTGCGAGGAAATTAATTTTTAAGATAAATGTAAAATCATTGACCAACTGGACTATCTAATTACTTGATTATCTTCTGTGACTGTACTAATCATTTAAATAGAGGCATCCAAACGCCCACCGAAATCACAAAATACATGAGTCCATGATCTTGTAGACGTGGTACAAAGACATTACAATTGATTTTATCTTCTACAAACGTCTTTGGGTGAAAAACACCTAATGATCGAACAAACCCTCCAAATTTGATGGCTCCATGGTGTTTTATGTCAAAGAGATCGAATATCTACAAATCAAAATCAAATGTCTCTCTTTTGTTAATAACAACTCCAGGCCTGGTCTTGACGGTAGGCAACCCGGGTGACCGCCCAAGGCCCATGCCTCTAGGGGCCCAAAATTTATCGGCTATATTGTGTATATATATATATATATATATATATATATATATATATATATATATATATACATATATATATATATATATATATATATATATATATATATATATATATATATATATATATATATATGTGTGTGTGTGTGTGTGTGTAAAAATTGAATTGGTTTATACTTTTAATAGGCTAAGTAGCATTAAGTCCAAAAACCAGGAATTTGTGAGTGATGAAGCTAGGTCATTTCCGGTGTTCGTGACTTGATTCTGATTTTGAATTTGATTATTACTATTTTTGCTATTTTATTTTATTTGTGACTTTGATAGCCTATTTTTTCTTCTCTCCCAAGGCCCAAAATATGTTTGGAACGGCCCTGAACAACTCTTTGCTCGTCTACATACTATTGATAACATACCTTATCTGCAAAGAGATTTTGCTTGTTTTTGTTCCTAAAGAGAGCAAGTTGGAATTCTTCCTGTATTAAAATCATCCCAAGAACTTTACCAAATCATTATATATATATATATATATATATATATATATATATATATATATATATATATATATATATATATATATATATGTATATATATATGTATATATATATAGATATATATATATATATACATATATATATATATATATACATATATATATATATACATATATATATATATGTATATGTATATATATATATATATATATATATATATATATATATATATATATATATATATATATGTATATATATATATATATATATATATATATATATGTATATATATATATATATATATATATATATATATATATATATATATATATATATATATATATATATATATATATATATATATATAGACTAAAGTTCAAATAAGAACCAAATATTTCATGAGAACTAAGGAACTAATAATCAGCCATTAGATCATTATCCAGGCCAATAAGGATATGATGGTCAATTTACAATTATTTATTTTCGGTAACTAGAATGACAGATCTCATTGAATCGTAACAGCTCCAACATTTAAGCAATATTCATTTTTTTACGGAATTATGAATCACATTACCAATTTCGAATATTCCTCATTCATCTTCATCATTTCATGATCCGACGTTTTCTTATTCTTCTAATTCGACTTGAGTAAAATCGTTCCAGTGTTTATAATTATCTTAGTCAGGATGATTGGTGATGCGAGTGGAATATCGAATGAAGAAACAATATTAGTGGGGTATGTAATCCATTAGTTTTTTCATAGTTATGTTCATAATTGATACCCTATTACGTTCAATTGTTTTTTATTTCAGCACTGATATATTCAGAAATCTCGAGGATATTATATTCGATGATAGTGATACTATAATAGACGATGATGGAGTTAGAGATGATCAAGAACATGTAGAAGATTTTTATATTACAGACGTGGTTGATGAATCGAACAATATCCCAGTTAGTAAGTATAATTTCTCAATTAATAATATTAGTGAAAACCAATGTATCGAATACATAACTTTTTCTGTATCAATTTCTGTATATATGCATCATGCTACAGTCATTAACATGAAGATCACATTGAATATAGTCATGGGTCAGTTGTGTAAAATTATAATTTTTTGGTTCATTTAAATGTGTATGTTCACTTTGTGTGTGTATATGCAGTCAATGATGTTGACATTGGAGATGAGCTTAGCAGTACAGAAGTTAAATCACCTGGAGGTACTAAGATTTTGTATTGGATTCCAAACGTTAAAGAAGGTGTTGAGCCTAAATTGGATTATTTATTCGATTCACTTGATGAGGGTATACACTTCTACAAAGAGTATGCCAAGATAAATGCGGAAAACATACGCAACAAAGGTTCTGGAACTGGAAAGCGTATAAAAAGCAAAAGAGAAATTGCAATGATAAATGCGGATAAGGATGCTAAAACATGTTCATTTTGTAACAAGAAGATTTCACCCAATGAAAAGCACGATAGAAGAAATTGTCCATTAAGAAAGGAGGCGGCGTCGATCAAGAAGTAGCACGGTTATTTTATATTTAATTGTCATAAGTAGCTTTTATACTTTTGTTTATGTTTTCTGTTTTGGTATTTACTGATTTAAACCATCAAGTAACGATTTGATTATTTTAGATGAAGTTGCTACAATTATTTATATAAGTTTTGTTTAAGTCGTTGTGTTTGACTATTTACGCAAGTATAGATTCGTATAAAACCATATGTGTCTTATATGCAGTCACAAAATGCATATTTATTAAAAGTGTTGTATATGTGCATGTGTTGAGTGCGTAACTGCACATATTCACATTTTAACAGATTATATGGTGTCATGTGTTTTTGTGTGTGCACATACTTATTAAGTGCACACATGCTTATATGCACATATTATATTGTGTTATGTGCATATATGCACATGTGCACATACCGTCATACACACATTGTATTATGTGCACATATGCACAAACGTGTGATGTGAACATATGCACATATGGCCACATTAATTTGTTTTAGATGTATGTGTGTGTCATATAATATCAGCGCCATTTATTCATTAAAAAAATAAATCAATGTGTATGTGCACATTTATGCTTGGCAGGTAACATTATGTTTTATTTGCACATAAGCACATACCATCATCCAAAGTTTGTAATATGTGCACATATGCACACATGCACAAATTTGTTTGTTTTATGTGTATGTGTCAGGTTTAGTGACAGTAAAATAAGGAATTAGTATGTATGTGCACACGTATTCTTTGTAGGTCAAGTGCGTAACATGTGTACATACGCACATATGCATATATGCACATACCATCACCCACAATTCCATTATGTGCACACTTGCACATATGCAAACATTTGTTTGGTTTAGGTGTATGTGTCTCTAATGTGTAATAAAGTCTAGTGACCTAGATCGATAGACTTTTGTTTGGCAGGTAACAATTTGTTTTATGTGCACATATGCACATACCATCATCCACAGTTTGTAATATGTGCACATATGCACACATGCACACATTTGTTTGTTTTATGTGTATGTGTCAAGTTTAGTGACAGAGTAAAATTAGGAATTAGTGTGTATGTGTACACGTATTCTTTGCAGGTAAAGTGCGTAACATGTATACATACGCACATATGCATATATGCACATACCATCATCCACAGTTCCATTATGTGCACACTGGCACGTATGCAAACATTTGTTTGGTTTAGGTGTACGTGTCTCTGATGTGTAATAAAGTCTAGTGACCTAGATCGATAGACTTTTGTTTGGCAGGTAACAATTTGTTTTATGTGCACATATGCACATACCATCATCCACAGTTTGTAATATGTGCACATATGCACACATGCACACATTTGTTTGTTTTATGTGTATGTGTCAGGTTTAGTGACAGAGTAAAATTAGGAATTAGTGTGTATGTGCACACGTATTCTTTGCAGGTAAAGTGCATAACATGTGTATATACGCACATATGCATATATGCACATACCATCATCCACAGTTCCATTATGTGCACACTTGCACATATGCAAACATTTGTTTGGTTTAGGTGTACGTGTCTCTGATGTGTAATAAAGTCTGGTGACCTAGTAAAATAACAAAGTAATGCATATATGCACATGTATGCTTGGCATGGCAAGTGAGTAATATCTGTACAGATGCACATATGCACATTCTAACATCCACATCTGTATTGTGTGCACACATGCACACATGCAAGTATCAATAGCTGTTAGTTGTATTAGTGTTTGCATATAATCAGTTATAATGATGTTGTAAAATATGAAATTTATGTGTATGTTCACATATGTACCAAAGATATGCTTATATGCACAACGAGGTATCCAATATAATAATATTAAACATTAAGCCATGTTCACAATGCAATATACCCAAAGCAAATACTAATATTCATTCATGCCAAACCTATTGTCCAAATAAAAAGTAAAGATGTGTTTTAAACAACCTTAAGCATCAAAAAAAGTACTTCCATATCTCTACTTAATGCCAAACCTTTCATCCTTGCGTTTGTAAGCATCTAACAAGATTTTCTTCCTTTCTTTGACTGGTACTCTTGCAAATGCTTCTGACTCATTCACTACTAGATCTGAATGTATGTTCATACTGCTTAACAGGATCTTCGTTGCATATTTTTTTCTCAGCTTCCGAAGTTGACGCGTCTGCTCCTCAGACTCAACTAGCAATCCACTGTCATATTTGCTAACAGGTCCACCTTTGTACGACTCCATATGTCTCATCAAGAAAACCCCTCCATCTATGTCTGTTCCATTTGTCTGCCATTTCATTTTTGCATATTTCACATCTTCTTTGCCAATTGCATCTGCAGCTTTGTGTTTCACCTCAACCAGTAGATTTGAAAAAAACAAGGCCTGTTATACAAGAAAATAGTTACAAGCATTTAAATTCAGTTACTGTTGTATATTGTTACATTTGATAACTAACCAGCCTTTTAGGAACATTCTTGTACCAAGATACTGGGTAATCCTTGCTACTATCAATCAAAGCAATCGAAATTCGTTTGATATCAAAAACCATTAGATAATAACGTTCACTTTGGTATACTGGGATGAAAACCTGGAGGAGACACTCACAACCAAAAATACATTAGTAAAATGTGTTTCTCAATACGTGCACAATTATTATTACATATGTTATATATATTTATTATTCTGCAACTGATACGCATTTAGTAGGTTTTATTTATGTCAATGTGTATATGTTCAATTGTATGTGTCTATATACACTACATGGGAGTCTGATACCCTAGACCTACACATAGTATGTGTGTGTGTGTATATGTACATTTGTATGTGTCTATGTACATTACATTTGAATTTGTAAATGTACATTTTGTATTTGAACATTTGTATGTTTATATGTAAATGTTATGTGTCTCTGTGTATTTAAATTTCGCATGTGTATATTTACATGTGAATGTATTTTTGTATGTTTTTATTTAACTAAAGGTGTATATGTATAGTTTGTATGTGTCTGTATACAGCACATGTGAATGTGTATATGTATGATGGTATGTGTATATGTATAGTTCATTGTGTCGTGTTTTTTACACGAAAGTGTATATGTACATTTTTTGTATGTGTATATGTGCAGAACATGTATGTATATGTTCACATTAAGTGTACAGTACATTGTATGTGCATATGTACATTTGTATGTGTATGTGTACAGTACACTGTATGTGCATATGTACATGAAGTGTACAGAACACTGTATGTGCATATGTACATTTGTATGTGTATGTGTACAGTACACTGTATGTGCATATGTACATTTGTAAGTGTACATTTGTATGTGTGTGTACAGTACTGTATGTGCATATGTACATGAAGTGTACAGAACATTGTATGTGCATATGTACATTTGTATGTGTATGTGTACAGTACACTGTATGTGCATGTGTACAGTACTGTATGTGCATATGTACATAAAGTGTACAGAACACTGTATGTGCATATGTACATTTGTATGTGTATGTGTACAGTACACTGTATGTGCATATGTACATTTGTAAGTGTACATTTGTATGTGTATGTGTACAGTACACTGTATGTGCATATGTACATTTGTATGTGTATGTGTACAGTACACTATATGTGCATGTGTACATTACTGTATGTGCATATGTACATGAAGTGTACAGAACACTGTATGTGCATATGTACATTTTGTATGTGTATGTGTACAGTATACTGTATGTGCATATGTACATTTGTAAGTGTACATTTGTATGTGTATGTGTATAGTACACTGTATGTGCATATGTACACTGTATGTGTATGTGTACAGTACACTGTATGTGCATATGTACACATATCTATCATACACTTTGCTTTACATATCTACACATAAATAATTGCACACATACCAGCTAAATATTCTTTTCCTGATAACATATGGATGCATTACTATGTAAACTACAGTTATAACAATTACATTCAAATGTGTGTAATATTTTTTAATTAGTAAATTGACTTACCAGCTCAACAGATTTCCATTTGTCTTTTCCTTTAACTCGACTCATGAAATCTTTAACAAACGTTGCAAATGCTTCATATGAGTCAGTCAAATTGGTCATAAAATCCTCTAGACTAGTTTGATCCTGTCCCACAAACATATGTGTTTGTTAGCATACCACATTATCATTTATATTTAGTGTATATCTATAAATTTTAATCAATTTACCATATTTATAACATTGAGATACAATCTTGTTGGCCCAGATTTCTTTTTTGCCCCTTCCTCGTGATTCATCACAAAACACCAAGCGTTGATTGCATATACATCCAAAGGAACATCTGGAATAAATGTCTCCATGTTGATTCTTTTAGCATAATTACCATCCTTATCTTCAAACAACGAAAACCTGTCAAGTAAACAATGAACACACATGATTCGATAAATTGTAAATTTATATAACTATTAACACATAACTTACTCAGGATCCCCGGTCAGTTGAAACAACCATTCTGATACCTTCACCTCTATCACCTTGACAAAATCTAATACGTGAACCTGCTTGTTCAAGTATGGGGATAGTTTGTAATGCGAAGGCTTCCTGAGTCGTTTACTCAGTGGTATCTCATCCATTGGGTCCTCAACCTCATTGTCACGGTTTACCAGAGGTATCCTCACTTCGCGTCCACCAATATTGACCGTTGGCCCATATTCTTCCGCTAACACCACCCCGAATTCCTGGGTTATCCCCAAATCAAAGTTAGGTTCCTCTTTGTCAGTCGTATTAAAATTAGGCTGGTGTATAGTTGACAATCCAACATAATCAGGATTCCTATTTTGACGACGTATACTTTTAGAATAATAATTTCTTTCTGTTTCTTCCACTACCTGAAGCATGTAGCTGGAAATTGGAGTATCCAACAGGTTCTTTTGTTTGTCATTTGGTGATGCCCCAGTAATCTTGAATGATAATGTCTTTGTTGGGGTTTTCAGCACTCCTTCAACAACAACGCCTTTGTTACCAGAATCAGAAACACCTGCATCACAATTATTTTTTGTTGTGTCTATCGGTTCTGAGAATGTTGTGTTGATATTTTCTAATCCCACATTTGTGTCATTCAGACCCAAACCCATACATTCATCTGGCGCCTTTGAACTGTTGTTGGTCTCATCTCCATATTTTCCAGTTGATAAAACACTCCTGTTTTCTTCATTTATATGTATACCATTATCAGCTTTAACTCCATCTCCACCAAATATACTATCAAAATCTTCTTTAGGATTCAATAATTGTTTGTTGGTTGGTTCCTTTAAAAGTAGGCTTTCAATCTTTTCCGCCAAATCTTTCTTATACCGATTTATCCGTGAAATGCGCAAGTTTATATCAACAATGTCTTCCTATAAAGGCGATAAAAAATATGATAGTGTCAGTTAATATATAATCAATAGTTTATCTTTAACATCAAAATAAAATAATGTATATAATACCTGGACTGTCTTGATAACTACACATTCCGGTTCTTGATCCACCACGTGTTCACCACCCTTAAAGTTTCCGAATCCACCATTTTTCAATTCGTACAATTCCCTGTTCTTCACCTCATCATAATCCCAATTCCCAATAGCAGGCAATGTTCTTGGGACATTATCGTTCGGTATTCTTATGTGATGCAAATACGTTAACTGCAATTTAACAAAATTAGTATGGTTACTTTAGTAAACTAAACATGGTAACACACAATATTTCATTATATTTATATATTACCAGTAAAAATGTAATCGGTCCGCAGTAATGATGTTTGTTTGAGTACGATATCCATTTTCTTTTTGAACCTTTCACTGCATTCAAAACGTATTGACACCAATCTAATGTACTGATGTTCTCTACCCCAGCAACCTTGTTCACAATTTGCTTCATTATGTACCCGGTTTTGTAAGCTTTACATATGCAACTATTGAATAGAGCTATAAAATTCAACCTGAATAAGATCCCATCATCATCAGATTCCTGTATTCTTTTAACCAGTTCACTCCTTGAGATATCCTGCTTAACAAATTGTGCCTTCCAAGCAGTAACAATATCATGTGTGTCATCACGTTCTTCAACATCAACGATATCGGTACCACCATTAGGTATCCCCAAAATTTCGTGTACTATATTAGCTGTCAACATGATGTCCCCTTTACCAGTTCTGATTATCAGGTTGTTGTCGTCTAGATTGGCGACTACATAATGACCTAGCTTAGCTGAACTGACCCCCAGTTTCATGTTCAAGAACGATCCAAAACCTATTTCTCTAACAGCTTCTTTTTGATCTTCAGATAAGGATCGAACAGCCTCAATCATAGACGAAGGTGAAGTCTTTATTCGCAACCCATAAGGTTTGTTGTATCGACTACTTGAAGGAGATTTCAAAGTTTTCTTGATTTTGCTTCTAAGTCTCTTAGATGATGTTTTTGTGGATGATCTGAATCGTTTTCCGGGTGTGATATTAATAACAGGACCTTTCCTTGACCTCTTCACTCTAACTCCCTCTACAGGATTTGAATCTGGAACTTTCCTTTTACTATTCTTTGATTTTGTTGAAGATATGTCAGACTTGGTACATTTAATTATGTTTTGTGGAGGAGTCATGGCTTGCTCATCAGCTGTTAAAACAATAAACATCAAATACTATGTATATATCATAAAATTAATAGTCTGCTAACTTAATTTTAATATGATCATGGATCAATGTAAAGGTATACATCCCATGTATCTTAATACCCATGATTAAGCAAATCTAACAAGTCAGATGCATTCTAGTGTGCATATATACATATTCTTATGGATTGATATGATCATAACACATAAGCTAATAAGACAGATGCATTCCAGTGTGCATATATACATATTCTTATCGATTGATATGATCATAACACATTCCAGTGTGCATATATACATATTATTATGGACTAATATGATCATAACACATAAGCTAATAAGTTAGATGCATTCCAGTGTGCATATATACATAAGTTAATGCATGTGTACATATCACAAAGCCGGTTTGTACACAGTTGTATACATAAGCAGATATACAGGGTATATTTTCAAAATTAACATATATAAAGTTGGTACCTTCATTATCCTCTTGTTGTTGAAGCCCAATTTCCTTATCTTTTTCATTAGTATCATCTTCAATATCTTTATTTTCATCAATATCCTTATCATTTTCTTTAGAATCATCTTCAAAAACCTCATTTTCAACGTTATCATTAAGTGATTCATCTGTATCATCTTCAATAGATTCAACATCGTCTTCGATGACTACCGGATTTTGTTGTTCATTAGAAAATTTCCTCAGAGCCTTTTTCCTCTGCCTTTCACTTCTTCTACCGTAAACTGCAAAACAATTTACATAACTAAAAATTGTCTATAAAATTAGGGTTTGTATGTAGTTCGTACCTCTGTTGACCATTGTCTTCCTTTTGTTTGTCGATGCTTGTAAAAATCGAATACACACTGAAAATTGTTATAAAGAAATATAATTTTTATGATGAATCGGAGGAATCGATGATTTAGGGTTTCGATTTTCGTTCTCGAAACCCTTTTTACCGTGTGTTTAGGTGAGAATCTTTAAATCATTATTGAAATCATACAATATAAAATGTATGAACCACATATAATTATAACAAATGATCCGATTAGAAATACATGAGAAGAATTTTTATTCATCGTATCTTACCTTTCTTTAGTTGTCGTCTTCAGCAAGCATTGCGATGATAGAATGTTTCAGCACACTATTGAAACGTTATCTCCTGTAATTATGGTAGAGATTCTATACCCGTATCACCATTTTTGCGTAGCTGATCACACGGGATGTCATTCAAAAGGAGAGAGAATTTAATTTGTTTTCCCGATTTTAACCTTCCCGGTGGTACTTCACACTAGTAAAAAGGCTATTGATTTGTTTTATTTACGATAATGCCACCTTGTATATCAACCATCCAAATTTCTGATCTAGTGGTCAAGGATTAGTTCCTTGGTTCCCATGAAAATTATGGTTCTCTCTCGATCTTAACCCTATATATATATATATATATATATATATATATATATATATATATATATATATATATATATATATATATATATATATATATATATATATATATATATATATATATATATATATATATATATATATATATATATATATATATATATATATATATATATATATATATATATATATATATATATATGGTCGAGATCATGAGAAAACCTAAAAAAGCTTAGAAACATAGGAACTTTTTTTCTACACAATATTTTTCAAAAAAAATTACACCCATTTATTTTATATGCGTCTAAGAGGTTTTAAAAAAAATTCAAAAAATGAATTTTTTTTATATTCCTATGCATATGAATATAAAATTCACATGTATATGCATATATGCACATATAAACTTTTTTTTCAAATGTTTTTTTTCAAAGTGACGTAGATAGAACGTCTAATACATTTTAAAAAAAATTCAAAAAAATCATTTTTTTCATATGCATATTCTATGCATATATAAACTTTTTTTTCAAAGTGACGTATATAGAACGTCTAAGAGATTTAAAAAATTTGAATTTTTTTTTAAATATTCTAATCGCATGATATAAAAATTTTGGGTATATATATTTTTTTGAAAAATATTGTGTAGACTAAAAGTTTATAAAACAGGTTTTTAGGTTTATGGGCTTTTTTAGGTTCTCAATTGAAATATATATATATATATATATATATATATATATATATATATATATATATATATATATATATATATATATATATATATATATATATATATATATATATATATATATATATATATATATATATATATATATATATATATATATATATATAGTCGAGATCATGAGAGAACCTAAAAAAACCTAAGAACATAGGAACTTTTTTTCTACACAATATTTTTCAAAAAAAATTGCACCCAATTTTTTTTATATGCGTCTAAGAGGTTTCAAAAAAATCCGTTTTTTTATATTTATATGCATATGCATATAAAATTCACATGTATATGCATATAGCATATATAAACTTTTTTTTCAATTTTTTTTCAAAGTGACGTATATAGAATGTCTAAAAGATTTAAAAAAAAGTTCGAAAAAAATTATTTTGTTTTTATATGCATATTCTATGCATATGTATATGTATATGCATATATGCATATATAAACTTTTTTTCATTTTTTTTTTCAAAATGACGTATATAGAATGTCTAAGAGATTTAAAAAGTATTTCAAAAAAGCATTTCTTTTTCCAAATGCATATTCATATTCATATGCATATGCATATAAATATAAATATATACATATGAATTTTATATATATGCATATACATGTGGATTTTATATGCATAATATGCATGTTGTAAATTGTAAAGAAACGGCTAAAGAAATCAACTATTTTTAAGAAAATTGTGGAACCCATGAAGATGACTACTTCAATAATATTGCTTTAACGGCGGTTCAAGCCTTTGGATAGAGAAGAACTGTGACCTACTGACGTGGAGAAGGTGGTGTGGATCTTGGGGAAAGCTTTGAGTTGTTAAATACCAAGAGTCCACAGGCACACGAAATTCTTTTATGTCCCACAAAAACAATATTCAATTATTTTCCATGAATCTTTGGTCAATTATATCCCTGTATATGGGCATGGGTATTCTTCCGTTTAGTATTATAATATAAAATTAAATCATAAAAGAGACAACTAAAGCTTACAAATATATAGGATGATATTCAAATTCCGTTTTTTCCTAATAGTGTCGAGATGTTTACTTAGATTGATAATAACCATATGACGGGCATGAAAAAAAGACATTGGAGGTTATTGTTATGAGTTATGACTTGTGTATGGACTATTTGGTCTTTCAGGAATACGTGTGTGTTTGACAATGCCGAGTTCTTTAAAGAGGTGTTGTTCGGAAAGTTCGTTGGGCATTCGTTTGGTTGGCTAGTACAATAGAAACAATAAACTTCGTATTAGTTGGATAGACCGAATAAAAGACCCTCCTTTAATTATTAATTTGTAATTCTTTTTTATCTGGCTTCTTGGTAGGTATCTTTAAATAAAAATTTCGCTGTTTAAAAAAAGCACCGAATTCTTGCATCCACACAAATAGTGAAATAAAGTTGTAACGCATCCTGGAGAGCATCTTAATGTTTTCCAAACAACGAGGGAATGGTGAGAAATTCCGTCTGTTTAGGTTATTTTTTTCTTTTTGAACGACGACCTTCTGTTTATGTACATTAGTACATGACTTAGATTCGCCTCCTATTGTATAGAGACACGTGTTTTCATATAAGCCACCGACTTATGATTTCAAGATGTGCACAACATAAATAGATTTCGTTATCTTGTAAATAAATGATTCTTTGTTATTTTCAATGAAAAGAGAAGAAAACGTCATGTTCGTAAAGGTTGAAAAGAAAGATCAACATTCGAAAGCAAATAGAATCCATCTTTTATGTAATAGTATTCGTGGACAGGGTTTTGTGGATTTTAAATGGTTATACATGGAGATAGAGGTGTTTGGATGAATATTTTGTAGTAGTTATGTGGATTAAATAATAATTTAATAATTGGTTGTAATAGAACGGATTGAATATGCGTAGGTCTTAGTGTTAATCAAATGATAAATTGTTCAAGTATTTGATAATTTCTGATTATTTTATGAAATTAATCGATAATAAAATGACCACTAGTTGTTATGAAATGAAAGACATTGCAAAGTAGTGCCGGTACCGTCCCGAACCCTTACGATCTTTCATCATCTTTTCTTTTTACTCCGTGTGGCCTAAGAAAAATTTTAAAATAATTTGGATGGCCGAGAAATACTTTTTCAATGTTAAAAGTAGGAAATTTGCTTTTTTAATTCCTTAAACGACCTCACATGGACAGAACACATTATGGCAAACGGTGAGTTTGCTTTTTGAATTCCGTTAAATTCAAAAATTACGTGATATGGTCCCGGAAAGTCTAAATTTAAGGGTGAATTTGAAATAAATATGGTCTAAATTCATGAGACGTTTCTTGGGTTACGAAATCTGAAACCGGTCAAAGAAAGCTATAAAAGAGTCTCTTTGGTTATGATGTGCAGGTGGTTTTATGTTTGTAGTATGTTTTCGAAGAACTGAAAAGGAAAAGTCCCAAGGCCAACAAGTCCCTAAGTTGTTATAACATGTTGTACGGTTATATTGCATTTGATGGAGATGTGGATTTATCTTCAATCGGAGTATCTAAATGTTGATAATGTGACAGCCACAAGTACAAGGAACACAAGCGTAGAAAGATCATATAAATTGGTTTGGTATGCAAACCACCCCACCTTCTGTATTCTGTTGTTCTTTCCATATCCTCCCTGTAACTCTGAGTTTAAGTTCTTTCCTGTCACCACCCGAGAAAAAAAGTGCCATGTTTCTCTGTATTATCAGCCCATCGTGACTGTCCTTCACCTTCCTATGACTATCTCTTATGCTCCTGGGTGTTCCTTCCCAGATCAGCTTTCTTCCATTCCCTCCGACCTCTAAACTGTAACTGTAGCTTCGAGCCTCCACTTCATCACCCATAAATCGAACAAACGCCATGTAAACAGGCGCCACTCCTAACTGAAACGCTTCAAAGTGGAGACAGAAATACTCTCCAAAGCAGTTAAACACCTGAAAAAAAAATAACACCACATATTTGTAATAACCCCCCTTCCACATGGCACATGTATAGAAGAATGCAAAACAAGAAACGTTTTGGGAATGACACGTGTTCTGAGAACTTACTGTCAGCATCCAAGTGGCGTTTTCAACTTCACGAGGGTTTGATTTCACGTAACGATGGTTAAATGTGCAGCCCGTGTGCATGTCTACTTTATGGTCGTCTCTGAGATGTGTAACAAGAAAAGGAATGTCTCCGGTGACTGAGCATTCTGATCCGGCGTACGGGCAATTATAGGGTCGGAAGTTGCATAAGGTTTCGTGTTTAATTTTGCAGTAATATGGGAATATTTCTGGGCATCCTAATGAGTAATATCTGCATGGGAGTTCAAGAGACTCCGCTACCTTCTCTAAAGCTAAGCATCTGATATCTCCGAGTTCTTGTCTGCAAGTAGGGCAACGGTTCTGCACTCGTGTTTTACAAGTCGAGCATAATGTGTGTCCATTGGGGCACTGTAAGCAAAGCAAATTCAATAACCAATGAACAAGAACGAATTTACAAATTGATTTTGATTTTCTTTTTGGATGGCCAAGGTTCTTTAGAGATTATAATTCTATACTAATTTGAACCTACTAGCCCATCCTCGGCTCCATTATTACTACTAGCCAGTTAAAAGATAAACTTCAAGATCAATCACAGAAACGTGATGCCGTTTCGGAGGAGTGTTTGGATATGTTTTGGTTGTATGATTATTTGATGATTGTGGGGCCAAGAACAAAAAACTGATCAAATTGCAATTCAGCGATGGGATCAATTTGAATGAACTTGCCCTAATCATACTTCTAATCAATCACGAAAATCCCATGATTAAAGAATTAAGGAGACGAATCAGTACCTGATGAATTGGGGGGTACATTGAACCGGTACAAACGGGGCACTCTAACAATTCATGAACACTTGTAGCAGGAGGCAAACCCATGTTATTACGAGGCTTGGAAGCGAAATTTTGTGTAACTTGCGACTGGGTCTCTGCATCTTCTACTCCATTGGAAGAAGATACACATTCTATATTATCCAAATCCATAATAGCTAACCAAGAATGCAAGTTTTCGGCTCGATTTCCGAATCACAAATCGATTTCCAAGAAAAGATTCAAACCCTATTCAAATTTTACTGAAAGAGACAAACCCTTTTCAAGAGATCAACAGATCGATGATATCCAGGGGACAAGAGGAATAAGGATCAAAAAGGCAAAACAGTTATGAAACAATCGAGAATGAATCAAACCAACGAGTGATATTTGGCGTTTTTTAATTGAATATTTGGAACGAGTCATAATACTACTTGTTCTGGGAACTTTCGGAGACCAAATGAATAGAGAATTAGCGAATGGGGGTGAGTTGGAGGGAAAAGAAAGAAATGATTGCTAAATTGAGGGGTATAGGTTGGCACCATAAAAAAAAAAAAAAAAAAAAAAAAAAAAAAAAAAAAAAAAAAAAAACCCTTGTAACATAAGCATCAACAACTGTTTTTGTGTAAGAGCCTGGGTCCATCACCGTCCTCTCTTTTCAACCACTACTGGTCTCTAGGGTAGCGTTTGGTAGGTGGACTGGATGGAACAGTACAAGATTGGACTGGACCAAACAGGACTGAACAGGACAAGACAACTGATTTGTATAGCGTTTGGTTACACTGGAACAGAACAAGACAAGTTGTCTGAATAGAACAAAATAATGTGTTAAATGACCATATTGTCCGTTTGCAAAAATAATTTTAAAAACTTTGTAAAAATTCATCTAACATTTCATTTACGACATAAGTAGTAGAAATCATGGAAATTAATAACACTATTATTCTATGTTCACAAGTTAAAAATTTTATTGTCTTGATTAGTTATCCAAACAACGTTTGCATGTGTATTTTAGAATCTAATATTGTAATGTCAAGTTATAAGAACTGTCAAACAAATAGTATGGTAGTACTATCTTATTCTTGCATGATTTCATAGAATTGAAATATGGAAGCCATAAATTAGAAACAGGTTTGAGTGGTGTATACAGTACACTACACAACAACTGGGATACAACTATGGTGGGCCAGGCTTTTGGGTCTAATTATCTAAGAAGTTGAGGTCTAGGTATCCATAAATTAATATTTTATAAATTAGATGTATGACGGTGCGGAACTGTAGATATTTATGATATTGAGTTTCAAAACATCAAAACAAACACCAAGTAAATTAAATTCAACTTTAACGCAATTAATCCACAAATTGGAAAACCTCGGTTGTCTGACATTTATGTTAAGTCGCACATTACGATTTCAGAGGAAATCGCAAACAGAAAAACCAAAAACGGGAAGAAAATAGAAATATCAAAGACGAGGAACAATGGAAAAACCAAGTCGACATACAGCGTACCTTCCGGATAACAACGAAGAAGAAGAAACAGATTACAACTATTTACAAGGAAGGCATATTAGATAATATTTGGCAGGGGCAATTTTGTCTAACAGGAAAAAGAAAGTCGCGTGTTCTCCTGTGTTCCACCCTTTTGGGTGGGACTAAATTTTTAAGAAATTGTCCCATTTGACTGGGTCAAAGTTTAACTTTGTTCTTGTTCTAGTCATGCCAAACAGCATCTGAAAATTATTGTTCTGTTCTGTTCTATCTAGTCCCATCTACCAAACGCACCCTAGTGGAACATGAATTTAAACCACCTTTTTCCTTCACTTGTTTTTCATGTATATTTATAATATAACTATATTCTCAATTTAAGAAAAAATAATTCATTGTAAGTATGTTATGATTTTAAATAAAGTTTAATAAATTCTCCTTAACTAGTTTTCATGTATGTTTACAAGAGCTCGGTGATGTCATATGCTTAGCATTGGACGGGGTAGCGGAGTCCTTGGAACTCACATGCACATATTTCTCTCTAGTATGCCCCCTTCCCATATTACAAGATGGGCTAAAACATGAAACGTTATGAAAGTTGAGACCCTATAAGTATAACTACACGCACACAGGATTAGAATGCTGAATCAGCAGAGACATTTCATCTCTTGTTACACATCTTAAAGACCGCCATAAAGCAATTATGCATACGAGATATACTCTTAACCACCGCTTACCGCTATGTGAAATTTAATCCTTGTGAAGTCGAATATGCTACATGGATGCTCACAGTCGGAACATTTTTGTTGTATCCAAAACCTTTCTTGTTTGCGATTCACTTGGATTATGTGTTTTTATTATAACACTCAAACCAACCCAATAATCTTTGGACCTAACCTAAGAAACCAAGTCTCAAGGCTTATATCGCCCCTGAGTTGGTTTTGAGATGGTTCACTTGTTGAATGGCCAATGGTTGGAGTCTAAGCAACCACAATGTGAAATTTCAATTTCAATGCAAATTGAACTTCTTGTGGACACTGGCACTTCTAACAACTACCTAGTAGGCCATTGTGAAATTTCTATCCATGTCGGACGGATTATTATTTAATTGATGGGTGGGTTTTTCCAGGTGTTGACTTGTTAAGGAGAGAATTTATGTCTTCACCTGAAACCGTTTCTGTTAGGAATGATGTCCTAGTAGCAGTTGACATGGCATTTATTCGGGTATGGGTGAAGAAGTGGATATAGATACAGTTTAGAGGTCGGGATAATGGAAGAAAGCTCATATGGGAAGGAAAGCCAAGGAAGCATTAGAGATAGCCATGGAAAGGTAAAAGGACAGCCACGACTGGCTGATTATACAAATAAACATGGCACGAGTATCAATGGGAAATAACTTAAACTAAGAATAAAAGGGAGAACATAATCAATCCCAAAGCCAGGAAAATTGCACACGAAACCAATTTACCAACATAAACATTAATACAGTATCAAGATTGATGTAAAGTTGATATCTTAAAATGGATTTTGGTTACATATATACATACTACAGATGACAGACGGTGCTGGTTTTGCTGCAGAATTGATTCTTATTAGTTATTACAACTTATATTATGCTGCACAGTACACATGTGAATTGTGATGTGACTATCCATTCCAGAAAACAATTTACAATGCAGCAATGGAAGGCAGCTCCGCTTCTCCATCCACCTGCAAGAAACGTACATGCTGTGACTGTGTTTAATATAATATTATAATTCTAACAATAACATGGGTTTTAATTTTCAGGTACCTCTATATCCTTAATATCATGTTGTGATAGAAAACGTTCCAGTGCACCTTCACCATACAAGATTTTGGCCCCGCAACCCTGTCCTTCAACTCCCACAGCCTCCTCATCAACAACAACTGCATCTATTATGTCGTTGCCTGTTCTTACATCAGGAATCTGCAATGGATTCATTACAATTTAGATCATCATGTTTATTATAATTATTATTCCAATATGAAGATTAGGAGTAAGGTTCACAAACCTCATACATGGCATCCATCAATATGTTCTCTAACAACGACCTTAAACCCCGAGCACCCGTGTTTTTAGTTATGGCTTTTTTTGCAATTAGTCTCAATGCACTTTCTGTATAATGCAGCTTAACCTAAAAAACAACAACAATTGAGAAATAACAAGTTAATTTATTAAACTCAAGATTGACTGCAAAAACATACCCCGTTCATCTGGAACAACTTCTTGTATTGCTTGCCTAATGCATTCTTCGGCTCAGTTAGCACCTACAAAATAATGTTATGCTATCACTTCCATGTTGTTTCCTTTTCACTTAATGGGTACTCCACACGGGCTGTTTCTATACATGATTCTTTTTTTTTTTTTTTGACTTAATCTGCCCAGAATGACTTGAAAGACCTGGCTTGATGCATTAAAACACTAAGGGGGTGTTTATTTTTTACTTAATGTGGACTTAACGGGTTACGCAACAAAAGTATTAAGATACTAACCATTTACCTATTTGCCCTTCTTTTTTCCTCCCAACTAAAATTAAATTTGATGAATATCAAGAGTTTTTTGGAATGTAAAAGTAAAATGATCATTAGTCTCGTTCAGATGGTTTATTCAGTCTAGAAAAGAAACAGACAGCACTTTATCCACACATACATCGTTACCCATTCAGCCAATTTACCGATACACGACTCAACAGGAAAGTCAGTAACACAAATTTTCCCTCATTTAACTTTAACTTTTCCTTCCATTGTGCTGGCATTTCTCAAAAATAATGAATCATATCTCCAGATGGTACTAAACTAAAATCAGAGGCAAAAAGGCAGACATAAAGGGAATCGAAAATCTTAAGGAAACTTTTACCTGGACAAGTTGATTCTCTGTAAGAGCTAATAAGTTAACAAGTATCGGAAACCGTCCAACAAATTCAGGAATCAATCCGTAAGCAATGAGATCACTACTTTCAACCTGCCAAAAACAAAAGTCAACAAAGTTGCCTAGCAACATAATACATCGTATGGAATAAGCTTACAGTTTCCAACAAAGATGAAGTCACTGCAGCAGTTGTAACACCTCCAGTTCTCATGTTTGCACGAACAGGTGCCCCAAACCCAATCGAAGAGTCTTGTCGTCTGAAATAAAAACAGCCATGCCATGTCAGACAACACTCATCTCAAATACTTATAATTAACATATCATATATACCTTTCCGAAATGGTTTTCTCAAGATCTATAAATGCACCCCCACATATAAACAAAATATCTTTCGTATCAATCTGCAAACAAATATTAAAAAAAAAAAAATTACTAAATAAACTAGGAACCAGGTAATGAACAACAGTATCAAGGCTATATATTTTTTGTCCATAAAATAATTGTAATTTACCTGAATGTTGTCTCCTCTAGGATGCTTTCGTGCACCCTTCTCAGGTACATTGACAACCTGAAATACATCAACTTATATAGTGCTCCACACAATATTTATAAATAAACTAGTATATTTTTCATAAAGAAAAGAAAATACATACAGTTCCTTCTAGCATCTTCAATAATGCCTGCTGCACACCCTCACCAGAGACATCTCTGCTAATGTTAAGACTCTCAGCCTAAGGATATGATGAAAAGAAGAAGAAATTAATCAAGGTCAAACATGATATGATAATCATGAGATTGAACAAATTTAAGGAAAACCTTCTTTGTAATCTTGTCAACTTCATCTATATACACAATGCCCTGCTGCGCAGCTGCTACATTATAATCTGCAACCTGAAATACACAAAAAGTTATGATTAAATATAGGTATAAATGACTTCCATTTATTTGTGTATTATACCATCCTACTTCCATTTTTTTCCTTATTAGGACATTATACTTTGACAAACCTACCTAATCATTGTAGTGACAATTGCTTTGTATTTGGATGTCATTGCTATAACTGGATAGATTTTTCAAAGTACAATGTTGTAATAAGAAGCACTGAAAGTAGGATGCTATAATCAACAAATGAATGGAAGTACATCCCATCTCATATATGTTGCATAGACTGCACTATGCAGATAGTCAAGATACAAATAACAGATTGCAAGATTACAACAAAAGGGTCTAGTTTAGTGATCAGTATGTAACAACTATCAAGATATTGCTGCATAAGAATAGGCATAATTAACATACTGTCAGAAGCTTGTACAGAATAGATTCCACATCTTCCCCAACATAGCCTGCCTGCAAATAAAAAAAGTCAAAATGCACACATAATATATTAAAATTGTTCAATTTGATTAATCAACAAATAAATACTTGCCTGAGTAAGTGTAGTAGCATCTGCAATAACAAAGGGAACATTGACTAAGCGTGCCAATGTTTTTGCAAGCAGTGTCTTCCCTGTCATCAAAATTCCCAAATACTTTTTTTTTAGTGTCACATGTTATAATACAAAAGGAGATTCAAATAAGAGTAATAATAGCATGGAATATTACCTGAGCCTGTTGGGCCCATTACAAGAATATTACTTTTCTCAAGTTCAACGGCTTCACCATCCACACCATTTGCCTTGTCATTTCTCGAATTTCCTGCAGGCCTAACTTTGCAAGTTGTAATAACATATATCAGAAGCATTTGATTCCATAACCATTTAATACATACGCCAGATAACATCATATTTTATACTGAAAATGAAACAGACAGATCACTTTCTTAAATGAAACTGACAGACGGAACAATGTGCTTACTTTTGTGAACTGTCCATAAAGATCCTCTTGTAGTGATTGTAAACTGCCACTGAGAGCACCTGTATAAATGGAATTATAATCAGTCCTGTATATAATTTCACAGCGTACGCATACACACTAAAGATACAAGTTTTAACATGAGAAAGATAACCTTTTTAGCTCTCTCTTGACCAATAACAAACTTATCAAGCCCTTTACAGATCTCCTTTGGAGTTGGGAAACTGTTCCCCAAATTAGACCCTCCCCAATTCCCATCTCCAGAGCCTGACCCGAACCCATCGGTGGTTGGGTTACCAGCACCAGGCAACGGAACAATCTTAACACCATCACCAGGAGGTTGCCACACCTCAGGCGGCTCTCCAAAACCACCGCCACCACCAATACTGCCGCCATACATATTAATCAATCTCCACTTACTATTACTCTTGAAAGATTGGTATTGGTGAGAAAGATATTCATCTAATTTGGTTGTTGTGGGCCTTGAAGAAGTGAGATGGAAATTGGGAAGAGGACCAGTGTGAATATCGTGCGTTAAAAGACAGTATCGGAACTGTGAGAGTGACGATAAAGAAGCTGTGGCTCTGGATGATTTTGATCTTAGAACTGCAGCAGCCATGACGGGTGACGGAAACCCGAAAAACAATAAGAAAGATCGATCTTTTTAAGGAAACTTTTGTGGGAACGAAGGTATAAGATAAATGGTTTGAGAAATGAGAAGCTAGACCTAAACTGACAACCACCGAAAGACTTTGGGGGCAAATTTCTGGGTCGTTACGAAATGGGGCTGGTGAATGTTGAAAATAGATTCGATTCTTTGAAAGAAATTTTTTGGGGCATTTAGGAATTAAGAAACCGATTAGAGTAAAATCATGATGATGAAGGTGAATGTTTGGTGGGTGAATGGTGGATTCCGGAAGATTATCTTCTTTTTATTTTTGTATTTGTGAGGGCAAGCAGACGGTAGAGAGAGGCACAAGCAAGTAAGCAACCACGACAACAAATATCAGATGGTAATTTGATGAGAACAGGAAACACGAAAATTCACAAATGTCGTGAAAAAGGATAATTTTGGTTACAGCGGTGGTGTTGTTACTGTTATATCATATAATTTATATGTGCATGAAATTAAATCCATTTTTTATTTTTTTCACGCAAGAAAATATTCAGTTTTTCAAAAAATAAAAGGGCAATCTTCCCCTATTTTCAAGTATTGACAAAACAGATTCCATAATTACTGATAATAAATATAGAAATTGCAAAATTTCTCCTCCTATGAAAGTATGAAACTAGATGTTGTCTTTAGATTCAGAATCTTGATGTACTTCATGCATCTCAAAGGGTACATTCACATTGTCCATGGAAGACAAAATATCCAAGTCTAGGAATCATGAATGGACGGCCATCACAAATTGATAAGTAAAGATACGGACAAAAATTAAAACGTGTAAGAGTTATATAAGAAAAAAGTGAGGATTTCGTTAACTTTGAAAATGAAATTTTTTTGATAAAAATTTGATCATAAATAGATGACAATTCTAAGATATGCATTATATATTCTTGGTCTATATGGATGTTAAATTATTAAGTAACGGATGATTTGCAATTCTGCATAACACAATTTGGGTAAATAGTGATGATCTACGATTAGGATTTGGCTTCGTATTGTCAAGCATTCTTCTTTGCATCTACTTAGATAAGGATAATAGTTTAAGATTCACGTATCTATGCAAAGTGGTTCTATGGTCTAGCGGTTAGGACATTGGACTCTGAATCCAGTAACCCGAGTTCAAGTCTCGGTAGAACCTGTACCTTTTTTATCGATCTAACAAGTAAATTAAAGAAAACTATTTCCAACGGATTTTAAGTTAAGTCGTTTAAGATATAGTCAAACTAAGACAAAGTAAAGATTATTGTTGGAAATGGCTACTCGAGTTTAATTATAATGAAAACGTATAATTGTATTTTATCGATTGTAGATCTAACAATCAAATTAAAGAAAACTATTTGTAAGGGATTGTATGTTAAGTTGTTTAAGATATACTCAAAAACGTAGAACTCCCGCAATAGTTTTGTTCGGAAAGAAGTGAATGATTATTTTGATATGGTTTTCATAAACTATTAATATATAGAGCATGTATAAAATTCAAAAAGTAAACAAATAATTTTGATGGACCGACCTAACTTGGCTAGACATGTTATTACCTTTATACTTTGATCTATTATTACATTTACTCATCATTAGGGCTATAAACAAACTGAACGAATACGAACGAGGGCTTGTTCATGTTCGTTCGGTTAACAAATCATTTTGTTCATGTTCGTTTGTTTATGTTCATGAACATACTAAATGAACAGAGATAAATGAACACAATCAACATATATAAACATAAATGAACACAAAATAGTGTAATGTAATCAAATACTATTAACATATATAAACATAAAATGAACTTAAATTTAAACATAAACGAACGTTCACAAACATAATTGAACGAACGAGGTCATTGTTCATGTTCATAAACGAATATAAACGAACAACATAATTGAATGAACGAACATAAACGAACGGGAATTTGTGTTCATGTTCGTTCATTTATTAAATAAACGAACATAAACGAACATTCCCGCCAAACAATTCATGAACGGTTCGTTGAACGTTCGGTTCGTTTACACCCTTATTCATCATGTTTGATTTAGGGGTGAGCAAAATATCCATCTAGACCAAACGACTTAAACTCAAACCATAACCAGTATCGGGTCAGACATAATTACATATTGTAGGTCGGTACTTGGTTTTGCATTTTAGGTTGTTTTGGTTTTTGGTGCTTGTAGGGTAAGGTTCCTGTGGGTTCGGATTTTACTGGACCCGAACCGAAATTCCAAAAGGCTTTTAATTCTTAAACATAATTGTTGCAATCCACTAATTCCATACTAATCAACAAAACATGCTACTGTGGCCGAGTGACGACTCTCCCAAACAAACCAAACTCTGAAAACTTTTTGGTTGTCTCCAAAATCAACAACATAATAAATTAGAATTATTAGATACTAATAAACAGATATATATATATATATATATATATATATATATATATATATATATATATATATATATATATATATATATATATATATATATATATATATATATATATATATATATATATATATATATATATATATATATATAAAAGAGGCAATACACGAATAAAACAAAAAATAAATAAATAAAAGATGTTAATTGGTTTTTAGTTTGTTTTTTAGGTTTTGGAACAAACATATATATATATATATATATATATATATATATATATATATATATATATATATATATATATATATATATATATATATATATATATATATATATATATATATATATATATATATATATATATATATATATATATATATATATATATTCATTATTTATTTTGGTTTATTTGTTCGAAGGTACTTAATGTTATGGTGAAAATGCAAGGAATCATGGAACTATTGTAAGGGACCCTTCGTGCATGTGTTTTTTCGGTTTGCATTGTGATTATACAAGTATATTAAACATATTTTCAAGTATTATTAGCATGACTTGTCATGAATTATTAAATACTATGACATGTTAGATCAAGTGTCATAAAAGTGGAAACAAGCAAATTGTGAATTCTAGTATATGGATACAATGAAATGTTGTTAGTAAAAGATGATTTATTATCACTGTGAATATTGATTGTAACATGTTCATTCTAAGTATCACACATGTATTGGAAAAATTGAGGTTTTTCCAATGAAACACAAACATGCACTTATGCTTGAATTATGTATATGCATCAAGAATGTAACAAAATGCTAAGTGAAATGGATTGAGTTATGTTGTCATCAACATCATGACATTATGATTGATCTTATGTATTGACTGTGCTGTTTCTTAACACCCCACAACATTGACACGACCTTCAACTGATCTAAAATGTCCCTTAAATTGAAAACATGTTGTACTATACTCAACCACTCGATAAACTCATTCAGATAGGCCTTTCTTGTGAACTCGGGAATCTCGACCCTCACCTCATTGTGTTTATATTAAAACCATGTTGGAGGTTGATAAAATAGTTCCCTCTCATCATCACCCAATTCCTAGACGTTGAGATATGTTTCGGTTTCCTCACCTCGTATCTCTTATTGTAATTCTAGGTCTGTATTTTGTGTTGAAGTCGTTTGTTCCCTATGCCACATGGATCTTGTTGGTGTTGGCATCGTTGCCTTGATGATTAACAGCCCCTCAAGATCTTCCACATCCACAAACAACGAGATTTTCATCGGCCATTGAGCACCAAAAGCTGCAATACCAAATGATGCATGATCGACAATCTCAATTGGTCACACAAGAAGAACAGGAGGAACACTCAAAGAAGCCCGACTAAGGCCCAAACTGATTATAAAAATGTAAAAAGATACTTCCTATAAAAACAAACTGAGTACTTATAATATGATTAACATAATCTAGAAATTGGATTCGATTATAAAAGTATATTCTAATTAAAAGTCACCACCAACTAACTAAAACGAAATGCAAACAAAAATTAAAGAGTAAATTACAGTTTTGGTCCCTGTGGTTTGGCCCAACTTTCAATAAGAGTCTGATTATTGGATTTTCACTTTATGGGTCCTTAATGTTTGAGTTAGATTGCAATTTTGGTCCCTTCGCCAGGTAAAAAGACAAATTTATTTTTCTTTTAATGTTTTATTATTATTGGTAATTAAAAAAAAATACTATGTATCTCTTTGTCTCTCTCTAAGTCACAGTCCTCTAGCATAGCCCACATCGTGAATGAACTTCAGTTACTACTCCTCTCATTCGGTGCAACCGACCCGACACTTTCAGCGCTCGAATATTATTTCATCCGCACCACATAAAACGACTACCATCAAATGTCTGCCATAAACGATTTCGTTCTACATTTCGAATGGAAAGAAGTGATCCCCATATTTGTCGACGACGGTTACGGTGGAAACATAATTTCTGCATTGAGCGACGCCCTTTCCAAGAAACAAGCCAAGATTTCTTACAAAGCTTCATTTACTCCGGGTGAGTCGGAAAGTGGCATCACCAACTACTAATCGGAGTCAAATTTATGGAGTCTAGGGTTTACGCTAAAGATGGATAAATTAATGATATCGTCAGATGTGGCGGAGTGCGTGGAAACAACCACCGTAGAGGGGGTGGAGCAGGTAGCGAATGAACCACAAATTTGGATCCGGCATGGAAACATTTTCTGAGAAGGTAGAAACTTTATCCAAGGTTTAGAAATTCTTTTTGTTTTTTGTTTTGCCGTGTCATGGATCACTATCATGAGTACTTCCTTGCCAAGGCCCGAGTTTTGAGTCAGAATTTTCTTTTTGTTCTGGCACCACCGTGGTTCAGCTCCTATGAGCGAACCTTCCTATGGGTGGCTGGGTTCAAGCCGGGTCATGCCCTCAATGTTGTGAAAATATGTGGGTTGTAATCTCTTCCTACGACGACATTCCACACTCGTACACCTCCCCTGTTGGACGAGGATAAATTTTGGGATCCATCGTAGACCACCATAGGCCGGAGAACAAGTAAGAAAAAGAGCATCGGCTGTAATCGTGAGGAAGACGATGGTATGGTAGGGTGGAGAGAGAGAGAGAGAGAGAGACTGGAAAGGGGTGGGGTGGGGTAAAGTTTTTTTTTTCTTTTTTTAATTCATTTAATAAATAATATACTAAAAAAATAAAAAAATTAATAAGGTTAAATTTGTCTTTTTACCTGGCCAAGAGACTAAAACTGTAAGCTAACTCAAACCTTAAGGACTCATAAAATGAAAATCCAAAAATTGGACTTTTATTGAAAGTTGGGCCAAACCACAGGGACCAAAATTGTAATTTACTCAAAATTAAATAATACTGAGAAATAGAAAAACAACAATTCAGCCTCTTAAAGATCTTTAATAGGTGACAAACATCGTATGTCATGACAAAGCGATGGGTTTTGTTCGTTGGCTCGTTCGAGATCAACCATGTGAAATTCAATCCGTTCCGACACCTAAAACAAACGTAACTAACTTATCCAAGTGATTAATTTGTGATGATATCATCATTGACATACCACCTTCTAAATCATAAAAGCTTGTCAAAGAGACTGCATAAAACTGAGGCCAATTCAATTTTGGTCCAACTATGGATTAAACCGAGACCAATTCAATTTTGGTCCAACTATGGATTTTCAATCGGGACCAATTCAATTTGAAGTCTTTGCAAAATAAAACCCAAAACTTCTAAAATTGTAACACTTTGTGAATTTGGGATGTATGATACTTGATTCATGGTGACCTACTCACCTTTACACATATTCGGCCGGAGTTAGCATAAAAAAATTGATTTGGGCAAACAAATATAATAAATTAGTATTCATAGAATATTTGGTAAAATAGAAAATAAGATTAGTTGATACTTATAGAACATTTAGTATGTTAGTATCTACATTTGATATAGTTATTAAAGAAATGATTTATGAAAATATATTGATTTATAAAACTAACATATAAAAATAAAAACATATTAAGAAAATTAGTTATGGTTGTTGGAAAATATAATGGTTTTGTATGAATACAGTGGTGAATGTTATTCATCAAAAACATGTTTATATAAATCCACATGCCTTGTCCAATAAGTGTTTGGATGAAACGGAGGTAGTGAGTTCGAGTCAGTCCCTTCCAATTTTCCTTTGTTTGTAAGATAGACAAACTAACAAAAAAAAAACCCTTGCATTTTGCGCCACTTTTCAATTTGTCACCCTAAAGGTCATGTCATCATATAATGTTCAACTTCACCATACCACACAGAGCACCACTCATGGAATATTGCCGACTCGTGACAACCAAGAAGTGACCTAAAAAAAAAAAAAAAAAAAAACTTCCATAATGCAAGGGCTTTTTTGGCCACATACCCTTTTCATTATAAGAAAAACCGAAGACCAAATTTTTTGGGCGACTAAAAAATGTATATTTTGTCAATTAACATGGATCTAGTCGTGGACCGGACCCACACTTTATATCATGTAATATCCGTGCCCAAGAACAAATTAACTAAACAATTAGTCCCTGCCTTCCATCACACAAGAATGCATCATCATCTTCTTTAACCATAAACTATAAACAAACCTATTCAGTCTCTTGCATAACCTACAATTTAAATAAACATCAAACTAAAATCTTCAACATTCCGTTTTCATCTAGGAGTTGATCTCCTTGGAGTTGCTGGAACCGGGTACTGCATAATATTCAAAACAATTTCACACAATTTATCTTTCTTGAATCAAGATTCAAAAACTTGCAGTAGCCAAATCTTGAATAAACCAGTCACGTATTCTTTGATTTAGGAACTTTGATTAATCAATTTCTCCTAAATACATAATTAGTTGAGGATCTTGAATTAAAAACGGGTACATGATTGTTTACCTGGATTGCATAAGGTGAGCTTTGTGCCATGAACCTCACAAACTCTTGCTTTTTAACTTCAAAAGTGTA
This sequence comes from Cichorium intybus, assembly GCA_023525715.1. Classification (NCBI taxonomy): domain Eukaryota; kingdom Viridiplantae; phylum Streptophyta; class Magnoliopsida; order Asterales; family Asteraceae; genus Cichorium; species Cichorium intybus. The sequence continues at coordinate 1,202,135 of CM042014.1, read as the reverse complement.
CCGGATCTGTGCCAAGATTGATTCTTCCACCTGCAATGTTTCCACCATTGTTTCCTTCTCCCATTTCAACTCCTTCATTTGCGTCTCAATTTCAACCAAGTTCTCAGGCAGATAATTACTTACTGCAAATCTAACATCCATCTCTTCCCTAAATCGGATAAACCAAATTAAATTACACAAGAGCTTCAAAAACAAGTGATGGTTTCAAAATACTTACCGACTGCCAAAAACAAATATTCCGTTTCCTCTTATCATCCCACCATCAAGTGATATGGCTCCATCTGATATACAAGGGAGTGCCTGTAGCATATTGGCTCTACTTGTATAAACTTGCAACTTTGAGAAGAGAGTATAGAAAAGAGTCTCTCTGAGCCCATATCCATTACTTGTAAAAGACAACAAATGTGGAATATCAATATGGATCATATTTACAGCAAACCCGAGAAACCCTGGTGGACACATTCCATTTGGTAACTTTGGTTTCACAAGAGCAAGCCTTCTTTGCGGGTCATCAGGCATAAACTCACCAACGTATGCTCTCAATTTTTCAAGACAGATGACATCAAAACGTCCTTCCATGCTCCTTCCCATTGAAGCTCCAAGCCCATAAACTCCTGAGCTTTTACTTATGAAGCCTTCTGTCTCATAAATTTCAAGAGCTTTGACTCCATCATTTTTCATGCAGACTAATGCTAACATAGTATCTAGCCCAAGGTACTCGGATAGAAGCCTGGGATCCATACAAGTTTGAAATTAATTCTAAAACCTAATAGGCCAGTATATTTACAAGTGATTGATAATATGACTAACCTGCTAAGATTATCATTGTAAACTTTTCCAAGAGTAGCAACAACACCTATGACATCTTCGGTACAAGATGTTGGATCATCATGAGTGACATGATACTTGTGTTGGCATACAATGGCAGCAGCTGATTTCTCATGCTGCATTATGTGTTCAATGGTTGCCTGCTCACTCAGTGAGTTGGAATCATTCTCATCTTCTTCCATATGTGTGTTTGCTGAAAGATTCTTTCCAAGAGTAACTGAGTGATTACATGACATCGGAAACAAATTTCAGAAGGATTTGGGATACTTAACAACACATAATCACATAGACACAGCTATTTAAAGCACCTTGAATATCTGCAATCTGGTCATCTAAGCTGCTTATATGAGTCTTTATAAATTCAATATTTTCTTCAACATCTTTTACATTCTGTCCTAGCAATAGCAGTTCATCCTCAAGTTTCTACAAAGATAAATAAGCAGAACAAGTGTTAGTACTGGATGAAACAAAAATATTCCACCATGACATTGATAAAAATGATTAAAATATTGGAATTAAGTATTACAGCTCCAGATGCGGTTAACAACCTTTGAAGAAGATACAAGTGATTCTGCCTGAGAAAATGCACTGTTTGCCATTCCATCCGTGGCATTAGCAACATGAGGTGAGCCATTATGACTACCATAGTTGATTGGTGAAGGAACTTGTACACTTAACAGCCTTGCATGTACTGGCGTCTGAAAGTAAGAAACGACTATTAGAGTTTCTGATTATTTTTGGTCAAAATAATCCGATTTGGAATCCCGACGACACCTTGGTTAGCTCCTATAACATTTTCATCTTACAGCTCAGTTAATGGTCTTTTACAGGCATTTTTGTCATTGACTAATTATATATCTATGTAAAGCTGCAACGAGTGCAGCTTTTTCGTTATGATCTTGTAAAAATTTTCTTAAACCCCACTTCAAAATTCAAAAATTGACCAATCGTATCAATTAACGAAGCAACTGTCGCATTCTCCTCCACAGAACTTTAACTTAAAATAGATTTGAAGATCTTTCCATAGTTCACCACAGAAAAACTGTCAATTAAGTTCGATATGAAAAACAAGAAGAAATGCGAACCCTAAGTAAAACTGATACCTGTTGGTTAGGCGAAAACATGGTGATTTAAACGAGTCAGGCTTGCGAAAAATGTGAATTTGATTTCCTCTTTCGCCTATCTCATACAGTCACACATACGAGGACAGCCGGTGTGCGTGTATGTTACCAGTTGAAACTTCATCATCACAATGGACCGCCAAGTGACTTTTTGCACTGCTCTGTTTTCGTAAATCCTTAGACCAAAATTGGGCACATTTCAATATTTCATGGGTAAATTACAAAATTTTCCCTCACTTATAGCCGTTGGACAATTCTAATTCTTGAATATTTGAAAGGACATTCTTGGTACTTCAATTATTGCAAACTTACCATCTTGCTCCCCAATTCATAAAAAAAAAATAAAAAAATAAAAAAGTATATGTCACCCAACTAGGAAACAATCAAGTGATCAACAAAGATCACCCAAGATGGTTTAAAATACTTTGATTGCAAAGTGTATAATGAAAATTTATTGTTTCTGTATTTTGTTAATTAAAATCGTCAAGTTTTTTATGTAATCATAATTTCATAATTGTATAATAATTGCGAATTATATTAATGTCACTCAATGAAATTATTTTCTTTTTATCACATGCTATAACGTTGTAGAGATCTTTCACGAAAGATGTCACATGACGCTTATGTGGTGGCATGTCAACTATCACATAACCAAAATTATCATGCCACATGATAACCTACTAAAATATTTATAAATAATTGCATCATTTATGAGATTCTTTTTAAAAATGTGGAGATAAGAAACACTACAACCATCTTTTACAGAAAGAAACGTAGATGATGATAATTTTAAGTATTTGATTGTGTCACGTAGATTGAATGACAAAAGTAAGCATGCTTTTTAGGAAGCTTGATTGCCATCGGTAACTATTTTGTGTTGGTGGATGTATTTCTCCCAATTACAACTTTCATTGTGCTCTAACCAAGTAAAGCGAGACTTTTATATGATAGGTTAGATTCATTGGGAGATTGGACTGCTAGAAAATCAACGATATAATACTTTGTGTGACCTCATCCTCACCACAATATGATCTTTAAATTGTAAGCAACTAAAAATATACTAAAGATTATCACGTTTTAAGAGATGTGTGTTTGACACAAGAAGGAAGTACACAAAAGTAAAACGCGTGCTTCAAATACCAATTGTTCTTGGAACTATGACCCCAAGAATAATAATCATGGGTGATCTCCAAATGAATTTATATAGATAGCTAAGTATGGTGTTTTCATTGGAAATGTTGATATAAACATAACTTTGTGATGCATAATCTTTTATTGTTTCACCATTCTATACACAACAACCTCAATGTTACATCTATCCCCATATCTTCAAATGGCCACAATTGACATGCTTTTTATCGACTAAGGTAGAGATCAGCAAACTACGGACCACCAAACTTAGCACCAAGGACTGAGCTTGGAATTTCCATGTTGGAAGATAAGACATTAGTGTGGCTTTAAAACATTTTGGCAATGCTTATTACATGTAAATATATTTATATTGTGTACCATAATGTTTGTCATAATAGAATATCAGGTCCTTAGACTTTAAATATTTGTAGTATGATACAGGGCCGGCCGGGAGATTTTGGAGGCCCTGTGCAATTTAATAAATATAGGCCCTAATAACTTGTAAACTTGTGCAATTTTTTTTCATATGGTAATATATTTATTATACAAACTTTAAATTTTTTTTTTAAACAGCAATGAAATAACTTTATTAAAGCAATGGTGCCAGCGGGGAGCTGGAACATAGAAACAAATACATCGTTTTTACAAAAAGAAAATAATAGCCATACAACTAAACTAAAATACCATCAAGAAGCCACCAAATGAACAAACCGGAATGTAAGTAAGTAACAGCAACTCCGCCCACAATCCAATTGAAACCAATCAATACTAATAAGAGAATACACCTCAAAGAATCCGCTTCCAGAAGATGAAGAAAAGCACCGGGGGTATTTTGGACCAAAATAAAAGATCTGAGCACCACCATCTAAAATAGTGAAATTGAATTGAACAGAGCACCACCATCTGAAAGAATCGACTCTTAAGTAGTATATCCATGCCAAGACCAGCGCCAAGTGTAATTTGGTCCAAATCTAAAGAACTGAATAGTGCACCAGATACCAATTTTCATATGCCAAACTTGTAGAATTCTGGTTTTTGAAGTGATCAAGATTTGAACTTTTTTAGTGCTATGCAAGTGAATTGACAACAACCAGCTCCTTAAGACCAATCCTCCACAAACAGCAATCTGGAATGCAATCTTTAATACAAAATACAAAATATAAAATAAAAATAGACCTACTTCTACTTGAAAAACCCAATTCTTCTCGTATTCCCTGATATAATCTTGTCCTCTAATTTCTGATTTCAACTTCAGAGTCAGAATTCTGAAATGTAAACAGATTAACAAAAGATAAAATTAAAAAGATTAGAACCTCAAGCTCTGAATTCTGATTTCTGAAAATCAGAAATTAATCAATCAAACCTTAGCTCTTAATGTAATAATGTTATACCTTTGTTCCTGAAATCCACTAATCATGTTCTGATTTTCGGACACCAAAGAGAGATTGAGGGTGGAACTGATGAACTCAGTGAGCGAGGAAGGTAAACAACGAGCCAAAGAGGGAAAAACTGATTCCAGTTTTGACGATTTGACTTCTGATAATCTAATTTAGAAGAGCCGATTCCAATTCTGATAATCCAATGAAGTGATGTTGCAATGTTTCTGATTTCCGAGAAATAGAAGATAGAAACTGGTTTTAATTTTTGATTTGAACAAAGAAGGAAGAAGATTAGAAATATAGGATTTGGATGATATCGATTTCTGAATTCTGATTAGATTTTGAATGCCCTTTCCTCGCCATCAATCATCATTATCGCGTGTGGTTCGGTAAGGGAATGACTAAATAAACACCCTCTTTTTACTTGATATACACTCTATTCAAAGTCAACTGTTTTTTATTTGTTGAATTTGTATTGTTTTCCGTAAAAATTAGAAATGATTGGTTGAAAACTATTTGACTTATATTTAAAGGTGTATGTGGGGTGTTTATATAGTAGCACCCTTCGGTAAACAGCGAAGATAATCGTTTCGATTTCCTTTCCCGTTCTCGATTTCCATGTTGTTCCCGATTTCCCGCGCTTGCTGATTTTAGATATGCGTAAAAAATTGCAGGCATCTTTATTCCTTTAACCTAACGAGCCTAATATACAACACTTCAAATTTTTGGGCCCTTAGGAATTAGTGGGCCCTGTTCACTAGCACCTTTTGAACACCCCTTGGGTCGGGTCTGGTATGATAGATATGACAATTGTCTATAACTTGAGTGATTGTATTTGTGTAGTTCCAAACTCTTTCCCATAAGGTGTAACTTGTGAAATTATTGCCAAGTAATGTTGAGTAACTTTGGATGCTCAAGAGTCTCAGGTTACATATAGATACTCTGATATATAACACCATTATCATGAGTGTCAAATGCATCAATCGAAATAACAACATAGACACCATTACGAGAAGAAAGGAGACATGTCATCATCTTCTTCAAAGCCAACACTTCCAAGTAGGTATATTTGAATCATGATGAAACTTTTGTAAAATTGATCCTGTGATTATGCATGCATGTTCAACATGTGGTATTAGTATCAGAGTTTGGTTGGAAATTTTCATGCTTGAGTTTGATGTTGGTTCTTATTTGATAACCATTCTCACTACAATCTAGATTTTTGTTTCCAATTGCCTTTAATAATGTGTCTGTGTGATGAATCATAAAACAGACATATTATATTGATAAATCACTCGACTATCAATGATCAAAATTGTCATCCGCAAAGGCTAAAAGGAGTTTCGTAAGATCTTCAGATATATCACTCGACTATCAAGTGATCAAAAATGCCACCCAACTTTCAAGTAATTGTTGTTTACACACATAAAAAAAAGTTGGGCGATATCTTCTTGATTCCAGAATGTTTTAGTTACAAAAACATAATAAAGTAACCTTTTGGCGGTAGGTTGAGTTATTACTCCGAGTGATTCTAGCTTTTCTACAAGATAATTTCCGTTGCAAGCAGCTAAAATCTTTATTAAAAGATAAGTAATATTTAGAAATGTCTGTTTGAAGTAGGATAGAAGTCCCGGCTTTAGAGACAATTGTTACAAGCTATGACAGATCCTTATATAGTACACTGTTGACTTTTCAATTAAAGTCTGAAAATTTAAAACTATGACCAAGTAACTGAAAGTCGTACCTAAGATATCCTATGACCAACGGAAATTTCACACATTTAAACGAAATAAAGAGCAGAGAGATCTAAAAGAAGGAATAGTCAAAATTTGAACCCCTAACTAGAGGTTCAAAACAAAACTGGTTACCAGATTTAGATCCGGGTCGATCTGAAAGCGTTGATTGAAATTGGTTTGGTTGAATATGATATGATCTTAACTACATCTCATTCTAGATGTTGAATACCTGATTAGGAACGGACAATTGGAACCGGTTACAAACCAATCAGTGAAAACTGGTTCAAACTATTTACATTGGTTCACACTATTTTTTTGCATGAAAGGGGTTTGCCGTTTGCTGTGTAGAACCTAAAAATGGAATTGGTTAAAAAGCAGTCCGGATTGATTTAAAGATGAGCTAACGATGAACTGAGTCAAACTGGCATAAGCCATTTGTCCATACGTCTCATCTACCAAGACCTTATAATCCCAAAAGAATATGCAAAGCTAAAGATGGTGAAATACAAAACAATCTGTTGTTATAATGTTTACTGATTCACCATTCTACACAAAAATAAGCTGAATCGTACATATATATATGATATATGATATATCCTCAAATGACATGATTTGTACAGCATCACGGCATGAAGAAGCAGAGTATTTAGAAGAGCAAAAAAGACGAAGACAGATCAGCCACAAGGAGTGAGCTTTGAATTTCCAGCACCGCGAGGATTCTCATCTTTCCAGTCATCAAACGCGCGTGCCTTGTCCTGTGCAGCCTCGTCATCTTCATCTTCATCTTCATCATCATCGGCCCCACCTGCTCTGGGCTTCCACTTGTCATTGTGCCATGAAGTATTGGCTTCTTGTATCATCTTAGCAGTACTCTCCTGAAACTTATTCATCATCTCCATCTCCTTCAACCCAGCTTCTTCTATGCTCATCGTTGGCAATCTGAAAACAACACCACCATCCATTTACAAAAAAAAAATCACAGACAGCAAAGAGTTGTTCAAGTATATGATATGATAAATGATAATACCTGTGACCAGGTTGGAAAACCTGTGCAGCAATCCTTTCCCTGTCGCTTGTGAGGCTTCCACCCACGAGACTGGCGGGTCCAAACATGAGAGGTTGGTGTTTGTGATGGTGTGACTGTGAGACCTTGGCTCGCCCCTCCAAAACATCTTGAGCAAAAGTAGCACATGTAATAGGTGCTGCTGGTTTCATGTACCGAGCACGAGCAGCAGCATTTCGATGCCAGTCTTCTACCGTCTTAGCTCTCTCCTCAAGAACAGCTTCTGAAACTTCAATACTTCCTTCCTGCAAACAAAACAATACAACCTCACAATCATCTCATATCTTCTACCATATTCATCATCAACTCCGTTTGCTATACTATACCTGCTCTTTCTTTTCCTTTATTGCAGACAGCATTTCCTCCTCTTTCTTCAGCATTTCCATCAGATCAAGAGCCTATGTTTTCATTTTCATTTTCATTTCATCATGGAATGGTGAGAAACAATTCAAAAATTACGGACACTAACCTTGCAGATAGCCAATGAGATGGTGGTAAGCCATGCCTACAAGTTAAGTTTACGAAACTAGATTAGACTACAGCAAGAATAGCTGAGAAATTGTTGTTAAAACTTAAAACCAACTCACCTCTCTTTCCTCTTCCCCATCATCATCTGCCACATCATCATCTCCAGCATCGACAGGAGTAGATAGGGCTGCAGCTTTGGTTGAGCGCCCACGTCGTTCTTTTCGTTCTTTTAATTCTAAAAGCTTTGCCTCTGCAGCACGTTGGCGTTTGAACCGAGCAATCTAGATTGGTCAACTCAAGTCAACACCTTAATATTTCTCAAAACATAACATATAAATATAATAATTGCACAGCACAGCAGTTACCTTCTTAGCCCTTCTATCTACACCTCCTCCTTGTACAGATGCTTCCAACTCATCTTCAGGTACAAGCTCCATTGCATCGCAGAATGTAAGAAATTCCTACACAAGTACATTCAACGTTGTGTTTCACAATGTATATGATATATATCTTAATTAAATTGATGAATATACCTTTAACTTGGCCTGTGAAACCTTCAAAATCTCTATCCTATCATCATGTCCAGTCTTCTCTGTCAATTCAGCAATATAAAATGGCACCTGTTCCCATTACAACTTCAACATCTTACCATACATATCATTCTTTCAACATCAATACAAGATCTTAGCATTCAATGAACAACACCACTATATCTTCAACAGACTATAAAGCAGGATCCTATGTCTGAACTCAAACAATTAAGCTAACAGCCATTGTGAAAGAATACCATTATGCATTTGATAGCCAACTCAATACCCTCCAGTATATGCTCTACGTGGTTTTGTTGTTGAGATTCAACTGCAGGTTCGCATAATCTCTACAACAACCCTATCGCCTTGCAAAATTACTGCATTCCTAAAACTCCATTGCTTCCTAAACTCACCACTTAATCTCCTACAATCTTAAATGCTAACAACCGGCATTGGAAAACATCTGGCTACTAAACAGTGGGACCCACATATACAATATATCCACACGCCTTACATAACCTGAAGAACGCTGTCCCTAGATGAATTTAATGACAAAAAAACCCAAGGGACTGTGTTATTTTTGTGATAACAAATATGAGGTCAAAATTGTACGACAGTAAGTTAGTTATGAAGTAGAAGAAGATATGCCCTGAATGGAACCCAAATTGAAGCATGATTTCCCCAAATTCTGATAATGGATGTAAGGAGCCCTGTGAGTACCAGAAACCACCACCATTCATCCTACCCTTCCAATTTCCTTACTCAACAAAACACCCACCATATGATAGATATAATTTTTCTAATATTCTTTTCTGTTTTATTGGACCACAGTCCACATGGCTACTAGTATATAAGTGTGGGCAAGGTTGTTAGATATCTAGCTTGGTTATGATAGTATATAATTGAGGGATATTAGGGGAAGAGAAATCAATGAATGATGTATCTTCTTCACTAGGTTCTTCTCTGTTTTCCCTCAATATTTCTCTCTCAATTACAAGAGCCATTCTTCTAAATTGATTCTTGAGATTTATCACTTGGCCGCTGATTGTTCAGTCTCAAGTGAGTTGTCGTTTAGTTGGAGCTGTAGTGGGCATCAGAGATCATATTGACTTACATTGAGCAGGGGATTGCATCACCTCCATACTCAATTCAAATATGACCATTAGGTTTACATAATAATTTTCCAAAACGCAAAAAAATATATCCTTTTCATGCACAAAGTATCTTATTAACTGACAAACAACAAAACCAAGAGACTAAGCTACTTCATTTCCCTGATCGAAACCTATAAACAGCGCGTAAAGGTAATTGTGAAAGATATCAGATAAAATCGACCAAATAATGGAAGAACACCAGCATATAAGTTCTCTACGATCTATATGACAAACATAAGAATAACAGAAACTAATATTTACCAGAATATATTTGAGATTTGTAGTGCTGATATCTTCCTTGGTCTCGTTAGCTGAAAACAACCCTAATTTACCGATCATTTCCTCGCACTGTTGTAATGCTTCGCAGCCCTTTCTCAACGTCTCCTACAAATAACAAATTATGATCGCGTAAGATACAAATGTATATTAACTCGAAGAAGAATATGTATGTAAAAAAAATACACATACACACCTTGTCGACGGCAGAATCGGTTGCAAGAAGGTGAATTTTGCGAGCCTGCTCGAAGAGCGTCGGCAAAGACATGTCTTCCATTTTGAGTGAACCCATCGGCGATCGGAAACTGAGAGACGATTCTTGTTTCGCGAGAGAGATGGAAACAGAGAGTGGATCAGATGGCAGGGAATCGGGTAAGACCCGTTGCAGTCGTAGATCCGAAAGAGAAAGAAGACGAGGGTTTTTCTCCGGTACGAGCACCGCCTTTTGTCGACAAATCAACGTGGCCGTCGGATCATGGGTTATGGATGTAGTTTAAATCATGTCCGGCCGTTAGATGATATTCTATTTCTAGAGCATTCATAATTTTATGAGAAAATTACACGAGAGGTCATATGGTTTGGGATAATTTGCATATTTGGTTCCTAATTTTTTTTTAACTCGGACGGTCTTATTGTTTAGTGTTGTTGCGCGCTTGGTCCTTGGTCCTATCATATATGAAATGACTATGTTACCATTATCTATTCCTTTTTTATTTAGTTTACTATTTATTATTATTATTAAACAAAATAATCTTTTTAAATATTTATAACAAAAAATAGAAATTTAAACCCACCGGCCAACCCTTATGACGGATCCCTATTATTGTCTCCATTTCACTCTCCCCTCTCGCTCCTCATCGGAGACCATTATCGGTGGGTGTAACAGGAAGTTGCAAATCAAGTTGGACAAGTGGTTTTTAGTTCCGGCGAAATTGAGAGAGAGAGAGAGACGAAGTAGCTACAAATCGAGGAAGCAAATTTGATTTTATGCATTGGGCCGGTAGTGTGGGAGAAAGAAAAAGAGAGACAGAGGATCAGAAATCGGTTATGGGAGAGGGAGGTCGACACTTTGCTCAATTTTTGTATATTCCGTTCCAATTGAAAGGGATTTTTCAATGATTCGGGCTGTCTTTCAATTTCAGGTCTGGGTTTGATTTCAGGGGTTATTTTTTCTGGTTTTGATTTTGATTTCAGGTTTTGTTGCAAGTGTGGTTTCGATTTCAGAAATTGATTTTTGTTTGGCTTTGATCTTGATTTTAGGTTTAATTTTGTTGACTACTGGTGGTGCCGTAGGTGAACGTGGTGGTCACTGGAACTGTACGAGGTGTTGGGGAGGTTGCTGGAGATGTTTTGTGTGGTGTCGGAGATGATTGCTGGAGGGATTGAACTAGATGTATTTTTTGGGGTCGAATGTAGGTGTTCTTCCTGTAAGCTTTGTATTCTTCTCCGGCGAAGCTGGTATGATTTCTATCGATGACTTCTGGTTTATGGTTTGAGTTTTTTATCGATGACTTCTACACTAGACAGTGGTTTGATTTTGAGGGTGGTGCTATGGTGACTGGCGAGAATACTTGGTCGAAAAGAGGTGACGACGTAATTGTGGGTTGTGATGTCGGAGATAAGAGTTGGCGACCGGATGGTGGTTAGAACTCGACTCCATGGATACCAAAAGATAGAAGGGGAATAGGGCATGTGGGTGGGGGTAAACATGGGGCTAGGGTTGGTTTTTTATTAAACTATAAATTACTAATAATAATAATGTAAATTTAAAAAATAATAATAATGGCAGTATAGTCATTTTAAGTGTAGTAGGAACCAAGCGTGAAACAAAACAAAATAATAGGGACGGTCCGAGTTAAAAAATAGTTAGGGACCAAACACGTAAGTTACCCCAAACCATAGGGACCATTCGTGTAATTTACTCTAATTTTATAGATTAAATAGTAAATATTGGGGTGTGTTACAATTTTTTTATAACTAGTAATGTCTAAAGGGACTAAAATTGCAATTATCTAAAATTAAAAGTATAGGGATTGAATTTGCAATTAGTTTATTTATGTTGAAATGACAATATTGTAATTTTGGTAAACATAAGGTATTTTTTTAACTTTTTCTGACTTTTAATAGTGTATATATATATATATATATATATATATATATATATATATATATATATATATATATATATATTTTTTTTTATTTTTTTTTTGAACGGCTGATTAGTTGTTAGAAGTTAGTACACCTTGTTAGTCAACTCCGTCTATGCTTGGGATAGAACCCAAGACCTCCAATCTGAGAGGCAAAACCTCTACCAAGTAGAAGATTCGGCAGCTACTGCGGCCCCTGATGAAAACGTCAATCTATATATACATAGAAATAGTTTAGAGTAAATTACAGATTTAGTCTCTGTAGTTTACACAAATTTATAATTCAATTCTACGTCAATCTATATATACATAAATATTGCGACGGCCAGTAATCAAATTTATGTGGAAGGTCATCCTAGCAAGGTTTGGTACACCTAGGGTGTTAATTAGTGACAACGGTAGCATCTCGAAGCAAGCAATTGTACACGATCAGAATAGCGACAACTCGACGCGACATTCTAAGAATCGCAATGCAACAAAACCCTAATCTTCGTAATCTGTATAAAAGATGGTCGTGCGACCGTTCAAAGATAGTGGTACTATCGACGAACAGTTTCGATAATTTCAACAAAAATCCGATTTTTAGCATCAAGCAATGGATCAAAACAACTCAAAACAGTACAAAATCATGATTATATGGCTCTGATACCACTTTTGGAATACGATAGAAAAATAGCAACGCAATGGAAACAAAAACAAAATATCGTATTCCACATCAAATCACAAAATCATGCACACTTTTGTAACTGTAGACTCAAGAGGGATCAAGATATACCTTTTATGATTTAGATCTAGTCTTGTTAGGACGTATAGAGCCCAAAGTAGAACTTCTCTAATGGAATCACACCCAATACACCGATCTAGCACCCATTGATAAAATATAAACATTTGTTTGAAGTTTTATTAGGTTATCTTCCGGGTATATGAAGAAATCGGACAGATACCGAGGGTGGGAGGAGTTTGACGAATTTAGGGTTTCTAGGATACCCTACAACTCTAATCTAGGATTGTATTTATAGTGTCTTTCATCCCTATCTTTTCTCTTGTGGATAATGACTATTTGAAATTCAAACTGTTGATATTTTCACTTTAGTCATTTATTCTATTTTAGTTTCTAATTAATATATCATTACTTTGATATATTAATAAACTTAGCTCATAAAGTTTATTTTTCGATATCTTTTTGTTAAATCGTCTATTGTGTGCAACCCAAAAGGACCCACGATTTATAGTAATATTACTAACTTATTATGACCATGGACATATAACCAACAAAATATGCCACTAAAACCTGTAAATAAATACTGTAGTGGCATAACCAAAAAGTATCACTAAAGACTTTTAGTGACACTTTTTTTTGTCGTTGATCACCAAGGGACGCTTTAGTGGCACTTTCTTGGTAATTAGTGACATCTTTTCAATGTCACTAAGTGTCATTTTATTTATAGTGTGTAACTTGTCAATAACTTCATGTAAATATCGGTCAATAAAATGTGTACTTGAAGTGGTGAACTCGATAGACATGCTTCTACTGTTCTTACAATTAACTTGAGGAATTATTGTATATCTTTAGACATTTTATTTTATAACATTGTCATGCGATAAACAACTGATTTTCTACATTCCTCGGCTTTTGAGTCCCACTATTTCTGCCAACTACTCTCATGTACACTTAAAATCATGAATTATGTCCAATGCAGTGCTATCAGTAAGACCCTTTTGTCTAACCTTGATACGTACCACTTCAGATTCTAATGAAGAGGTGACATAATAATTGATGTTTCCGACTATGAAACAATGGTTGAAAAAATTACTAAAAAAGGTTTACTCGTACGTGGAGTTATAAACATTTAAAAACACACTACACTAATCTAAAGTAATAATCTTATTAAGGTTGGGCATAATCCTATATTTGAAGGTTCTATCTGCTTACAATTTTGGTTTTAACATCGTCTATAATCTCTACATTACTTTCAGCTTAGGCTTTGGTGGACGTGGATTTCATTTTATTTCTACAACCAATATTCTCTCTACAAATAAAAATTTTACTTAGGATTATGTAATAATAACCGAATAAAATGTGGATATATTAGATGGATATAAAAATCACTTACCGGAAGCAACTCTAATTATCAAAGTTCCAGAAGGTATGCTATTATCTCATCATCTGTGAAATCTAATTTTCTAAGCAACACTCATGCAAAGTGATTGGGTACATTTTTTGACCGATTCGAAATATTGCTACAAATTTGGTATTGATTCGAAAAATTTGTTTGTATGAGAATCACTCATACGAATATAAAATAATATAATACTTAACTACATATCAAATGACACCCAATAATTCCTAATTATACATACGAAACAGTCCATCCATAACATATTTTTTGATTTAGGACTTAGGTTTATGTTACGAGCAATACTTTTGGTGGTAATGGGTTCTTTAAGTTAACTACAAGTTGTTGTAAGACCTACTAAACAATATAACAACCTAAATACGACATATAGAGACCTATAAATTGAACCCATTCTAAAATTATTTTTCATATTCCGGACATATGCATTTTGACCATGTGATCATAAATCATACGACAAAATACGTAAGCCAGATACAAATTTATGTTTCGTATCTTCGAATTTTTTAGGGGTTATTTTAAAAGAGTATGTAATGTTTTTCCGGGGTGTAGTGGGTACCACATGTCAGACTTCCTTTATATAGGGACCACATAAATAGATAGAATCCATTGAATTTTGGGTCCGAAATATCCTATTCCGGACTAGGTGGTCAATTTTTAAAAGAGAAAAAGAGATTAATAACTAATTGTCTTAATATTTTTCAAGAGAATAACCAATAAATTATGAAATGACCACTTTAGCCAACAAAATCGCAGATAGACTATTATTCGACAGCGGTTTCACGTATTGGGGTATGATTTCCTCTAAAATCATCGATCTTAATTTCGGGTTAATAAACTAGTAAAACATTTTCAAATAATAACTTCAAATCTGGTGTAGAGCCTTTCTATTTTGTCCATAATCTCATTTTATAATTACGAGAAAACCCTTTTAGTTTTAGAAAAGTCCAAAATAGCTCCTCAATTATAACATGATTTTAGAGGAAAAAAATTACGGTAAAAGACTTGAACTCACACCACCTCAACATGATTTTGGAGAAAAAAAACATTACAGTAAGAGACTTGAACTCACACAACCTGATAGAGGGATACATTAATTTACCATTACAATAGCCTTAAACTCATTGTAGCATATTCTTTTTTATTGTTTAAACCAAAATTATCATTGATGTGCCGGAAGAAAATAGTGGTTCATTAAAAGCACATTGCAGTTCAATATATGAAATCACAACCTATTAAAAGTTTATCTACAATTTCATTGGCTAGATAAGTCATTGTATAATCTTTTAATTATTTTTCAAAAGATAATTAAAAAATTAATTATTTTTATCTTTTTCTTTTTTTTTTAAAACGCAAACAAAAAAGTGTTATTTTCCATTTTTTGTTGGTATACTTTTAGCACCCGAGTTTCAATAGAAAATTTGTATTTCTTCTAACATTTTATTCTTATTTATTTTTCTATCCACATTAAATTATAACATGTATTTTAAAATATTATTAATTTTATTAAAGATGACATTTGTGTGTGGATGTATATGTTGTATGACTTGATTTTCACATACACATATCATATCATGAGGTGTTTTACTACAATCTCACATAAAAAAATAAATAATATTAAAAAATATGAATAAATACAATTTCTTATCTCAATATTGTTGAGAGAAGTAAAGCATTATATTATGACTGTGGATTCGTTGGAATAAGAGAGTTAAAGAGTTGGAATGTTGCTTCCTATGTAATCAGAATTGGCAACAGGGAGCAACTGGGTTCCATGCCTCCTCAGCAAACCCAGATACCAAGACCCGATCTTGATAATTTTTTCAAAAGAAAAGTTTGCTTCATGATTCATCCTACTTAGGTTCCCACTCATTTGCATATTTCAATAATCGAAATCAACAACCCACTCCGCTGTTTAGCTTTTGCTCAACAAGCATCCTGCTTTACAGGTCTCCTATAAGAAAACCCTAATCTTGGGATTAATAAAGAATCGAGTAATCAAGAAAAAGAAACACAAACAATCTTTCTTGTTAATTAATTCTCGTTAGACTTTAGGGCCCATGAAAAACTGGTTTCTTTTTTCATGGGTGTCAGCGTCAGGATGTTGATGATGTGGAAATGACAGTGGCTTCCTTCATTATTTCAACTCCATTTGGACCCAATTTATGAAACATTTATTATAAAAACCCCATTCTTTACAGATGAACAATGCTTCTTTCTTAATTTTGCTTTTCAATAATTGCATCATGTGATTGTTCATTAATCGGTCTTTCAATCATGGGGTTAAGTTTTGCAAGTAAACCATGGTTCTAAAATCAGAACCCATTTCCCAAAATTGCATCTTTTGTAAAGAAGCAGTCAGCATGGTGTTGAGTGTGGATAAAGATATACATGAGGTAAGCCACACTGTAAAGCCACAATTCTATATGGGTCTGTTTGTTATAATACCTAAAGATAGACACGCTTAAGTGAACTGGACAAAATTTCTGTTTTCCGAAGGTTGCCGTAAGTGTGTTATATACTTATACCTATATTTATACAAATATGCGTATGCTTTAACTTTCTTATTTTTTCTTTTTGGTAAATAATATGGACAAAAAACAACTAAGATTTTAAGCTTTTGCCTCCTAATAGGCCTAACTTATACCCCAGAAGAACCAAAAGTTAGGAAAAGTGGGGCTCTGTGGGTCTGCCTTTACTGAAACCAAGGGAACAATTATTTGTTTTTTTCCCATACTGACCAGTTACAAACTTGCATTATGAATGTTCCTTTTAACCGAATTGAAGTCATCCACATGTTTTAAGTCATTAGCATCTGCTTTTAGTGATTTACATATCATACTTCTGAAACTCAACCACATCATCAAGATCTTGCTGTTTTGATCTTCACTAGTTCATGTTCCAATTCAACACATACTTCATCTTTGATTCTTGTAAGTTCTGAAACTTCATCTTTAATTCTGTTAACTTTATCCAGAGACCTAACATTCAGTTTCTTTTACAGGAGTAACCAAACCCTTGACATGAATTTAAAGGGGATCACAGGATCAAATATGGTTATATCTGATGAAATACCAAGCGGCTTGTATCCTATGCTTTTCGGTGTCACATGTGCGCTCTTTTCCCTAAAAAATCAGACTGAAGTTACAGACGAAACAGAAAAGTGTGAGCTTCAAAATAAGCTCAAGAATGCAGAAACAGAGATCAAAGAGTTAAAAAGAAGGCGAGTCGAAGATGCAAAAGCAAATGAGAAAGTTGTCAGCATGTTTGCAGCACATGAGCAGCGCTGGTTGATGGAAAGAAAGAAACTCACACAGCAAATTCGAGCTCTTTTGCATGAATTACAATTTATCAATAAAAGAAGTAAAGAAAACGCATCCGGATTACAAGAGAAAGATAAGTTATTGGAGGAAGAAAAGCATAAAAG
Organism: Cichorium intybus; assembly: GCA_023525715.1. Lineage (NCBI taxonomy): Eukaryota > Viridiplantae > Streptophyta > Magnoliopsida > Asterales > Asteraceae > Cichorium > Cichorium intybus. Next base: position 1,184,740 of record CM042014.1, on the reverse strand, counting down.
GCGAGAGCAAGAGGAAAGTTTGAAAAAAGCTGAGAAAATGAATGAGGAGTTAAGAGAAACATTGAAACGTGAAGCTCAAGAACATTCAAAAGAGATTTGGAAGCATAAAAGCGCGTTTATTGAGCTCGTGTCAACACAAAGACAGCTTGAAGCAGAGATGGGTAGAGCTGTTAGACAAATCGAAGCAGAAAAACAAGAACTTAATGGAGTTTTAGAGCAAAAAGAACAGTACGTGTTGATGACACAAAAGCTATCAATGGAACTTATCAAAACCCGCAAAGATTTGGAGCAAAAAGACAAGATTTTGTCTGCCATGTTGAGGAAATCTAAACTGGAGAAGCAAATATTACTGAAAGAAGTCAAAATGTCAAAGTCAAAGATGGCACCAGAGTCAAGACACGAGAGATACTCATTGAGAAGTATGCTTTCTAGACACCACAAATCCAAACCAGAGCAATTGGAGTTGAAGGAAGAGCAATACTCTGTTTCTGTGTTTTCTCAACAATCCATCACAGAGGGAAGTCAAGAATTAGGTAAAGATTTGAGCTTTATTCCTTTTTCTTAACATTCATCTTGTTTACTATGTCATGTTTTTTGACTTGTGAATCTTTTTTTAAAGATCTTGCAGCGAATATTAGACAATTAGAAGGATGGGTCCAATGTGAAACCGAGAAATACATAAGTGTTCTTGAGCAAAGGCATGAGCTTGAGGTGAATGCTTTTGCAGAACAACTGAGAGTGAAAGATGAGAAATTAGAAGCTTTTCGTTGGCATTCATTGACAATGGATATCGAGATGAAACGACTTCATTCCCATATTGAAGGACTTGGCCATGATTTAACAACCCTCAAAGAAGAAAACCGTAAATTTGAAGCTTTATTGTTGGACCGTGAATTAGAATTGCATGCCTTGAAAGAGAAAATGCAATCCGAATTACAACCCAAAACTCCAAAATCCCAGAAAGAAATAGATCAACAAGTCCCTTCAAAAGAAATGGTGGTGGCAGTTCAATCTCCAGATAAAGAATTTGAAGATAAGAAAGACGCATCCATGGATTTGATTTGTGTTGGAGAAGAATGTTCAAGGAAAAAAGATGATGTAAATGGTGAAAACATATCATCATCATCATGGAAGATGGATCTTCATGCTCTTGGGGTGTTCTACAAGATCAAGAGGCTAAAACAACAGCTTCTCATGTTTGAAAGGTTGACCGGAAAGCAAGAAAGTTGTGAAAATAGTGAATATGATGATAAAAGGAAGTTCTACAGCCTCATGTCTTTAGTCAATAAACAAGTTACCAGATATCAGTCTCTACAAGAGAAGGCCAACGATATTTGCAAGAGAATGGTGAGCTTCTTTTTTAGGGTTTATCGCCTTAACTTCTCTGAAAATTCATTATTCTAATATGATACTTTTTTTTTTTTTTTTTTTTTGCAGTATGATAATGATCAAGATGCAAGCAGTGGAGTAAAAACGAAGAAATTGGAGCATTTTCTTGAAGAGACGTTTCAGTTGCAAAGATACATAGTGGCAACAGGACAGAAATTGATTGAGATACAGTCCAAGATTGCTTCTGGTTTTGTTGGTGGTGAAGATGATGGATTTGACATGAAGAAATTTGCTGATTGCCTTCGAACCCTTTTCAGAGAAGTCCAAAGAGGTCTTGAAGTTCGAATATCAAGAATCATAGGAGACCTTGAAGCCCCCCTTGCTTGGGATGGAATGATACATCCAAGAACTTAGCTCTTTCATATTCTTTAGTTTTTTTTACTGATTCTGTATAGGAACATATATAGCTAAAGTGTATAGGAAAATAAACAAACTTTTGATGAACTTGAGAAAGAATCCTCTTTTATTAATTAAAGATTATAACTTTATACGTTATATGTTACTTGTATGGCTGAAACTACATCACATTGGGATTCAGAATATTCCAATGGCATATTACTTAATTTATTCCATTTGGAATATTATTTCACAGGTAATATTCTCTTTACACAGTTTATAAATCAATGCAAGGAGATGTTTTGTTGTAGCAGTGCAGATTCAGCCTCCAACTTGAGATCAGTCTCTTACAAAGTTCAAGATTCTATGCAGCAGGTATATATATTCAATCTCCATATATACTTGTGTTGTTGTCAAATGGTTTCTTGTAATCTCAGTTGCATGATTATGCTGTCAAGTGTCAAGATTCCATCAAAGGAAGGATTTTTTTACCAGTAGACTTGAAATGGTGTGTCATCATGTGAGGGAAGAGCCTACCCTGACTGGCTTTAGGCGTTTTAAACCTCTTTTTGTGTGCTCAAATACCACCAAAAATAAGCCGAATATGTACAAAATCACAAGTCTCATCTTTTCTGTAATCCCATTAATGATGGCCGGATTGCTGCTTTCTGTCTCTGAATTTAATCTGCTAGATGATGACCAACTTTTTATCCAACGGCCTGAGAAAAAAAAAAAACAACAATATATTCATTAATTAATATATCAAGACTCATGTTTTATGTTTTCCAAAAATGAATTAGCATAGATAACTGACTGTAATACTTACTAGAGGTGTTTGGGGATAAATTTGTCCAGTCATATGGGCTTGTCTTGGTTTCGGATGCCTTAATCAAATCCATTAGGGCTTCATTGACCTCTTTAGTCCTTTCATGACTCACAAGATGACCTCCAGGAAGTTGTACCATTTTTGCAAGTGGATAAAGTTTCTCTGCAAGTCTCCTTGCATGAGATACTTGAGCAATCACATCACTCCTGCAAAATAAGCAATTCATAATGAAAACTTAAGTGTGAAGTATTGTCATTAAGGGCATGATAGTTACCTTCCATGAATGACGGATATTAAGAAGCCTTCATTGCGGATGGCTTCAACTTCTTTTTTAGAAATTTTGTGTGTCCAACAGGCATTTACCTGGCCATCAAACCCATGATTTGACTGCATCCCAGTTGTTGATATCCCTTTAACATATTCCTGATAAATTATGTTTGGACAATAATATTTAGATGATGATGATGATGAGAGAATAAGTAAATTTTAATTGCTAGATTGTTATATTGTCCTTGCCTGATATAAGACTTCTCTTCTTGTTTTAAGTCCAATACATTCTTCAAGGTATTCCCGTGTATAGTGAGTGTCTAGATCAACGGCTGCTCTTTGTTCTGGAGTTTTGGCCCTCAAGAAACGCATTGCAATGGATAAGCTTTGACGGTCAAACTGCATAAACATTACTTTAATAACCATTTTCACTCTTAAATGATCGCTATTATAAATAAATAACCATTTTATAAACAATAAAGTGGTACCTTGGGGAAACATTCATAGCCTCCACCGGTTACATTTAATAAAGCCAATGATAGAACTCTCTCTGGATAAACAGCAGCCAGTTTGCAAGCTATCATGCCACCTGTATATAATAGAGATAAAGGAATATAATATAAGTAAGCTAATATATATATATAGACATAGTGGTAGAGATATTGAAACAAATAACTGGTAATCACGAGTAGAAATTAATTAAATATATTAACGACTCACCCATTGAATGGCCAAATACATGAGCTTTCTTCCAACCTAAATGGTCCATTACAGATATTGCATCTGCAGCCATGATTTTTGTTCTGCACTCAACATAGACCTTACATTATTCTGTTATCCATATATGATATACGAGTAGAATATGAATAGCACTATAAGAATACAATAACACTATACAAGTTGCAAATTTTGTAATTTGTTTGACTGTTGCGATACTGATGAAATTAAGTATTTCCAAAATGATTGTTTATTATTTTACTATTAAAATAATACCGCCTCGAACGAAAAAGTATAAAAGTCGGTGTTCTTTTTTCGTTTTTTTCTTTGAGTTCAATTACACCATTAACACCCGGAATCCAATTTAAGAAAACCGCCATGTTATGCACCAAAATCATACAAGTAAGATAACTCGGAACAATAACATAATGAATTTGATTGAGTTAACAAAAGGCTTACGTGTATTCGGATTTGTTTTTAGGTATAGAGCTGCGACCCATTCCTCGATTATCGAAAGCACACACTTGTATACCATTCCCATTGTACACACCGTCTTCGGAGCTCTGATCATCATCATTTGCCTGGGTCGTCCCAACGAGCCCCTCGATTTGTGGGTTCCATGAATCGTGTGTTCCAGCCAATCCTGACCCAAAATTCAATCATGTAAACTGAAGAAGATCATAATCTAAGGAAAGAGAAAAAAAACGCAAATAGATACCTATGATCATGAGAACTTTAACGGGTCCTCCGCCGTAGGTTCTGTAGAAAAGCTTGATACCATTGCTGTTAATTCCGACGTCACAGTACGGCATCGTTTCTCACCAGAATTTTCAGGAAAACGAGAATCTTTTAGAGAGAGAAGGAGATTGGAGAGCCAAGGTGGGTGTTGGCTGAGCTGTAGTTTATTTCTAGAAAATAGCGAAAAAAATGTGTTGGAAAATTTAAAGGATTAGGATTTAGGAAGAAGAGGAAGGACTTTCGAAAACGGATGAAATAGTGGACACGTAGGATGGTCAGCAGTGGCAGCTCAGTCAAATTTGAAATAGTCAACCCGCGTGTCAAAGCTCGTTTTTCATTTTTCAACCAACCCGTTTAATTTCGGCACCTATTTTTCATTTGATAATTACGACAAATAAACTATATTATTTAATTATTTAAAATGTATTATATGAGTGTTTTAATATTTAACAGTTATAGTTTCATTCACAACGAATGACCTTTCTGTTGATTCATACTTTTTGGATTCAAGTGTTAATTAAAAGTAAAATAAAAAAACAGAATATGATATTGTTCGCCAAGTATAAGAAAGTGGAAGTCAAACGACAATTTGATTGGTTTATATATATTTTTTCCTATTTTAATACCTCTTGCTGTCAAATGCACCTATCCCAAACGTAAATATATTTTTACTAATTAATATAGAATATTCATCGACATTGATATACATACTTTATGGATAATAACCGTCCAAATAATTCTTGTAAATTTAAAACAATAAATAATGTAAAAGGAAACATATGGATATTATAAATGTGGTCAAGATTCATCACTATCAACATAAGATATAATGCACTACAAACACATGCGATTCTAGCCTCACGAGTTAAAGCCTACGTATGCAAAACCGGACATGGACAGGGACATGTTTCTGGAGTTATCGTTAGATACCGGCCTTTTATGAACCGGCCAAATTAAACCTGCAGCCCAAACCGTTGAGGCGTGGACAAGTGTTCAAATTTACGTGAGACGATGACCTTTTGTCTCGGCCATTACATCACGTGTGTGGCAGGCCCGATGTGTAGAAGGGGTATTGAGACAAGTTTTTGGAGGCGTGTGAGATGACGACCCTATTAAGCTGTCATACATGTTGTCGTCCATGATACTGGAGTTACACGTGGCAGGCTGGTCCGGTCTTGAACCAGTCCCAACAAATTCGATTCGGTCACAGGCGGTGTGAAGAGACTCGGTCTGTTCGACTGTTCCGCTAAAATAAAAACCTGGTAAAATCGCGGACGAGGAATGGTCCGCCACTCCGCCTACTGCCTAATACAATATTTGATTTGATCTAAGAATGGGGGTCGGTAGTCTGATTACGTCTCAGACGAGTCCAAGCCCAATTAGATGTGTAACTCTACACCATGCCACTTGATTCAGCGGTCATTGTTAGTTTCATGTTATTTTGTATAGATTTGATGATGCCATATGTAAGTTAAACCGACTCTAATAAGAGGCTAGTTTTTGGTAAGTCTAGTAAGTTTTAGAATGCATTAGTGGACCGACTCGATGACATGCTGCTTGTCATTGGTAATTCAATTTTGTGTGTACGAGATTCATTAAAAAAACTTAGTTTTATGTATTTTGAAGCAAGTTGTTCATTTTCTTAATTAAGGAATTACTCCACATATTTGATATTGTTCGAACAATAAAGAAATCAAATTCAGAAATTATTGTCTAAATTTTCAATTGGTTGCATTCAACCTCCTTTTACAAACCATATCCTCTCTAAAGTACCTACAAACATGTCTGCAATATGCTTAGGATACCAAAGTCAATGTGACAATTAAACAAATGGGTTATAGGAATTAGCCCAATACCTTACTATTTGAGCAACGATAAGCAATCAATTGAAGAAAACATGCACAAACACGTAGAGATAAACGAGATGCACATTTAATTACAAAACCTCATATAGAATGGATATTTACAAAATATGCCAGTTTCAGTTATGCATGTACCTAAAACCATGTGAATGTTAGGTAGGACCTATCTACACGGAAGAAAAAAGCAATAACTTAATTATAAACCAAATTATTTACAAATCAGAGAGAATGAAACAACCAACCCAGGGTCCAACCAGCACCCATAAGAAACTCCTCAACAGACTTGTTCATTTTGGTAGGTCGCGTTTGGTAGGATTAGGAAAAGGGGTGTAAATTGGGTGATAGTTTTTGGCCCTAAGCTGCTTCTCCAAATGCAATACGTAGAGGCACTGTTTGTATGCAAAGATTTGAGAAGCCTGTTTGAGAAAGAGGGTGATGACGTGTTCTTTCTCATTGCAGGCTTCATCTGCTGCTTTCTCTGCCTCCCTTGCTCGTCTTTGAGACCGACATAATGCTTCCAACAGTTCAGCCTTGCTGAGTTGGCAGTTTGGTGTCTGTGTCTCCATGTTTTTATACATCTCTTTTTCGGGGTTCAAGGAAGCCAGGCCTTTATCACATACCAACAACCACTTTTTTGTTTTACTGGTGTGAGGAAGTGGGAGATCACAGTCGGCTTTGCGCCACCATGGTTCCTTCTTCTTGATTCCAATCCACTCTGATTCCATTCCCGAGAAAAGCTTTTCGGCTTCCCCTTCAGCCTCAAATTCCAGCATTTTTACATCGCATTCTGGATTCCAGAAAGAATCAGTGTTCACCTTTTGTTGGTGGTAGGACCACCATTTTATGTCATTTAATGATTCTGATTTAGAGGAAGATGGAAGCCACTTAGCTTTGGCTTCAGTTGAAGCCATTATTAACTTATCTGCTTAAGAAAAATTTATAGCGGAATCATAAAATCAGAAACCAGAAAGTAATTGCATCCACACTGGTTTCTCAACTCCAATTTTCGGGAGATAAAAAGGACCATCCATGTAATATATAGCTAAGTTACTAATTCTAACTAAAATTCTCAAGTAACAACATTGTTTTCGTTAAGAATGGAATGAGACGTTTGCTTTTTTACTTTTATTCCGAATGAATTATCCATTTGCCTTTTTCAACACCCAAGACAAAGTAATCATCCATTTTCAGGTAGTTTGCTTTAAAGTTTATCAGAAACACGTATATTATATATGCCTTTTCCTTGACAAAATCTTCTCATAATCATAAGCGCTCAAATTAAAATAAAGTGTCATTCAACATGTATATTTCTTCAAATTTTAGACATGTTAGCTCATCTTTCATGCTAAATCTATCAAAACACGGTTGTTTTATACTTTTAGATATTTGTTAGCACAATTCGTCAATATACAATCTTTTTCAGGTAGTCTTCTAAAGTGCTATAAACTTCAACTACAGTTGTCCACCTTTGTTGGGACAACCTTTTTCTCATAACCATGAATCATTAGTTTTAGGATACCATAAAAAAGTTCCCTTTTGTCAAATTTCACTCATTTCATCTATCAGATGTACCAAACACAACATTTTCAGATGTTTGGTAACAAGATGTATAAAAGAGGGGTTCATTGAAGCAATCAGAGTATCTAGCATGGTTCTGAATCGCATTAATGATGTATCCTATGAACATTGACACCTACTATACCATTTGATTCACAAAACCTGCAACTCTTTCGGCGTCATAAAGTCGTAGCTACCCAACCAACAATACGCATTCTACAAGAAACCTAGATGATTGTCTTTTCTCTGATGCATTGAATCGTAGATATAACCCCAGTAGCTTGCTCTCCTACGTCAAAATCCATGTTTTCTTTAAAATGGATAGATGATTACCTTAAACAGTAGAAAATTTACCACAAATGGAGATAAACGTGCGACAAATTTAAAACAATTTTGCATTTAAAAAGCATTAGGTTTCGACATCGGAACTCAAAGGGAGTGGTTTTACTGGAACGTAGGTTCAAATAACAGAGTTGATTCAGATGCAAAACTCGCATACAGAGACGTATAGAAATTCATCAAAACAAACGATTTAATTAAACAAAAGGGAAATTGAAGATTAGATACCGCTGATCGATTAAACATCTAAGTTTGAATTTACAAATGTCACCTGATAATCATGAAGATGAACAAACATCCATCGGATGGAATGTCGAAATGGAGAGAGATTGAGTTAATCGCAATCTACACCCTAATGATTTTCTCATGATTTCCTTTATTTCGTATCGCGCTAAATGCTTTGGAATAAAGTAACAACCACCTTCGTAATCATACACGCAATATCGCTTTTCTTCTATTTTAGCTGGCGTGAGCCATTTTGTAATGTTCTTGATGCAAAATTTTATTATAGTTGATAAAACAAAATATATGACTACTTGTAATCTATGCCATTTGTTTAAATTATAAATGAAATACAAAATATCATTCCTTTTGTCCATAATGATATCACTTAAACAATGATATTGTAACGAAAACTCATAAGATTTTCGATTTTTTTACAGATTCACCTTTTCGTTTCATTCAATTTTATAGTTTGACTATTTTTATCCTTTTTCAACTGTTTCTGTGTTTTCATAAAGTGAAACTTGCAAGAAAACATTTAACTTTGCAAAGTTTTTAGTGAAAGGTAATATAACTTGTTAAAGCTTATAATGGTTAGATGATGCTGAAACTAAAACGTTAGGAATTATAAGTGGCAAATACTCAAAACTTTAGAACATAACATTATTTCCCTACTTCACTTCATTAGAACGACATTGTGAGCTTGAGAACTGATGTGTGGCAATTTGGGAGGTTTGACCGAAGTTTGAAGCTAGTTGGAAACTTACTTGAACAATTAAGGTTCAAATTAATCATAGAACGCTTTGGAAGGTAGTACATATTCTTCATCTTCTTCATTTGGCAAGGATTTTGAGATTTCCCCAAATCCAAAAATATTTGACGTTGAAGATGTTTTAAATGAGTTCTAGTTTAGTTTCAATTATTACATCATCAATCCAACTTCTCTTATCCTTTGTGTTGTCTGAATTCAAATCCATTTATGAACTTGGGGGTTTATAAACCCTAGATTAATGAAATGATAACTTGGGACTCTAGACCATGGATTAATGGATAACTAGGGGTGCGTTTGGTTGTGGAAAATTTTCTAGTTTTCCAAGAAAATTTTCCAAAAAAAATGAAAAGCTGGAAAACGCATTTGGTTAATCAAATTTTCCAAAATTTTCCTAGAAAATGAAAATTTTCCGTTTTCCAAAATTACATAGAACTTAGAAAACTCAAAATTATTGTTTTCCAAACTTTTCAATTTCCAAATTTTTCCAAAAATACAATACCTCCACACATATTCTACCCATCTCACCCACCCCACCGCGCCCCCACCCACCACCCTACCTCACCCCACCCTACCTCACCCCACCCAACCCCACCCCACCCCACCCTACCCACCCCCACCCACCCTACCCCACCCCACACCAACCACTCTACCCTTACTCCACCCCACCCACCCACCCCACCCCCTACACGGGGGGTGTGTAGGAGGTGGGTGGGGTGGGGTAGGGTAGGGGTAGGGGTAGAGGTGGGTAAGGGTGGGGTAAGGTGGGGTGAGGTGGGTAGGGTGGGGTCGTAGGGGGTAGGGGTGGGGTGTGGTAGGGTTGGGGTGGGACGTAGGTGGTGGGTGAAGGTAGGGGTGGGGGTGGGGTAGGGGTGGGGTGGTAGGGGTAGGTTGGGTGGTGGTAGGGGGTGGGGTATGGTGGGGTAGGTTTATAAATATGTGTTATTTTGTATTATTTTGAAGTAAAAAAATAGAAAATGAAAACTTACAGAAAATACATATCCAAACGCGTTTTCTAATTTTCTAAAACGGAAAATGAAAACTCAATTAGATTAACCAAACGCGTTTTCTACTGAAAATGAAAACGAAAACTCCACTCCATTTTTCTGAAAATGAAAATGGAAAACAGAAAACACTTTTCCGCAACCAAACGCACCCTAGGTTTCTCTAATCTTAAATTCTGTTTTCAAGTGCAAAAAGAGGGTCTAATTTTGATTGATGACCAAAATGCCACTTAAGCACCATAGTTACTCGATATATCATCGTATTAATACATGGAATATGCTAAACACTAATTATTTAGATTTAATAAACAAGTCAATAACACTATAGGCTTAAAAGCTTAAAATACCGGGTTTAGCCAAATAATCGTCTAAAAAGTAAGGGATTTCTTAGAATCTTTCCAATAAGAAAATGTAACGATGAATCATAAATAAAGTTTTGGACATTGGTTAGAATCTTAAAGATCCACACAATACGGAAAACATGATATAGAACAATTGATAATTTGTTTAATGGGAAAGTAGGTAACAAAGTATTAAAATTGTACAATACCATTGAAATTCTTTTTGTACATATATTAATAACAAACTATAGTTTTTGTACACTTATGACCATTAAAGTTTATATTTTGTTCAAAAAGTATCATTGGCATCACCGAAAGTATAGATTTACCAGCCACGTAACATGCCACGTGAGATGCCACGTTGCAGATGACGTGGGTTTTACTGTTAATGATGTACACAGTTTACCATTAAACTTTTTGTACACGTTTTACCATTAAAAGTGTTTTGTACACATTTTACCATTAATCTTACATAATTTATTCAAAACTACTATTTAAAAAATAAGTATATTTTAATATAAATATTTATTATACATATATATGAAGTATTTTTTGATGATAAATTTTTTGATTGAATACACATTATTGGCCAAATGGATTTGCTTTAATGATCCACATCATCGATTTTTGTATATTGTATGGATTTTAATGACCTTGTATAATAGAGGTGTTAGAGTTTAAACATTTCAACAAATGATTCAACAATTTCACATGCATAGAGTAATGTAGCAAACAAAAAAAATAAGAAGATGAACGGTGAGAAAATGCAAGAACACGAGAATTATGTGTTCTTACTTTTTCTCTTTGCTATATTACTATGTCCATGTGAAATCGTTTGTTGAAATACTTAAACCATAACACCTCTATGATACAAGGTGATTGATATCCTCAAAAATGTCAAAATCAATTATATGGATCGTTAAAGCAAAACCATTTGACTAATAATGTGTATTCAATCAAAACAATTATCATTAAAAAAAACTTCATATATATGTACAATAAATATTTATATTAAAATATAATTATTTTTGAAATAGTATTTTTTGAATGAATTATGTAAGATTAATGGTAACATGTGTACATCATCAACGGTAAAATCCATGTCATCAGCAATGTGGCTGATAACCTATATTTCCGGTAACGCTAATGATAATTTTTGAACAAAAAATAAAATTTAATGGTTATACGTATACAAATGTTATAGTTTGTTGTTAACATGTGAAAAAAGGAAATTTAACAATAGGTTTTTTATACAATTTTGATATTTTATTACCTATTTTCCTGATCGGTAAAATATTGCAAAAATGACAGAACAATGAAAGTATAAAAAAAAAAAAAAAAAAAAATGGTGTAAACTAAAATGGAGGGAACTTTTTACTCTTCAGATTAACCCGTAAATATTGTCGAATAGTCGAGTTGGGAAGAGTTAGAGCAGGGCTTTTGCCGTTTCCTGAGATATAAAGCCGAAGTACATGAAGATAAGACTTTGAGCTCCAACATTTTGACATGGCAATGGCGACGAAGTCCTTTGGATTCACCGGCCTTCACTCTCTATATTCATCTGTAAATATTCCATGGTCTTATCTTAACTTATTCAAAATCTGATTTATTCTTTATTTTTATCATACTCAATAATCTCTTTCTACAGAAACTCGAGTTCAATCAAGCTCCAACACGGCGTTCCAACCTTTCTATCCAGTCCAAGGTCATAGATAGATATACTTATCCGTTGTTTTCTTGTTTACATGTATATCTCCATATCTAATTTGATTATTTTTGTTTACTAGGGCACAGAACACTCGCAGAACGGCGGCGCTGGTCGTCGGCGGATATGGAGGAGAAGAAAATTGGTACGAAATTTGAAGTTGGCACTGTAAATTTGATGAAATTGAGATTCTTGGAGGACTATTTCACCAGTTCATTGCTATTCGTATTTCGTTGATGTGGAAGTGATTCTATCATAAATGAAATTACACAATTATCACCGTAATATATTGTTTTGTATATTACTTAGCTTATTTGATGATTTTGCGAATGTTAGTGTGTGGGGGCATGAAAACTAACACCGAGATTTCTTACAACTTTTTCCCTCAGTCCGAAAGAAAAGGATTACTAGATTTGTTCCTTAATCCGTAACCAGTTCGGCTTCCATTTAAGCACTGCCAGTACAGTAGAAGGTTTACTTAATATATAGTTCCAGTAACTAATGATTTCAATATGAAGAACTGTGGTTTGTCCTGGATCAACATAATAGTCTCAACCTATTGTTATGGAATTGTTTTATTGAACTTTTGTATTGATTATATTATGAGTATTATCTTTGGTTTATGAGCATAAGTAATTTTATAAGTTTACGTGTATGTAGACAAGAAAAGATGAGATGATTCAGTACGCACAGGAAAGAACCCCGTTTGTGGAAGAGCAGGTGAGGGACATATGGGAGACTGGGAAACTGGTGGGGTATGACATAGAGCGGCTGAAGCTGTGGGAGGATAATGTGTTTGTTTTTGTCAGGAATTTGGCTGCCGAGGCGAATGAGTTGGTGGAAAACAACAAAGACGATTATGGAGGGAAGAAGAAAGCAATTCTTCACGCAATAAGCAATAGAATGAATGATATGGGGTTTTATCGACCCGAGGCGTATATGCGAACCGATCCCTTCAAGCATATCACAAAAACCGATACCCATGAAGATCACCACATCTAGTCTATCACTTCACTTCTTTCCTGTTTCATTGTTTCAGGCTTTTTGTAGTGTATGGATAAAGCATTATTACTTACTCTATTTGGGATTTGTTCTGGCTGTACTTCTAAGTCATAGTTCCATACTTAATTTTGTTAGGTAATCTTGGTTGGTGAAGGTTTTTGTCAAAGGTTGGTGAATTGCCTTTTGTTTTTTCTAAAATGGTAGGTAACTTGAAACCTATATAAAGGGAGGAGCAAACACAATGCACCATACAAACACAAATACAAAGAAACACAAACACATAGATAGATATATCACGATTTTGTGAGATAGCCTTTTGTGCAGAGTCCAGTTTGGCAGCCAAAAGTGCGAGTGATATTTTCTTGTGAGTGGTCAGACTACAAGTGCAGTTTAGCCTTGTATGATTGTAATTTCTTGGTGTTAATAAAACCCTCTCTCTCTCGTTCGCCCGTGGACGTAGGTCGTGATCCCGTGACCGAACCACGTTAAATATTGTGTTTCGATTTACAGTTTTTTCTTGGTTTGCCGTTATTTTCATTTTATTTCCGCGTGTTTACCGGAATCGTTTATCGTTTTTCGGAAGTGCCTAACTTGTTTTGTTATATCCTAACAAACTGGTATCAGAGCTCCGGGTTTAAAGGAAGTCGTATCTCGCGTATGCTCTGTGGTTGCAGCTTAGTCTGATCTTCCACATCAGAAACGAGGTTTCGATTGGCCTTATAAAATATTATTTTTCGAGCTATGGCTGAAGATGGGAAAGTTAGGATCGAAAAATTCGAAGGTCACGATTTCGGATTTTGGAGAATGCAAATCGAAGATTATCTCTACCAGAAAAAATTACATCTACCACTGTTCGGAACAAAACCTGAAGCGATGGCGCAGGAAGAATGGGACTTATTAGATCGGCAGGCACTTGGAGTTATAAGGTTATCATTGGCAAAAAATGTAGCATACAATATTGTCAGTGTGAAGACAACCTACAATCTCATAAATGCGCTGTCTAATATGTATGAAAAACCTTCAGCGGCAAATAAGGTTTTCTTGATTCGGCAGTTGGTGAATCTGAAGATGAAAGAAGGCGGCTCGGTGACAGACCATGTGAATGAATTCAACTCAATAATATCAAGATTGATATCTGTTGATATTGGATTCGAAGACGAAGTACAGGCGTTGCTGTTATTATCTTCGTTGCCTGAGAGTTGGTCCGGTACAGTAACAGCAGTTAGCAGTTCAGCCGGAGGTGCTAAGTTGTCATTCGAAGGTATTCGCGACTTAATCCTTGGAGAGGATGTGCGAAGACGGAGTGCCGGAGAATCTTCCAGTAGTCTCCTAAGTACAGAAGACAGAGGAAGAAGGCCCAACAAAGGAGGCGGTGGTAGAGGAAGATCGAAGTCGAGAAAGAGAGGTGGTCAGAAAAACAGGACTGATGTTACCTGTTGGAACTGCAAAGAGAATGGTCATTTCAGAAATCAGTGCCCAAAGCCTTCGACAGACAAAGGCAAGAAGGAAGTCAATATGGCAGTAGATTCTGAAGATGATGCTCTCATTTGCTGTGTTGAAAACTTAACAGAATCCTGGATCATGGATTCTGGTGCGTCGTTCCATGCTAGTCATTCGAGAGAAGTAATGCAGAATTTCCGGCAGTACAAAGGAAAGGTCAGACTAGCAGACAACAAGAGCCTGGATATTACAGGTGTTGGGGATGTGGTCCTCAAGACAACTTTAGGAACAGATTGGACTTTGAAGAATGTCAAGTTCATTCCTGACTTGAAGAGGATGTTAATATCCGTGGGGCAGCTTGATGATGAAGGTCACCATGTTACATTTGGTGATCATCAGTGGAAGGTGACAAAGGGGAATTTAGTTGTTGCTAGAGGACAGAAGCGGGGTACACTTTATATGGTGGAAGTTTCTGATGCCGAAGCACACGCTGTTGAAGAAGTTGGGGCATCCACTCTATGGCACCAAAGACTTGGGCATATGAGTGAGAAGGGAATGAAGATGCTAGCCTCCAAAGGAAGAATACCAGAGCTAAAGACTGTGAAAGTCGATTTCTGTGAGCCATGTGTTCTTGGCAAACAGAAGAAAGTCACTTTTAAGAAGGTGGGTCATCAGCCCAAGTCTGTGAAGCTGGAGCTAGTTCATTCAGATGTCTACGGTCCCACTTCAGTTTCTTCAGTGGGAGGATCCCGATACTATGTCACGTTTATAGACGATTGCACAAGGAAGGTTTGGGTTTATTTCTTGAAGCATAAGTCTGAAGTTTTCAGCACTTTCAAGAAATGGAAAGCTACTGTGGAAAATGAAACAGACTTAAAGATCAAGTGTTTCAGATCAGATAATGGGGGCGAATACAGTAGTAAAGAATTTGTTGATTACTGTGCTGACCAGGGAATCAGAATGCAGAAGACGGTTCCAGAGACACCTCAGCAAAATGGAGTAGCTGAGAGGATGAACCGTACATTGAACGAAAGGGCTAAGAGCATGAGACTGCATGCAGGTTTACCCAAGATGTTCTGGGCAGATGCGGTCAACACAGCTGCGTATTTAATCAACAGAGGACCCTCAGTCCCCATAGGGTTCAAGATTCCAGAAGAGGAATGGCAAGGTCGTGAGATTACACTCAAACACTTGAAAGTTTTCGGTTGTGTCTCTTATGTCAAAGTTAAAGACTCAGAGAGAGACAAGCTAGAGGCAAAAGCAAGGAAATGCACTTTTATAGGCTATGGGTTGGACGACATGGGGTACCGTTTCTGGGATAACCAAAATAAAAGGGTTATTAGAAGCCGGGATGTGGTGTTCAACGAGAAGGTCCTATATAAAGATGAACTTGCAGAGAGCTCAGGCAGAAACAAACAACCAGAGAAAGCAGAAAATCAAGTTGAGTTTGAAGAGATCTCTGAAGATGACGTTGTGAAACCTATCAGTACTCCAGAGATAGGTGAAAGTTCAGGAAGCAGTGGGAGCTCTGATGTATATGGAGATAGTGGGAGCACAGATGACAGTAGTTCCGAAGACGGGGTTGCAGATGATGCAGAGACCTCAACTCCTACTGTTCGTAGATCCGCTAGAGTACGAAGACCTCCAATCAGGTATTCTCCTTCAACAAATTACTTATTGCTGACAGAGAATGGTGAACCTGAGTCTTATCCAGAGGCCTTAAGGATGAAAGATTCCATACAGTGGAAGAAGGCTATGGAAGACGAATTGAGCTCACTTGACAAGAACCATACTTGGTCCTTAGTCAAGCTCCCAGCAGGGAAGAAAGCACTGCAGAACAAGTGGGTGTTTCGGGTAAAGGATGAGATTGATGGCAGTAAAAGATACAAGGCACGATTAGTGGTCAAGGGGTTCCAACAGAAAAGAGGAGTCGATTATAATGAGATCTTCTCTCCAGATGTGAAGATGACTACAATCAGAATGGTCTTGGGTATTGTAGCCTCTGAAGATCTCCATCTAGAACAGCTAGATGTGAAAACAGCTTTTCTCCATGGCGACCTGGAAGAAGACATCTACATGGTACAACCAGAAGGTTTTCCTATAGTCGGTAAGGAAAATCTGGTGTGTAAACTGAAGAAAAGTCTGTATGGATTGAAGCAGGCTCCAAGACAGTGGTACTTGAAGTTTGATAGCTTCATGCAAAGGAGTGGGTATCGCAGATGTGAGATGGATCACTGCTGTTACTTGAAGAAATTCAGCTCCTCTTACATCATCCTGTTATTGTATGTTGATGACATGTTGATAGCTGGATCCGACATGCAGGAGATCAACAAGCTTAAGAAGCAGTTGTCCAGAGAGTTCGAGATGAAGGACCTAGGGGCTGCTAAGCAGATATTGGGCATGAGCATAGCCAGGAACAGAGTTACCGGTACATTAAAACTTTCGCAAACAAAGTACATCAAGAAAGTTTTAGAAAAGTTCAGCATGGCAGATGCCAAGGCCAGAAGTACACCTTTGGGAAGTCAGTTAAAACTCTCAAAGAAGCAATCCCCAAAGACGGAAGAAGACAGAGAACAGATGGCTAAAGTTCCTTATGCATCTGCAGTTGGTAGTTTGATGTATGCAATGGTATGCACAAGACCAGATATTGCTCATGCAGTGGGAGTAGTGAGCAGGTTTATGTCAAATCCAGGAAAAGAGCATTGGGAAGGAGTAAAGTGGCTGTTACGCTACTTGAAAGGAACAGCTGAGATTGCCCTATGTTTCAGAAGAAAGGGGGTAGTCTTAGAAGGGTTTGCCGATGCAGATTTGGGTGGATGTGCGGATTCGGGTAAAAGCACAACGGGATACGTTTTCACAATCGGAGGTACCGCAATCAGTTGGATGTCTAGGTTACAGAAGAGTGTTGCTCTTTCAACCACAGAAGTAGAGTATATGGCTATTGCAGAAGCAGCCAAGGAGCTTATATGGTTGAAGAATTTCCTATCAGAACTTGGAATGCAACAGGAGGATTGTGTACTGTATTGTGACAACCAAAGTGCAGTTCACCTAGCAAAGAATCCGGTGTTTCACAGTAGAACGAAACACATTCAGATGAGGTACCATTTCATTCGAGAGTTAATCAATGATGGAACTTTGAATCTGAAGAAAATCCTTGGAACGAAGAATCCAGCAGATATGTTCACCAAGGTGGTTACCACAGAGAAGTTGAAGTTTTGTATGACTTCAACTGGCCTTCTAGAAGTTTGAAAAAGAGGCATGGCAGGAACGAGAGAGATTGAAGAGATTGGAAAAACCATTGCAATAACTGGATGGAGAAAGACTACGTTGTTCAAAAATCTTCAAGTGGGAGATTGTTAGGTAATCTTGGTTGGTGAAGGTTTTTGTCAAAGGTTGGTGAATTGCCTTTTGTTTTTTCTAAAATGGTAGGTAACTTGAAACCTATATAAAGGGAGGAGCAAACACAATGCACCATACAAACACAAATACAAAGAAACACAAACACATAGATAGATATATCACGATTTTGTGAGATAGCCTTTTGTGCAGAGTCCAGTTTGGCAGCCAAAAGTGCGAGTGATATTTTCTTGTGAGTGGTCAGACTACAAGTGCAGTTTAGCCTTGTATGATTGTAATTTCTTGGTGTTAATAAAACCCTCTCTCTCTCGTTCGCCCGTGGACGTAGGTCGTGATCCCGTGACCGAACCACGTTAAATATTGTGTTTCGATTTACAGTTTTTTCTTGGTTTGCCGTTATTTTCATTTTATTTCCGCGTGTTTACCGGAATCGTTTATCGTTTTTCGGAAGTGCCTAACTTGTTTTGTTATATTCTAACAAATTTATCATCCATGTTAGTTAGGAAATATCAACACCGCAATGTTAAGATGGCGAGAGTAACTTTATTAGGGATAAATGAACCACAACCGACACACTTGTTAAAGTACAAGAAGACCTCCACCGGAAGATACAAAGTATTTGTCCATAGAAGACGACCTCGCCCAAGAGGGAATGCATGTCAAACCAATAGGTATATATATGCAGATACAAGCAACCGAGTAACTGGTCAGAAAATGACAGGTATGTACAAATGCACATACAGGCAATACAACAAAAGAAAAAAATCTAACTTGATCCTTATAAGTTTTCTTACAGAGTTTAGGTAAAGAATTGGGGGTTTCCAGAAATAGCGACTAATTTGTAGTGCGGACGTTGGGTCTATGAAATATTTAAAACTTGTTTTGAGAAAAAACATTATTTTGCAGGTCTCACCTACGAAAATAAAAAAAACAACGATAAATTTTTTTTCCCAAACGAATAGTAATATCGTATCTCAGGCTTGTGAAATTATTATTCACCTAAGTAAATCATTGTTTTTATCAGAAAGGAAACATTTTTTAGTTTTCCTATGATAGTATTTTGAAAAACTATTCACACGGCAAAAATGGTTTTTATATGGTGTAGATTATTTTTTCGGCAAAAAACATTCTTTTTCAAGTTTTAGCTTTTTTTGGTAGTAATCTTCGAAAACCATTTACACAACAAAAAGTTTTATGTGATGTAAAAATGAAGTCTTAACCTATAAAAATAAAAAATAAAAAAGTTTGCAAGTGAATAATAATTTTAATGTCAAACCCGTGAAATTATTATTGACCTACGAAAATCATGAATTTTTGTTAAAAAAACAAAATTTAAGTTATTTTGTGGTAGGAACCCTCAAAAACCATTTATATAGTAAAAGAGACTGTTGTATGTTGTAAAAATGAACTTTTGACCTAGGAAATGCAAAAAAACAAAAATATGTCCGTAGAAATGAACTTTTGACCTAGGAAATGCAAAAAACAAAAATATATCCGTAGGTCAAGCCAGGGAATTTATTAAGGGAAAATGACTTATAAGGGTAATTATGTTTCAAAACTGTTCAAAAAACACCATTCAAGTTTGGTCTGTTCAAAAAACACCATCCAAGTAAGACTTTTGTACAAAAAACACCAACGAACTACATGTTTTGTTCAAATTTTACCCGATGGTAACCGGCTCTTGCAGGTTAAAGGATGACTTGGCCTAATATTTAATGACATGACATAATAACATATGAACAGTTTAACCTGCAAGAGCCGGTTATCATCGGGTAAAATTTAAACAAAACATGTAGTTCGTTGGTGTTTTTCGTACAAAGGCCTTACTTGGATGGTGTTTTTTGTACAAAGGCTTTACTTGGATGGTGTTTTTTGAACAAACCAAACTTGGATGATGTTTTTTGAACATTTTTGAAACATAATTACCCTTATAAGTCATTTTCCCTTACTATTAACTTGCCAAACTCATGGCTTTTGGTTAAAAATTATTTTTTCAAGTTTTATTGTAGAGTAAATTACAATTTTGGTCCATGTGGTTGTCTCAAAATTTCACTTTTGGTCATCCTTTGGATTTTCATGCTGATGGTCCCTATGGTGGCAAAAAACTTACACTTTTGGTCCCTTGGCCAACTAAAAAGACCAAAATACCCTTTTTAATTTCTTTTTTCCTTTTCTTTTAATCTATCATTTATTAAATCAATTAAATCATTTAAAAAAAAAGAAAAAAAGATGAATCGCAGCAAGATCACTCCGTTAAACGATTGGGAATTTCGATTCTTTTGTTGGTTTTTCTTTCATTCTTATCACTCAACAAGTTTGTTGGATGGTCAATTGATTGATACTAATGGGTGGTTTTCTCGAGCATCGGCAAACGTTTTTGCAATCGATCATTCAGTGATACAAAATCCTACTTATTACCCTCTCGATTGCAATTCCAGAGTATCCGAACACTCCTCCTTCAGTCCGCTTCAGATTCCGTCCTTTGTGGTTCACAATTTTGTTGCAATTAGCGAATAGAGGAAACGGGATGAGTATACAAACATTGGAGGTATCCTTGTGAACCCATTATCATTCTGTTCCTCTTCGTTGTCGTGAATCTGTGCTAACCGATCGGGGTGGAGGTTTCCAACATCGGAGGTTATACAGAGAAAGGAAGTCACGGAGATAGGGCAACAGTGGTGCAGTGGTTCCTGGCGGCGGCAGAAGGGTGGCGGTAATGGAGGGTTGTCGGTGTTTTCATCGCTTCCAGCGAAAGGAACTCGATTCTTTGGTTTTGAAATCCGTGACACAAAAACAGGAATTCTGAAATCCATTCAGGTTTTTACTTTGATTCAGAGATTTGATTATTGATGCTTCTGATGGATTGTAATTCAGTTTTTCAAATGTATAAATCTGGAAATCGATTCAGCTTTTCAAATGTATAATTGTGGAAATCGATTCACTTTTTCAAATGTATTTTGGAAATCAATTCAGGATTGTAATTCGTGTATTCATGTTCGTTTACTGATCAACTGATTTCATAGAATGAATCGATTCGGGACTGTAATTAAGCTTGGATCGATTGAAAGAATACTCAGATAAACTGTTTGCCGGCCACTCCTCTCTCTTTCTCTCTCTCTCTCTCGAAAATCCGACCCACCAAAAGCTGGAAGCCCGTATGATTTAATCACGACAATGCAACATCGGCTGTTTAATTGTTCAGTCAAACAAAAAAATTCATGGCCAAGGGACGATCGAAATGAGAAAAGGAGAAAAGGAGATAGAGATCATTGTTAGTGGTGTCGGGGTGAAGGTGTCGGGGTGAAGGTCTCCGGCATAGAGTGACGATCGGAATTAGATTTGGTTTTTTTTAATTTAATAATTAATAAATTAAAAGAAAAGTAAAAAAGAAATTAATAAGGGTATATTGGTCTTTTTACCTGGCCAAGGGACCAATAGTGTAAGCAAAAGTGTAGTTCAGGGACCATGAGCGTAAAAAACAAAAAGGATGACTAAAAGTGAAATTTTGGGACAAGCACAGGGACCAAATTTGTAATTTACTCTTTATTGTATTAGAAATCTTCAAAAATCATTCACACAGCAAAAATGAGCTTTATATGGTATAAAAAATAAAGTTATGACCTACGAAAAAAATAATTTTCCCATGTAAATAGTAATTTTGTAGGTCTAAATTGAAAATTTATTACTCACTTGTGGAAGTTATGGATTTTTGGTAAAAAAAAAACATTTTTAATTATTATTATAATAAGGATCTTTAAAAACTATTTATACAGTAAAACAGAGTTTCATGAATAATGTCTATTTTTGGAGTTCTATTGAGAGATTTTACCAAACAATATACCCACTCCTTCCCTTTCCCCATAGGGAGTGTTAGGTTTTAATCAGGGGATGGCCACTGGCCACCTCTCTACCCCCGTAGGTGATTGACACGGACCACCCTGCTGCCAGGTGTGCGTGGGCCCCGAGGTTGCTTCATCAGGGTCATCCAAAGGATGGGTCGGGTGGGGTCCTCGGTTACCAAAAAAAAAAAAAAAAAAAAAAAAGTCTTATATAGGGCAATTTCGCAACTCCTTTACCCTATTTCCCAACCTATCGACCAAATTTTCAACCCATTTATCAAATTTCGATTAAGTCTTGAAAATAAATAGCCAAATTTATATTTTTCTCGGACAACAAACATTGCAAAAGTAAGTACACAAACATGCAAATAACCATAGAGTAATAGAGCAGCAAAAACAAAAGAAAATTGTACTACGAATATGCAAGTATGCTGACAAAATTGTACTTCAAAAACAAAAGAAAATCGGGACCTACGCAAAAGAAGCTTCAAATGAGATATTAGCTCTAGTATGAAAGGAACATTTATGTCAAAAGAAGGTAGTTGCATGGTTAGGGGCGGACGAAAGATTTACCAATAGTCGTGGCACCGTAAATGCATCCTATTAAGTAGTGACATTTTTTTTTTCGCGGAGTTGCACCCTATTGGAAAAAGAAAATTTGCATTGCGTGTCCAAAATTTAGCCGTGTCCTGAGCCACCACAAGACACTATATACATCCGCCACTGTGCGTGGATTACAAATTATTTTTGAGATATATTAAAAATTAAGATTGAGGAAAGGAAGTTATGGTGGTGTGAACATGTTTAAAGAATGCAACCATAGACTACGATTAAAATAGTGGAGACGGTCACAACTGATTGTGCGTTGAAAAAAATTATGGAGTTGTTTGGAGTCTGATTGCATTTGACTCATATGCATTTTTAGTGCCGAAATCAAGTAGTTGGTAGTTTTAGGGTCGGAATCAAATACCGAACTACATACATACATACATACATACATACATACATACATACATACATACATACATACATACATACATACATACATACATACATACATACATACATATATATATATATATATATATATATATATATATATATATATATATATATATATATATATATATATATATATATATATATATATATATGTATATAATTGCAAACCTCTTTACTTTACAGGGAATTAGTACGATCACCTTAATCGTTGGAACCACGTATACTCCATCTCTTATGCTTTTTATTTTTTCTTTACATATTTGACTAAGACCTTCAAGACCCTACTAGAAAACATGCTTGAGAAGAAAACATAAGTTTGGACATGAATGGGTCAACTCTTTTCAGAGAACATGTCGTTACATAATGAGGGTGTGAAGACTTATAATTAGGGCAGTTGAGTAGAATACGACATACTTTCTTTGTTATTTGTATGTTCTTTTCGTATAATGTCCACTTACTTAATGTTCCCATTTTCTTCCAACTTTGTAGCTTATACATGCTTTCTTCTTTACTCCCCTTTTTTATATCATGTGTAGGTTCGCGTATAAGATGATTTGATTTCGGGAACACGGAGGTTCGAGGGACAACATCTTTGGAGGTCCTAAGGGGCATTGCCCGGCAATGGTCCTACTTTCAATCGAATTTCAATGTCATTATCACACCTGTATATGGACTTGTTTGTGTAAACTTCCATTTTCTACTTAACATGTTTCTGCAAATTTGTTCTCTTAAAGAGCATAAAACAACAAGAGGTATTTTGTCTTTTGTACCTCTAATTTATCATGAAATCGAGATATTGATTTATTGGATAATTCTAAAATTGATTTTGTGAAAACCCTAAAAAATATGATTGAAGTTACAAAGTTGAAAAGTGTGTATACTCGATCGCAAAATTATCCAAGTTCCTATTATTATTCGCTAACCTTTTTCTAACATAAATATTTCCAACTTAAACATCATTTTCTGCATAAAAAAAATAAGAAAATGGTGCAAAATTTTTAATCTCCAATCCTTTAAACCATTTTTATAACAGAAAAAACATTATAAATATATTCCTTTTTATAACTTATTTAAATTTTCAAAAATATCTCTTTTGTTTATCATTTCTTATAATTTGTTTTATATATTTAGTTACAATCACTTTATAAATATTTTAGAACTTTTATTGAGATAGTTATTACATTTATAATATAACCAAACAATTAAATTAATTATTATACATAGACTCAAACTTGAAACTAACTAAAATAGTCTATAGATATATACACTCAGTTTAAATACCAAAATTATACCTATAAATTTTAACACCAAATTTATTCTTCATAAATATTTCAATATGATGTTAAAATTATTCATGATGAAGTTCATTTATAATAATGTTAAAACAAAATAACTTTACAACAAAAATGATATTATCAAGATTCAATGACATTGTATTTTAGAGATATTTACAAAAATGCTTGTTAGGAACAAAGAGTTTGTTCGAAATGACCTAGGTGCTGTTTGTTTTTGAAGAGGTAAAATGTCTGCAGTCTGCGGACCACATCTGCAGACATCTGTAGCAGAAGAGGTGGACCAAATGTCTGCAGTCTGCAAAGAAAAGACTGTTTGTTTTTTAAAGTCTGCAAACTCTAAAATAAACTGAAATTTAAATATTTGGTGAGTACTCTGTGAGCGCACACACACACACACACACACACACACACACACATATATATATATATATATATATATATATATATATATATATATATATATATATATATATATATATATATATATATATATATATATATATATATATACACACACACACACATATATATATATATATATATATATATATATATATATATATATATATATAATGAAATTCTCTTTGAAGCATTTTATCGAGCACGTTAGATGCATACTCAAGGCTGAAACGATTGAAGCATATTGATTCTAAATACATCTCATATTTCAACTACATATATTCTACACATAATTCAACTACATATATACTACACAAATACATCTCATACTTCAACTAGGTAATTATTGTAATCGGAAGCTGTAAACCGAAATGAATCGATTGAACAAAATCGATTGAACAAAATCGGTAAGCATCATCAAAATCGATTGCTGAACTGTAATCAGAAGTAGTCATCGGTAATTTGATTCAACGATTGCTTTAATTTCAGAAATACAAACCAAAAGCAGGAAGACAACATCAGAAATCGGGAACAAAAACAAACAATTTCACCATACCTGTGTGCAGCGACGGGAAGCAGCGGAGGCACGCCGGAGGGAGGAAGAAGGAAGCAACAGAGGTGTGCCGGACGGAGGAGGCAAGAAGTAGCGGCGGCACACCAGAGGGAGAAGTCACGTAATCGGAATGGAAGGAATGAAGCTGCGTTTTTTTTTCTTTACGGCACACAGATGGGAGGAAACAAAAGACGTGTTTTTTTTGAAGAGGTTAAAAGAGGCTACTCTATCACTTCTAGGAAAAGAGGACGTGCAGACATTTTAAGGTCTGCGGGCTGTGAAAAAACAAACGCTCTTCTAACTAAAAACATCTGCGCGCGTCTGCGAACCTGCAGACAAAAGAGGTTAGAAGTGCTTCTAAGAAAAAACAAACATCCCCCTAGTATCTCAACAATTGAAGAAGTGATCATCGAGTCTAGAACACGATGTTCTGAATATTCATTACACTATATAACACAATAAATGTTAAGTAATCATATAAGGCAGTGAGAACATTCCGACAACACCACAACCTCCTTACGTTCCGATGCAATTTTTAAAAACCAAAACATCCAAAATGCTATTCCAAAACGCGATGGTTATCCCGTTTCAAGAATAACTTAAATAGGGTAGGCCAATTACTAGAATGGATGCCAATGAAATTCGGATCTGAAACAACCCGTTCTGAATTAAACTACACAAAGATTGATTACATCCTTTAAGCCTACCGGTGTGGAGGGTGCGGGGGCCTCTCCTTTGCGGGAAACACCGCTCCCTTCCTAAAAGTCCCCTCACTTTTCCTCCGTGTAAGAAGAGTTTTCATTGCGCGAGAAAATAAAAGGAAAGACATGCTGATTGTATTTTGTGTATCATTTATTATACCAAATGTGAGAGGTAATTATTTACAAGATAAAAGAAGAAGTAAGAAAATAAGATATGAGAGAGGACCCATCGCATGATGTTGATTTAGCAAAGAGAAAATAAGAGATGAGAGAGGACCATCGCACCTTGAAAACAATATGATCGTATTTGTAAATATCCGTAGATTTTAGTCATTTTACTTAGCCGGATGATTTAGAAATAGATTTCAAGACAAGATAATCTAATCCGTTAAACCAGTTAGCGGTCCGTGTTCGCGCTCCCATGGTGTCTTATCCTTGGAAGCTTCACCCACCCCCTCTTATTGTTATACCCATCTCCACTTGACGCTTTTCTTCTTGCAAGCAACACCTTCTTCATCAATGGCTTTATGGAGTCCACGCTTGCAAAGATTCTTACTCAACACCAACGTTAGTAAGATCGACTTGAAGAAGACTAATAATAATAACAGCACTAATCATGTAATTATGAGAAAGTGGAGTAGAGAAGGCAGCCCCCGGTGTTGTTCGGCGATTGCAATTGACGCTCCTTCTTCTCTCTCCGATAGCCTTGGCTCCGGGATCAGATGGGGTTCCGCCAAATTACAAGGTGCCCGCGAGGAGATGGAAGACGATGGTGTAATAGTCGGATCATCGCCTCATAACGAGCTTGATGGCTTCTTTTTTGCTGCCGTTTTCGATGGCCACGCGGGTTTCTCTTCTGTCAAGTTCCTCAGGTTTGTTCTGCACGTTAGGTGGTTGTGTTTATGTCTGAGTGAGTTTTATCTTTCCTAATAATCAGGTTTTTCTTGATCAGTGTTTTTAAAACAATTATGGAAAACCCTTGTTTAGAGGACTAAATATTTTAACATGGATACAAACCACAGGGAGGAGCTTTACAAGGAGTGTGTGAAGGCTCTACAAGGGGGGATATTGTTAAGTAAAAAGGACACCACTGGAATCGAAAAGGCTTTACAAGAGGCTTTCGAGAACGCCGATACGAAACTTCTAAATTGGTAAGCGTAAGATATACTTACACTGACAGTTTGTATTGTCCCAAACAATTGTCAAAGGAGTATATATTTTCAATATGATTTCATTTTCTGTATTATTGCATTGAAGGTTTAGATGCTGTTTCATTTTGTAAAGGCTTGAGATGAACGGAGAGGACGATGAATCTGGTGCAACAGCCACTACCATGTTCCTTGGAAACAATATGCTGTTCATCTCTCATGTTGGTGATTCATGTGCGGTATGTCCCCCCTGATACTTATGATTCTGTATAATTTAAGTGGAATGAATTTTTGATTACTTGTAGTTTCTTTCTGGCAAACTTGTTGACAGGTTCTTTCACAGTCTGGAAAAGCACAAGAATTGACCGATTCTCACAGGCCCTATGGAAGAAGCAAGGTTTCCCTTCAAGAAATCAAGCGGATCAGAGAAGCAGGTGGATGGGTCTGTTATTCTCTTCTTATTTCCCTTTTTACTTCTTATTCACTTTTTCACTTGTATTCCTTCTATACAATGATTTGATAAACTGAATATGTATTTGTGTCTCTGTAGATTTCGGATGGAAGAATTTGTGGAGATATTTCTGTATCCCGTGCTTTTGGTGACATGCGGTTTAAAACAAAGAAGAAAGAGTAATTTCTTTTTTTTCTTGTCTAAATCCTTAAGTAGTTGTTGTGTGCATATATATTATATACTTCTTCTAACTTACATTAACATCCTCTTTTTAACTATTGAAAGGATGCTGGAAAAGGGAGTTGCAGAAGGCAGATGGTCTGAAAAATTTGTATCCCGGTAGGCTTTCTCATAATTACAATGCTTCCTCATTTGTGTAAATGACTGAAATACCCTTTTGTCCACCGGTTTGTGTGGTACAGGGTACGGTTTGTTGGAGACTTGGTTATTGCTACTCCTGATATTTATCAAGTTGCACTGGGGCCTGAAGCAGAATTTGTATTGTTAGCAACTGATGGCTTATGGGATTACATAAAAAGGTTCAATCTCTCTTATTAAACCTTTATTTTTTTATTTATTTTTTCTCATTTTCATGTCCAAATTTTATTACTTTCAGCTCGGATGCAGTCAACTTTGTCAGAAACCAACTTCGGGAACATGGAGATGTGCAGGTAACTAGTTTACTCAATTTTCAGAAAATGTTTATAAAATCCTTATTTTTCATTATTATTTTCTTGGTACAGGCTGCATCTGAAGCTCTAGCTCAAATGGCCTTGGTACACATTTTCACCTTGGATCTTGATTATGTTACACTTGTCACTTCCCTTAACTTCAAATTTCTTTTATTACAGGACCAATATTCTCAAGATAATGTAACCATTGTCATCGCTGATTTGGGGTATGCATTTTTTATTTCATACCATCATCTTTTTACCAATAAAATATTTAGGCATCTTAATTTTACTGTCTTGCTGATAGGCGGACAGATTGGCAAAATTTACCTATACAGCAACAAAACTTTGTGTATGAACTGATCCAAGCTTTTGCCACGATTGGTATTGTGTCATTTGGCATATGGATGTCATCTACTGGTTCGTTTTGATACTGAAATCTCTGTATATAATCGTATTCCGTTACTGTCAGTGTGTAAAATCTTACTTGTATTAGCATAAATGTATGGTATCTTGTTTTAAAAGTATTTCGGATGATATAAAAAAAAAAAAAAAAAGCTTTATTAATACTTGAGCATCATCTAAAGATGTTGCCAGAATACACTAAACAGATTCTGATCCTTAATTACAACCAGAGTTTTATTTATTTATTTTTATAATAAGAGAGCTTATTTGGTTGCGGGTGGGCCATGTCCACCTCCCTTCCTTGGATCATGCTTGGGATTGGCTCCTGGATCATTGTAGTCTGTCTCAGCATTAAGCGGTGCAAGCTCCCATGGAAGTGTGTCCGAACCTTCTAGGGTGGCAGCATCGCTCATGTCACGCGCTATACACAGAAAGAAAAAGAGAGGTTAACTTAGTTACATACAAGTAATTATAATTATGAAATGGAGAATGTAATATATTACATGAACATGTGTAAAGGAGTACTAGAATGGAAATTAGAAGAGTGGTTTTGGTGATAAGAGCCATGAAGGTAACAAGTATTGATGAGAAACTTGAGAAAAAAGTCTATCAACCCAATATTTGTATTAAGGAGAGTCAAAGTCTGAGCTCACCTTCATTAATTACATTCTCTCTATTAAATTTCACATTAAATTACAACAGTTTCTAAATATCATATTAAATTGCCACATTAAATTGCAACATTTACATTCTTTCCTCGATACCATCAAAGTATTATAAAAAGGGAATTGTTAAAAATACACCCCTATTTTACTAAAAATACAACCCCTATTCAAAGTCAATGGTTTCTATTTGTTGATATTGCATTATTTTCTGGAAAAATCAAATATGATTGGTTGAAAATGCTTTGACTTTTATTAAAGGTGTATACATGGTGTATCTTTAGTAGCACCTTATAAAAAATGTCAATGAATTAGAAAGAGTTAATCTACGTAGAGCCTTTGTATATTTTAGATTGACCCTATAATGATTATCTATAAAATTTTTATATTTGAATATAATCACTACACAATTACTAGATAATTATTTTTTTTGTTGGGTAATCATTTTCACATTATAATATTTTTTTTCATTTTATTATAATTAATAAATTAGATAATCATAAAGTAGTATTCTTAATATTGTTTTTATATGAAAAGGAAATAATGTATATTCTTATATTAACCTAAACAATAATATAAAAAAATTAAATTTTAATACTAAAATACATAGATTGTACTGTTTTCAGAATTTTAATACTATAAAAAAATATTAAAAATTATTTTCAAATTTAAAAAAATTTATATTAAAAATTATATGAAAAAGTCTATTTGTTGGAAAACTTATGGCCCAGTCCGGTAAACTCACGGCCCAAAAAGTAAGCCCTAAGTTCCTCCATTTTATATAAAAAAACCCTACTGGATCTCTTTTTTGCAAGGTTGTAAAAATCGTTTGACGGTCGAGTGGGGTTAATGGATTAATCGGGACTTAGTCGGGGATTACTCGGAGACCCTAAATTATAAATGAATTCATTTAAATATATGTAAATATAACAAAATAGCAAAGTTTGATTCATTTTATTCTGAGATACACATCAAAGATTATACATTTGTTTATTTTTATTCTTTAATATTGATCTTTTTCAGTTTTCTTGAGTTATTAGATAGTGTTTGTGTCATCATTTAAAATTAAAAAAAATAAAAAATAAATGAAAAATAAAAAATGAAAAAATACACGCCAATACCGATTAATTGGTCGCCAAAGTCGATATTTGACCGATTTTTGCAGCAAACGGTCAAGCTAACCGATTAACCTTAATTGTAATCAGTTGAAGACCACCAAGCGACTAATCGTCGATTAATCGGCCGCTAATGCCGATTTTTGCAACACTGCTTTTTTGTAACTGCCCTCATATCAAACGATTCTCTTCCTCTCACTACTACCCCATCGCTCTTATCACCGCCTCTGACCACCACAGTCCTCTCATTTTCTACCATTTGCTTGTGTTTTCTCGATGGTGGGGCATTGTCGACATCGCATCTGCTTCCGGTGACATCCACCATTGTCGGCGACATTCATCTGCCTCTGTCTCTCTCGATCTGTCGCACATCGTATCTGTTTCCGATGTTTCATCGGAGGCGACGACCGGTGCCAACAACTCCTCCGACAATGCCTCTGACCACATCTCCAAGCACAAATCTGCTTCAATCTTTCTGTTTCTATTTCTTTCTCTCTTAATCTGTCTATCTTTCTGTTTCTCACTCTCATTTGTAGTGGATTGTGTCGGTGGTAGCTCGTCGGTGGTGGGCGGTGGGTTGTGACGGTGGTTGGTCGTCAGTGCTTGGTGTTGTGTAATGGACTTGTTAGTAGAAAGTTTAAATCACACATATTTATATATAAAAAATATACCATTTACACTGACGTATAAAAAAAAATACCAGATTATCGTTCAAGAAACTTAGCTATTTACATAGTGATGTATGGTGAAAATAACAGCTTTTTACGAGTCTACAAGAAGTGACAACATTTTACTAGAAAACTCATTAGTAGATGGTCAAATTACTAAAAAAAACAGGGTCTACACAGTAGAACCCAACACCCGATTTGAAATCATTGTCACTTTTACCAAATTCATACAATTTAAACGATTTTTAAATTGATATACAGTTTAGGAGTATACATACAAAACTTAAAATTAATTAAGATAATATTTCAATTTTATGATTTTAGACAAAACCTCATAAATGGTTTCTATGGTTTCACAGAATAACAAGTTTACTTTCTAACTTTTTTTATCTTAATGATAGTCCTCGTGGTATCAATTTCTATCATGAATGGTCCCTCATTCATATAAGAAGACTTTTATACCCTTTTTTATTTCATTTTATCTTTTTCTTTAACCTAATTTTATATTTAAAAAAATAAAAAGAAAATAAAAAATACCCTCACCCCTTCCCCTCCACTTATTTCTCAGCATACCACCCAACCCCCCACCCACCGCCACCATTGGTCACCATCTTCAAGACTTCAACCCTTATATGTTTGCTTTTTTATGCTTCACTTTCTGGTATTAGCTTCATCAGTTAGATTACCTCATCCTATCAACAACAATGGTGATAATCCCCACCTTAATCAGCCCATCCGTGAATCCAATCACTCTGAATGTGCTCTGTTCATGGGTTAATTGGTCCCTGACGAATCAACCCGATCTACAAAGCCTCTTCCTGCCCCATTATCGATCTAGAGTTCAATTTCCAAATGTATGGCAAGCCCAACTCCGATTACCTCTTGTATCGATGAAGACCTGCTAATTGTCAACAGACTCAAATTTCTAACGATGATGAAAGCGCTTAACTCTAGTTTTCAGTTACGTTTATTGTAATTTGCTGACATGAAATTGTTCAGAATTTGAAAGCAATTTTAGACGGCAGACATGATATTCGATTCCTCGATGGCCTCCTCATCAATGGTTGTGGATCTAATGGACTTACATTTACCGTTGATCGACATACACAATTTCCCTTCCTAACACTAATCAAACTGTTTACATCGTTATCCAGATTAAATTAATTTCCAATTTTTCACCAAGGAAACTTACAGGTTGAGAATTTTGAATGTAGGGCTTACGACATCGATCAATTTTAGAATCCAGGGCCATAAGATGCCGCTAGTCGAGGTGGAAGGGACTCATACTCACCAGAAAACATACTCTTCTCTCGATACCCATCTGAGCAGTCCTACTCCGTTTTGGTCACTGTCGATCAACCGCCGCTGGATTACTACATGGTTTTCTCAACACTATTTGCCTCTCAAGTCCTCACCGCAATCGCCACTCTTCATTCCGCCGGACACCCCTCTCAAGATTGTCGATTACTACAAGATCTCTCGTGTGTTTTCCCTTGAAACAATTCCCGATATGTAAGATTTTGTAAAAAAAAAAAAAAAAAAAAAAAAAAAAAAAAAACATCACAGGAAGTCATGAACTATCTGTTTTAAATTGTTGCCAAAAAAAATAATCTAATGTGTTATTATCAAATACATCTAAAGGGTCAATGTAAGATTTTGAAAAAAAAAAAAAAAACCCTTCACTGGAACTATGACCACGTTCTACACTAAATTAAAAAAGGTGTCATATATTGTTACCATGTTCTACACTAATTCAAAAAGGAACTATTACCTGATTAATAGTTGTAATACCAACTACCAAGTGCAAAAGCCTATTTTCTACAATGGTATAGCAAATCCAAGTACAAAAGCTAGTGTGTGCAACAGTTCCAACAAGACATGTGCATCGTTTTGTACAACTCATCCTCTCTATTCTTTATATCCTTCTCCAGTTAGGTTTATCAAAACAACCGACATATTCAACTCAAAGCCAAACAACTACCATATTCAACTCAAAATCAAAATCACGCACCAAGAAAAAACCCAAGAACATAGCGAAAGCAAAATCACGCACCAAGAAAAAGAAATAGAAGAAACAATCGCGAAAAAATAGGTTAGAACATACCGATGGTTGAGAAAAATCCCTGCAATGGCGGATGATACGGAGGAGAAAGGATGGCCGATGGAGGAGAAACATGTGAAAAAGAAATGTGCAACGTCTTTTTTCTTGAATAGATGAAGAAGAATGTGAAAATGCATGAAGGATAGATCAGTAATTTTGCATGCTTCTCTTTCTAACCCGCCCAAAAATGGGCGGATGGAATTGATATGATTTTCGCATCCCCTCCCCTTCCATCCCCTTCCCTTCCTCTTGTAAAATGAAACTCGAGAACACGTATAACACCTGGTTCCATTCCTTTTACTTCCATTCCATTCTTTAAATATACTCAAGAACACAACGTTAGAGTTTCATAGAAGAAAAAGTTGTGGTAAGGGTGGGGGTAAATGTGATATTTATTTTCGGGTTAATAACATAAAAACCACCATATTTTTAATATAAGCCATAGATTTTAATATTTGAAGGCCCAGATTTATTTTCGCGTTCTCAACCTTTTTAGTCTTCTCATTTTGTTCTACCTCTGTATATATATATATATATATATATATATATATATATATATATATATATATATATATATATATATATATATATATATATATATATATATATATATATATATATATATATGTATGTATGTATGTATGTATGTATGTATGTATGTATGTATGTATGTATGTATGTATGTATGTATGTATGTATGTATGTATGTATGTATGTATGTATGTATGTATGTATGTGTGTGTGTGTGTGTGTGTGTGTGTGTGTGTGTGTGTACACACACACACACACAGAGTTCACATAAGTAGATTAAGTTGCTAGAGTCTGGAAAATAAGATGGAGTTAAAGATGGCTTGGAAACACACAAATATTTACTTTGAATGTGTCTGCTTATTTATATTAAACTAGAATTAAGGAAGTTAAAGAAGCTAAAACAAATTCCAAGTTGCAAGACAAAAGACATGCTTCATGTTTAGTTCTACCTGAACCTAACCTAATGGAACACTATAGAGGAACCATTTTCTTTCCAACATACTTTATATAATATCTAATTATCTCCCTAAATTTAAGTTAACTTTTATTATCATTGGTTTATAAAAGTATTATTTACATCATGATGTTAGATATATCCTTATTTGATTTAGTAAAACGGTGTATATAATACATTTAATATCATCAATTAATTTGAAAATTTTTCATTTTCTAGAACAATCATTAAAATTAGTAATTGTCAATAAATCATAGTTTATAGTTGACCCACAAGTATGTGTATGGTATATAATGTTTTTATATCCATATTTCTAGAAAAAAATGATTTTATATTGTTTTACTAACTATTTAACGGTCATATAGTTTGTAAAATCTTTTTGATATTAAAATTATCTGATTAGAAAAATGATATAAAAGAGTGACTTTATTGTCAAGTGAATTGTTAAACATTTAAAAAGTTAAATTTTACATAAATGCAACAAAAATGGAATTTTAGGCTAAACAATCTTAAAAAAGTTTAGATACTAAGATTAACAAAATTAATTATCACCTAATAATATTACATTTTTAAAAATAATACAAAAAGTTGATAAATATACAAAAACAAACAATGTCAATTTATCGCTACCTTTCTTTTCCCGTGCTTCATTGCTGCCTTTCTTTTCCCCTCTCATTGCATCCCTTACCCATACAGTAAAGTCGATTCTAGGTTATATGTTATTGATTAGGTACGATAGTTATTTATAGCTATCATGGAGTTGGGGAATGATGTTATTTTTATTATGTTGTTTCATTTTGTGTGTAGTCAGTTTTACTTGATTTCTCAACCATGTTTATCACAACATTCTATTATATTGTATCTAATTGCACAATGCTCTCTTGATATTTTCTTGTAGTTTTGTGGTGCAATCTTTTTTTGTTCTTCAATGTACCAGAAATTGTACTTTCTTGCTAGCTTTTATTTCTACATATATTTGCTTGTCGTTTAAAAAAAAAAAAAATACTATTATTTATATTACGCTACAATGTGATGATTTTAACATGAGACATAACACAGATCCTACAATGTGATGTTTTTAACATGAGATAAAACATAGATCATAAATATTTTATTATTTGTATGCCTATTAAAACTTTACTGAAATCATGAATGCTTAACTACAGTTAGACGGGCGGCAGTGCAGGAAATGGAATGGTAGGGATGCCTGGGATATTGAAAGGAGGCAAATTTGGAAAAGGGAAGTCGGGTATCTTTGGGAAAGGAAAACTTGGAATCGGGGATTGAAATGGATCTTGAGGAAAAGGAAAATCAAATGAGGATCCATCAGATGCTTCAGAATTCTTGATATTAGATCTATCATCCACCAGCTTCAACTTTTGGATACCTGTAGATGTAGATTTATCCCCTGGGCTAGCAACAAGAGGTCGAGCATAGCCAACAGACACGAGTATGAAAACGAACATAACATTCAAAATCACCATCATTGAGAAAGACGGAGAAGCCATGGGTCTTTGCTAGTGAAAGACAAAGGGGTAAAAAAGCTTGTTTATGGCTTTGTTATGCATATACATGGGTTTATATAGTAGTTTTCAGAAAAATATATAGCTTCATTAATTCCAAAAAACTTGCAGAATTGTTACATGTTCAACTTTTTCTTAGACGATGGGAGAACAATGCTGTAGTAAATATAACTGTTACCACCTATCTAAAAGAAACCGTTACTTTTTTTTGAAGAATATGTAAGAGTATGCACCCAAGTTGCTTTGTTAAACAACCAAATTCAAACTTTCAAACATGGGATATGGCTACTTTCAAAGAGTCAAAGTATAAAAAGTAACCTGTTACGAAATTTGAATGGAATTTCATAACGGGTCAAAAACCATAAAGACATTATATTATATTTTTAATAATAAGAGAAGGTTACAAAAGGCTTCCTCGGTCTCGACTATACCAATTATTATTAACAAATATGTTCAGTTATGCTTATTTTGGTAAATGAACTCATTTTAAAGGCCTAGACGAGGTTTCTATGGATAATATTTTTTCGAAAGTATTTTGATAGTTTTTATTTTAGATATTTAATAAATTATATGAATTAATCGCTGTATAAAAAATATAAATAATAATACCACTAGCCAGAAAGTTTAAATGAGAATTTTTGTGCTGGTGTGAATGTGATGGAATAGAATTGGGCTTCTCTCACAATATTTCAAGTTAGATCTAAATTGGGGGTTGGCTGAGCTCACATCACGGCCCAGAGCATATTATATTGAAAAATGAAACCTATCTGATATTCTGATCTTAGACTTTTTTGTAACCGGTTCCGACCGGTCTATAATTGTAACTTAACCGGCTCTTTTATTTATTTAATGTTTTCCAAACTTTAAAAAGTAGATTATCTAAATATTCCAAGTTGGCATTTGTTTCGTATTATTATACGTTAATACACTTTAAGTAAA
This sequence comes from Cichorium intybus, assembly GCA_023525715.1. NCBI lineage: Eukaryota > Viridiplantae > Streptophyta > Magnoliopsida > Asterales > Asteraceae > Cichorium > Cichorium intybus. The sequence continues at coordinate 1,148,412 of CM042014.1, read as the reverse complement.
TATCTATGCAACAAAGCGGCTTCTAAAACGAAGCCAACCCTATTAAAGTCGGTCTGACTAATACGATCAATGACATCTTAGGTTTGACTAATGAAGGTTTTGTCTCCCTTAAGAAAACACTAAAGCTGATTGAAAGAGATGTAATGCTGTCCAAATTCGTATAAAACCAATTTACAGATGGTCCCGATAGCGAAATTATTACTAGATATTCTCACTTGTCATGATTAACAATTCGTACAAAATCATATTTGATAATATATGAAACTGTCGGCAACCATCTTAACGACTCTTCAAACAAGAAAGTGACATCGTATTTATATAAATATTGGAATCGTTGGTTAGAGACAGAAAATGTAAAGAACCCATAAAATACAAGGTAAAACTATATACATCACTAAAACAAAAAACAACGCATCCCTGATAACTCAAAAAAGACATAATTACTAGACGAGGAGCATCGAAATATATAATGCCCTTCCAAGTTGGTTAGGAAACTGAAAAGACGATATTACCCTTTTTTTCATGCTATATGTCAGTGTGAAAAAAATCTCAACTTTGTACCAAGATAATGAAAGAAAGAGGTTGCTTTTGGCTTTTTTGGCATTTGGCATTTGGCTGTAATCTATCAAGAACCAAAAAAAAAATTGAAAGCCATAATAAGAGAGAGCACAGAAAATGGCCTTTGCTGCCCATATCCTCAAATTAAGTTTGGACCCCACTTCCAGGTTGTACAAAAATGGCAGACAAAACTCAATCAATCACAACTCCCAAAACACCATAAATGGAGGGACTTCCCTACTAGCCCCTTTTAACCCCAGTTGAACCCATAACCACCACCTTCAAACACTCTTGATCCCATTGTTAAAACTACAAATGGAAGAGGTTGGTCACAGCCCCACCACGGGGCCCACCATCAGACCATATCAAGATACGCACCATCTTCAGTCAGCCCCACCCAACCACCCGTCAGATCACTACATTTCTTTTATGGGCCACCGGACATATATCCCTCACAGAATCCCACAAATTAAAAAAAAAAAAAATGATTTCACAGGGTGACTGGTAAACCATAGTTGAGAAACGATCTGATATGCCCATCCCAGCCTGCTGCAACAATAACCAGACCCCACGCATGGCATCCCACAGAGCTCTGGCAAGAAGATTTAAAAAACTTGTATTGAGATTTACACAAAGCAGGAGGAGACTGACGACCCGAAGTCGGAAGCTTTTCTTCCGGCCAGGTGGCGGATCCTTTTGGAATCGACTCCAGAAAGAACTCTTGACCAAGAGAGAAGAAACTGGGTGAAGAAAATGGCAATGAATCAGGTAAACTTTGTTCCAAATTCCAACGGTTTCCGGAGCTTGTACTAACTTTCAGACCCGACCATGGTAACACAACCGAGGCATCGGTCGAGAAGCACTCGAAGGACTTAACCGTCTTTTGTTGATAAATTGAAGGTTCGTTTGGGCCGCAACAGTTCCAAACATATACATTGGAATCCTCACATGCTGACACTATGTATTTTCCATCTGACGTGAACGATGCAGAAATTTGGTTTCCAGCGTTTCGTTGGCCTACAGAGAAAAAAAAATTAATAATAAGATAAATATGTAAAACAGTAAAAAATTGATGACTGACTATATAGTACAGAAGCAATAATCACATAAACGGTAAAGATTCCAAGACAAAGTTATGATCTTATAGTTATACCCTTGTATTTGCCGATGACATTGGTCCCATGAAGAATTCTGACATGGGAATCCGCACATGTCACCATTACTTTGGTTGAATCTTGTGGACAGAACTGCAGATAAGATAAGATAAAGTGAACCCAGAATCAGAACAGTAACTATGACCCGAAATGGGTAAAAGAAGAAATTGTGTTTTTACACCAAATACGGACCTGAAACCCGATTATCCGCTTGCAACCCGACTTCTTTTTACTATTTAAGCAAACCGACGCTTCAAGTTGGAAGTGATTATCTGATTCAAGAAAAGACGCACAAATTGAAATGAGTGGATCTTTAGGCCCCACATTATACATACAACTAACAAAAGGACTTCAAATTGGATACGGTACATGCACACATCCACATATCAATTGATGTGAAAACAACCTTACATCCAACTACACCCTAATCCGTATACGATCATGATTGGTTAAGCCACAATATTTTTCAAAAAATGATGGAAAATTTGCTCGTTGTTATTTGGTACTGCTGAGTACGGCCCACAAACTCATGTTAAAGGGTATTTTAGACATTTGACGATACGTCGACATTACAGTTAAGTTGCAAAGGACTCATGGTATGAAGTTATACCTGACAAAGTGAAAAGCCGGCAACAGCCTGTCATGGATCCAATAATTCCACCCTAATATAAAAAAGGAAAGAAGACGTTTTCAATGATGTTTATATTTGAAATATCTAAGATTGGAATTAATGGACAGGAAATTGCCAAACCAACCTTCCCATCAGGATTGTAGGTCACGGCAGTGATTATTTCTCGTATGTCTGTCCAATCTACAACCTGGGAAGACCCAATTGACCATATCCGGACCTTTCCATCAATTGACCCGCTAATAAAATAACTTTCATCCACAGGGTTGAACTGAACACACGTCACTGCAATATGTTTCCATTTAGTAAATCGGCACTAACATATAGATGTAATTTAGAAGTCAAATCATTTCAGGGTTAACCACATACCGTAGTTACTGTGAGGGAAGACTTTGAGACATTGATCGCTGCCAACTCTCCACAGTCGAACAGTCTCATCAACTGATGAAGATAGAAGAAGCTGTAATGTAACAACAACATGTGTAACTTCAATCACATTGTTAAAAAAAATCTATTTTGATAGTTTATAATTTACTCACGTTCTCGTTTGACCATGAAAGATCCAAGACCTCCCCATCATGGCCATGGAACTCATGGACGGACTTCTCAAGAATCCGAAACACTTTTGGAGGAACAATAACACAAGCGGAATCGGGAGTTCGTCTTAGGTTTTTGAGCATACTCATCTTCTGTTTTTCAGCCATTAAAGGCGCCAGTTCAGAAAGATGATTCATGGTGAAGTAGATGCAGGAGGGGTCGATATCTGGAATGTCGACGTCATTTAATCTTTCGTCTTCAACAACCTGCCAAACTCGAACAACCCCGTCTTCTCCAGCAGTGGCAAGATAACGCCCATCGTGACTGAATTTCATGCTCAAAATTGAACCTTGATGTGCTTGGATATCTTGTCCGATGAAAACAGCCGAGAGTTCTTTCAATCGTTTCTTATTTTGGCGGACTTTGACTCGTTGAACCCTGCTTCTGCGGACCTGACCAGCACCATCTCCCATACCATCACATCTTCCCTGCCGATCGACAACACATGTCATTGACCGCAATCTACTTAACCATTGACTTTTTACTCTGTTCATTGTTCTCGCCATAGTGCCTGCAACCTTGATTTGTCTCTCTACAAGTTTCTGAACCAACGGCGATGAATCAATCTCTTTATGGATCAACGAGCTACAACCCCCTTCTTCTTCTTTGCATGATTTGCCGCAGTCAAAACTTTTACCTCTACAAACGAAATTCTCCCTTGAAACAAGAATTCTTGACGAATCTGAAACAGAGGAAGCACTCGATGACATTTCTTCGTAGATTGGGCTTCTCAATACAGCATCACTGGCCTCCATGATCCTATTATCAAATCCTCCTGAATCGTATGATTGAATTTCATCGTCTAAGCTTAAACTCATTAATTTAAGGAACTGGTTTTTTCGATCTTGAACGCTTGTTGGAGTCTTAACCCAGACATCATATTTGAAACCATTAAGAACCGAATCATGGTTACAAGCAGGAGTGTCTTGAAATTTAGAAACTGAATCAGACACGGATGCAATGGTGTCTTGGGCGTCAAAAAAACGATATTCTTCGTCTTGGTTTAAGCTAACCATGGTTCCTTGTGTTCAACCCATGAAACCTAACCTCAAGAAACTAACTTTTTAAGCCCTAGGCAATGTGCCTTGTTCCGTCTCCAAGAAACATACCTGATTAAAAAGATAAGATCGAAGCTTAAAAAAAAGATATCACGACCACCCAGATTAACTAAAGATAACAATCAATTAAAAAATAAATATATTGACGACGTTTAAAAAAATGAACAATTTGCCATGGATCCCAGATCCAACACCCATTGAACCTGTCCTGGAAACTCCAAAAACAAGTTCGTATTTTTAAAGAATCAAAGTAAAAATCCATATATTGCATTGATAACAGAACCGGGTCTATAGTATAAGAACCCCATTTGCAGGATGATGACGACAGGGAATACCTCATGCCACATATGCATCAAAACCGAAACCGGGATCAAAATTGAAACTCGCCCTTTGATGCAATCAAGAAAATATGTTAGTAGGAGCGAACCAAGAAAGATTTGTTGGTGTAAATCAAAGAAATCGGAAGAAGTGTGGGGATGAATCTGAATGATCGATTCATGAGAAATTGTGAGGAAGCAATCAAATACCCAAATACCTTTCTTCTCTCTCAAAGCATGGGGAAGGGAGTTAAATCCAAAGGGGAAAGAAGGGGAATTGGGTAATTGAGGGAAAAAAGAAGGGGGGAGAAGAATAAATGAGACGGATCTTGATATTCGTGAGGGAATGGACCGAGAAACGAGAAATGGAGAGAAGTAGAAAGTAGTAGCGTAGGGTGAGAGGGGGGTGGGGTGGTCTGTATGTATGTGTTCTCTATGTCTATGGGTATACCCTACTATCTCCTCGCCTCTTTCTTTTTTCTCTCTGTAAAAATACCTCTCCATTGTCTCTGTTGCATTAATTCTGTGCTTTTTTCGGTTTCGATTAAATGGCGCAATCAAAGTTTCAACCTTCCGATTTCTTAAGGAATTAGATTTATTTTTGTCAAGATTTTACTTTGAAGATCGAACTTTTTTTGAGGATGATTATTTTGTGATATTATTTATTTTTTACAAGAAAATAAATCATCATTTTCAGTATATCTTTGATTGTCTAATTATTTAGCAAATATATTTCAATATTTATCTATTCTAATAAAAAAAACCTTAAAAAAATAACTTTCTAATTTCAAGCCTAGAAATCAGCTATTGATAAACCAGATTTATGTGTTAATTAACGGAAATCAACGAGTATAATCCTATCCATATTTGAATTTCATTGATTGCGCTTCATTTTCCGAATTTGTTTAACCAATCCCAAAAAACTGGGATAAATTTATGGTAAATCGTGTAAATCCATATTGAAATCTTCACGCTTCCTTCCACCCTCTAAACCCTAAACGCTACCATCACAGATTTGGGCTAAACATGTCGTCGTTCTTGGTGATATGCTCATGGTTATAACAAGTTATTATATTTATTATAAATAGTAGAGTCCTTTTGGGTTACATGCAATAGATGATTTAGCTAAAAGAGATCGAAAAATAAACTTGAGAGGTTAAGTTTATTAATATATCAAAGTAAAAGTTTATTAATTAAAAACTAAAAGGATAAAGTACTAAAGTGAAATTATCAACAGTTTGAATTTTAAATAGTCATTATCTACAATGGAGGAGATAAAGATGAGTAGCACTATAGATACAACCCTAGATCTGAGTTGTAATTGAGTGTGAAACCCTAATTTTCGTCCATCTCCTTCCCATCCTCGGTATACAGTCGATTTCTTCATAAACCCGAAGTATTACGTGCTAAAATTCCAAGCAAAGGTTTATACTTCATCAACAGGTGTTGGATCGTTGTCTTGGGTGCGATTCCATTAAAGGAGTCCTACTTTGGTCTCTAGACATCCTAACAATATCAGATCTGTAATTAAAATGTATTTCTTGATCCCTCTTGTTTTATAATTACAAAAGTGTGTGATTTTGTGATCCTGGTTGAATACCATTTTAAGTTTTGTTTCCGCTGCGTTATTTTATGTAATCGTATTCCAACAGTCGTATCCCACCATCACACACATCGAATATCCAATTTCACTAGCACACTAGCTAACATCGAAAGGTAGGATCAAACGGAACTTTGTTGATTCGTGAACCTACTTAGAGATAAAAGTGGAACCGGTAGGTATCGATTCCCATAAACTCCGAACTATTTCCTTTTCCCCTCATTTTCTGATTTTCAATTTTAAATATTGGTCTATTTGGTTGTTTTGAGGAAGTGTATCCGCTTTGCAATTTGATTTTTGTAATTTATTGTTTCTATTTATCACTTCCAGTAGCTGGTGACATCTGGTCGCTTTCTTGATTTCAATTTGCTGGCTTTGAGGCTTGTTGTCATATATGCTTTCAACTGGCTCAAATTTCGTAATAAACTATTTCTCGATTATCAAAGAAGTCACATCAACGTTCCATCTTTAGACGACATTAGAGTTAATAATATATGTTTATAGCTTTTGTATATATTTGCTTAGGCCCCGCGATTGATGTGAGCTGATCTTTGAATTGTTGTTTATGATTCTTATTTCTTAGGTCTGATCTTAATGAAAAAATGATGACATGTGTTGGTGATTCATGTCTGCTGATCTAAGCAAGAAATAACAATGTACTTCATTGTTTCGATTACAAATAAATAAAGGGTTTTATAATAAATAAATAAGTTGATAATATGTTGTTATTATTTGTCATATTTCTGACATTTTTGTAAATTTCTTTTGACTTTTATCTATTTTTCAGTATATTGGTAATTTAATGTATTTGTAATTATTAGGCCGTCTTGATTACGACATATACAATAACACGATGAAATTATTCCTTACTTCTTACAGGCTATTGGCTGGTTGATAGATGGAAGAGATAATGAACAAATTTATTAGAAAGCAATTTGGTGGATGTGTATTCTATTTTCTTTTTTACATTGGTCAAACGCAACTAACGGTTCAAAGACAACCCAAAATCATCTGATAATAGTTTGACCCTCAGATAAACAAAGTTGTGTTTATTAGTTTTCTTTATCACCGCCATTTTAGGTTGATTTCTCTGCCTTCTCTATGTAGCTATGTATATTGACAATGACCCAAACAAAGCCTTCGACTATATGGTGCCCCAAAACAAACATTGCCAATGAAAGTAAGTTGTTATATTTGACATATGTTTTGTAAACTTTATGTACTCTAACTATTTTTTTCAAATGGCAGATTTAGGGTAGACGAGATCGTGCTCTGGTTCAAGAAAGATAATGGGGGGTCGGGGGCGCTGACGCCGACCACTTCATGTCTCCGCCCGATGCGGATTCGTGATAGATATGTGGGATGCAGGTGGGTGACCTAAAGATGGCTGGTGAACAAGCTTGTATAATGTACTTTTGTTAGTTATAGGATCAGAAAGATAGAAGCGAGATAAGAGACAAAATATGATGTGACATTGTGGGTTGGGAGATGGACTCCCCAACCCTTGGAGACATATCCAGACGCAAGAAGCGTGATTTGTGTATTGATCTAGAGGAATACTCGGAATAACTTTGTATTGGGAACCAAGGACTGTCGAGCTGGAGGTCCTTTGATGTAGAAATGGCATAGGTGGACTTGGAAACACAATATTCACATGATATGATCTTTGCATCTGGATGCCATGGAGTGATAATACTTATGAACAAAAATTTCCTCTCTCTCTCTCTATCTCATTTGCTCTTCCTTATTTTCTTTTTCTTTCTGAGCGTCCTCTTCCCTTTGCTGAGCGATGAGCTTATTTTCATCTACATCAAATCCTTATTCGATGATGATATTTGAAATTAAAAATCCCTCAGACTTTTTTAGTGACTTTATCTAGGTTTTGGGTGGCTCTTCCTAGATTAAAATTGTCTTCCGTTTATCTTTTTTCGGATAAGGACCCTTATCATCTTCCTAATTCCGTCCCGATTTACTGTAAAAACAATCTGCAAGTTCTATTAAGTATGTTGTTACGAACTTTAGTGTGTTTTCTAGTTTTAACTTATTTTTCTTGAGCATTCACTTGATTTAACATCTATTAAGTCCATAATGACATTAATTCTGATTAATTGTGTTAATGGGTTCATTAAGACTGTCTTAAATGGTTAAGACGAACTCGTGAAGCTAACGACAATAAAATCGCGAACTAAGGTTTTGAGTTTGAAATTCAATTAATAAATCTTAAGTCCTTAACACAAAGCTGGAAACTCGACAAACCACAACCACCACTTGATAGTGGTGGCACGTGGCGGCAGTGTGGCGGCCGGGCAGCGACAAAAGCCACACGAAATGCAAAAATAAAACAAACAAACAAGACGATACTAATGTTTTACTAACAAAACTGTGAGACTTGTTTCCAAGAAATTGTGTTTTTTGAATAAAATGTAAGTTTTATGGAAATAGTGAGATAGCGACGCTATTTATATATGGACGTTATCTGAGGCAGATCGTGCTTGGTCATTATCTATGGATAGCGACGCTATTGGGCGTTGTTTGTACCAAAACCTAGACTTCGAGTTTTGTGTCGTATTTAGGGGCTCCAAACCCTAGGTAGCCATCATTTGTTACCCTTCAGCCTCCAGAAACGTCTCCAACCCTTTTCCGAGCCTCCTTGGGTGATTTTTGGCTCTTTAGATCACTTTGGAAGATTTCTTGAAGAAATGAAGGTGCATGGTGGTTCTAGAAGGTATTCTACAAGTTGGAGTCAGTAAGATCTTCATTCTCTAGACCATTGTGAGTAGAAAGTTTCCCCCTTTCGTGTTCCTAGGTTGGTTCTAGTGTTTTTGGAGACTTTGTATGGGTTTTTGGTCCTTTGTTGCTTGATCTTTGGAATGGAATGATAAAGGTCTTAACTTTATGTCCCTATAGCCTTTTTTTTGGAAGTTTTGAACTAATTTTGGGAGTGAGCCAAGCCCTCTTGAGTGTTTAAGCTTGGGTTTCTCTCTTTTTGAACCTAGATCTTGACCATGTGCATGCATGGTTGTGTTTGAACGTGAAAGTTTGCATTTTTATGGATCTAGTGTTGTTTAGGAGAGTTCTGGAAGGTATTAGACCTTGGCTTAACTTATTAAGAGTTGAAAAAAGAATTGGACTGAACAGTGGAGATAGCGCTGCTATCTATGAAGATAGCGACGTTATCTCAGAAAATAGGATTCATGACCATTGAACTTAGTGACGCTATCCATAGAAGATAATGGCGCTAAGTGAAGGTTGAATTTGGCATGGACCTTTGACTTTGACCTTTGACTGTTCACTTTTGACCAGTTTGACTTTTGGTCAAACTTGAGAGATTCGGGGTACCAGTCTTAGATCATTACTAGAAAAAAGGCCTTTAATGACACGCATTGCGTGTCATTAAAAGGTACAGATGACACACAAATGTATGTCAAGGAAGTCCCTATCATAAATGACAGATGACACATATTTGTGTGTCGTAAATTTACGACATACATTAATGACAAACCTTTATGACTAACAATGTAAGTCATAAATTTTTTTAAACAAATAATATATATATATATATATATATATATATATATATATATATATATATATATATATATATATACACACACACACACACACACACACACACACACATATATATATATATATATATATATATATATATATATATATATATATATATATATATATATATATATATATATATATATATATATATATATATATATATATATATATATATAACCAAAGCTATGCAACAACCACAAGAACCATGTCAATTGTGAATCAAGATCATTCAATATGCCCAATATCTTAATATATACAACTATAAAACCATGCAAAGTAAACTTTTAACAAAATTAAGCTTAAAATACATTCCCTTTTCCAACCAATAGTTTCCAAAAGAATCAACATAACAAAAACAATAAATTCAAACGGAACAACATCGCCATTAACCTTCTACTTCTACTGAATCGCCCTTTCCATCCTTGTGTTTCCGCTACTGTAAAAGCCATATAAACAATTTGAACATTAAAAGTTAAAACAACAAACAAGATTTGATTATTTGTTATTGTAAACTACTAGTTATTGGTGTACCTGGTATAAACAATGACTAAGATCTTGCATTGTTGTATGTAGTGGTTGTTCTGATGCAAAAGCAGATAACACCAAGGCATCTCATTCTTCATTTGCCTGCAAGAATGAATACATTTCTCTCTTAAAACTCAAAAATTAACATCTTTTACCAAAAAAATCCCTTACCATGATTCAACACGTTTCCCATTTGCCTTCAAAACAAAAAACAATAAAAAAAGATTAGATCTCTCAGTTAGATGCTAAAGTGAATGTAAAAATAATATTAAATGATAAATCATTTCCTGTTTGCATACATATTGTTTAATATCTTCTGCTATAATCGAAAGCCCGTAGTCACTGAACTTTGCCATCCCATCTTCATTCAACAAAATATTATTTACTTTCAATCGATTATTAGTGAAACCAGGAATGAGTCCCGTGTGAAGAAAATGGACAGCCTTAGCCACACCGGTTAATGGGGATACCTAATAACAAGTTTAAATCCAAAAACCTGATAACAAGTTCAAAAGACTTAAATAGATCTAAACTAAAATAAAGCAAAATCAGAACCGTAACTGATACCAAGAATCCATAAACCTGATAAACATATCTGAAACAAAAACCAAAATAAAAAACGTTATCAGAAAACCAAATCGAAAATCGCAAACTATACGTAATATTGATAATCTGACAACGGCTCCGACAACTAAAACAAAAATCAAATCGAAAATCGTATTCAAAACCTGATATCATAATCAGAACCATAACTAAAACAAAAATAAGAATCAGAAACAAACCTGATATCATAATCAGAACCGATTTTGGAAGGAGGCTGTCGATGGGAGATGTTGAGAACAAATCGGAGGTGTATTAGCATCGGTTATTGAGGCGAACGATGTGATAACTGTTGTTATGGAGAGGAATGTGCTGGTAGTCGGTGGTGTGGATGTCGATGTGGTGGTAGTCGATGGTATGGACGCTGATGAAGGATATCTTTTTTGACCTAGATAGCCGATGGTACCACGATGCTCCGACAGTGCCTGGTGCGAGGAGGCGGGATCGATTCGTGCAGCAAGGGTTTTGTAGAGAAATCACTCAGGTTTCCGGTTCCCATTTTCAGAGATAAGCAAAAGAGGTTAGGAGATTGAATTAGAGAAGTAGCATGTAGTTAGGTCATTATCGACATATTTTTTTGAAGACGATGGATGAATCGGTAAGGGCCGTCAGATGGAGTGGAAACGAGAGGGAAAGAGGGATAATCTAGGGTGGAGGCGTGGTGTAGATTTGAAATGGGTTAACCTAAATTTCTATCAACGGAAGGGTGAGAGGGTCGGAAATAAGACGACACAATCAATTAATAGGATGACATACAAAATTGATAGAGTGCCCTCCGTGTTCTTTTTTTAACTTATTTTATGACATTAAAACACGACACACAAATTTGTAAGTCGTAAATTCTACAAAAAACGACAAAGATTTACGACACACAATTATGTATGTCGTATATTCTTAAGATTTTAAGAAACATGACATTATTTTTATGACACACTATTTTTTCATGTCATAAATTAACGTGTGTCATTGTTCGTATGTCATTAAAGGTATAATTTCTAGTAGTGGATGATTATCTGAAAGGTTTTCTACAACCATGAACTAAATAACCTAAGTTCACATGTAACCTATAAGGATCTATGTTTTCTTCTAATTGAACATATAACAAAACCTAAAGGCCATAAGAAAATTAACTAAAAGAATAAAATTAGAGAAACCAACCTTTTAGAATTTTCTGGAAGCTGAGCAGCAAAAGTATCCTGCCTCAAATGAGATCACACCCAAGCCGAGAGGATTATGGATCGAGATTCCAGAGAGAAACAATAGAATGAGCAACTGATAATGAGGCCTAGGGTTCCCTATTTATAGGGAACCAAAGGGTAAAGCTAGAAACCCTAGCCGCAGCCCATTTTCCGGATTATGTGTACGCGCGCCGCGGCCTTTACATTGGCGCGCCGCGCGCCGCAATTCAACTATTGAATTCGTACGGATATGTACGCGCGTCGCAGCCTTTACATTGGCGCGCCGCGCGCCGCAATTCAACTATTGAATTCGTACGACTTTAATCCCTGACCTCCTGATTAATCCAATTAATGTCACAGAAATTAATCCAATTAATTATTAATCAAACAATACTATTTCTAATTAATATATTATCTCCATAATATATTAACAAACAATATCTTGATTTATTAGTCATATAATAAATCAACCCTTTCTCTCTACTTAACTTTCCAACAAACCTCCAGCCATGAGGGCAACCCAAATGGACTGTGCTACTATTAATTAGGCAAATACTAATTATTAGTCATGGCTTAGACACCTAATCCAACATTATCTTGTATGGGGGTTTAGGATTTGCTAAGTGGGGTTTATCCTTATTAGGAGGTTCGTGTTGATGGGATCCAAGGACAAGTGCGTGGAGTTTTATTAGCTTGACGGATCAGGTGAGTTTTCTCACTATACTATGGATGATGTTACTAAAGGGTTTAGTGCAAATCAATGAACTAAAAATCCTAAGTTCACATGCAACCTATAAGGATCTATATTTTCTTCTAATTGAACATATAATATTTCCTAAAGGCCAAAAGAAATAAACTAAAAGAATAAAATCAGAAAAACTAACCTTTTAGGATTTCTTGGAAGCAAAGCAGCACAATTGTCCTGCCTCAAATGAAGTCACACCCAGGGAGCAGGAGAGAGTCTCGAAAATTCCAGAGAGATCAGGTAAAAAGTGGCGCAGAAAATAGGTACCCCAGGGTCCCTATTTATAGTCTCAAGCAGATGACCAGATAAATCGTTACGGATAAACTCTTTTTGAATTCAAATTAAGATAAACCTTTATCTTAATTATTCAAACTAATTATCTCTTATATATATATATATATATATATATATATATATATATATATATATATATATATATATATATATATATATATATATATATATATATATATATATATATATATATATATATATATATATATATATATATATATATATATATATATATATATATATATATATATAGATTTCGAAATATATTACCATATATAAATTTCGCTGGCCATATCACTCACTCAGACTATCACTTACTCAACTATTGAATAATTACAGTTTTAGTCCCTGCACCTTTAATTAATTATTTTAATCACCAAATTAATTCCAATTAATTCTAGATTAATTTCTAATTAATTAATATAGTTTATAATTAATATATTATCACTTTAATATATTAATAAACTATTTATTTTATTTCTATTGATTTATTAATCATATAATAAATCAATCTTTCTCTCTACCGAACTTTCTACCAAACCTCCAGCTATGACGGCAACTCAAATGGACTATGCTACTACTAATTAGATAAATACTAATTATTAGTCATGGCTTAGACACCTAATCCAACAGTCTCCCACTTGAATAAGTCTATGACTACAATTACCAATTTACTGTAATACCTTAACTTTAATTTATTGTAACACCCGGTTTCTCATACAAAGTACACCCAAAAATTTTCAAACAATTATACATTAAATGGGTATACTTGTACTCAAATCACGGATCAAGATGTTATCATCACATGTAATTATACAAAAGGTCCTTACAAATTTTAACCAGGCATTACAAATAAATCAAAGACAGCTAAAGGACAGGCTCTAAACTTGTCCGTCTCTCTTTATCACATGCTCTCCCCTATCACTGCTACGAATACCTGCAAAACAACATAACACTCAAGTGTAAGCTTATAAAAAGCTTAGTGAGTAATAATTATTAATCAAGTCTCAACACCCGATGTCTCTTTGAACTCATTCTCAACAAACTTTCTCATTCGCTCGTTGTAACTAAATTCATTTTGAATGGACTATCTCAGTCCCTCACTGTGGTTAACACACTTCGCCATTTATTCCAAAACAATATTAACACCTTATGAAACTCATATAACTTTTCTCTTTCTGTGATGAACAACTCAACGACAACATAGTTCAATTAAAAGAATCAGTAGGTAATTACTAACCTGTAACACATCTCATCATATATACAAACTATTAACCTGCAAAACATCTCATTATACATACCAAGGGTTAAAGAAACACATATAAACTCATTCCACTTCAAACTCTATTCCACCCCGAACTCTATTCCACTTCAAACTCTATTCTAGCTCATAAGCCCTCATGGCTATATAAATTGACTCAAAACTCTTTAATGTGACTACATTAACATCTACTCAGTTTATACAATCAATATATATACTCAACTCGGTTGTTGTTATTCACATATAACAATTCGCTCTACAATTGGGTTTTAACAATAATAACTTAACATATATATATATATATATATATATATATATATATATATATATATATATATATATATATATATATATATATATATATATATATATATACCATAAGGTAGATTTCTACTCAAATACATAAGAGTACTCACCTGATATTGGTTTAGTAAGTGGAACTCCCAAAACGCGCATACCGGACCCCTGATCGCTAGACTTGGTCGTATCACCATAGTCTAAATCAAATTCTCAATTATCCCCAATTATCTCAATATCATTTATCTCAAATATGTATATCTCAAAAGAGGAAAAAGGAGTATAAACGGTAATTATCAACTCCATATTTACCAAAACCCCCAAATCCGCGGTTCTACTCATTCAACCGTAGGAACTCGACAATAATCTTACCAATAACTCTAAAGGCATCCACTAACAACCTACTAACAACGTATATCTCAATTTATAGCTAAAACATGAAGATTGAAAGCTAGGGTTTAATACCCCAAAAACCAAGAAATACTCACCTCGAGAAATTAGGAATTGAGCACGCGTTTACGGGGTTTGATTCGAGTCTCTCCACGCTTCCTAACGATTCTCCAGGCTTAATTTCATCAAAAATTGCATCTGGAGCTCTAAAAATCGAAATGGGTTTTGTTTCCTTCGAAATGAGGTTTTCTCCCTTAAATAGCATCTGCACCGTAACCCGACCCGGGTTACACAACCCGACCCGGGTCCATATACGCAAAAATCACGTTTTTCAGTCCAAGGCGCAGCACGGTCCGGCTTCTCCAACCCGACCCGGGTTTTCTCGAACACGACCCGGGTTCCTTAACACGACCCGGGTTACTCTTTTTCCATTTTTATTTCAACCCAACTCGACCCGTGTTTTAAAGCTCGACCCGGTTTGACCTTTTTAAGCATTTACTTTGTTTCTTTTATCTATTTTAGCATCCTACTTCTCATATAAGTATATATATTTAACATAACTTTATTATAAATTAAAGTTAGGTATTACAAGTTCTTACCCCCTTCAGAAGATTCCGTCCTCGGAATCTCTTAGATTAGGCATGACTCATACAACCATCTCACCACCGCAATCATATATCACGTATGATAATGATATTATCCTCTCGTCAACTCATATAACATGTACTTACTGTCGCATCTTATTTACTCATAATATAGCTATAGAACTCAAGCTCTCTCTCGATTCACATTACATTTAGAAACTTTCTCATTCGACTTCTCTTTCCATAAAATCTTTACGCCCGCCATTATTCTCATAATATGATCTCTATAAGCACATTGGTTGTTACCATTTCGCATGGACAACCACTCACTCTTTCAGAGCACTTCCTTGTTATAGCTTTGCCGATACAAAGGTATCTCACCTCACTCTTCAAGTGATACTCCAATCACTATCATCACTTACACACATCTATATCTATGGTCCACATCGAGCCATATTCTCAGCGTACCATCCACTCTTTCTATAACACTAATCTCAATAACTATTTGAGATTCAACTTCCATTTCTAATCTATTTGAAATGGTTTACTCTAATTTAATAAGGAAAACGGTCTCACCGATTCCTGACTCACATTCTCTCTCAATTTACTCTTCCAATAGCAACATGCCATTTATTGATTTCTCATGTTTGCACACTCTCGTCGATTAGATAGGAGAAACACTTATACAACACAAAGATGCCGACATTCAATTGTCTCAATTACGTTACATAACTCATTAACACTAGAATATAAATTCAGAATAATAAAATATCAGAAACTATCTCGAGTTTCACTCACGTCTCCTTTGAACTTAACATTTAACTCTCGACACTTTGGTCACACAAGACCCTTTTCAGTTATTACATCACCTCAACTGTACAATGATTTCTCTAAAATCTCGTCTATCTCTGCTTCTACCTCAGCGTATATATCAGGTTTTCACTAAATGTACCACTATAATTCTCTACCAATAATAGCTCCACATCATCTCAGTTTTAACAACATAACTCATGTTGTTTCTCTCGATATACTCAGTCATTACATCCTCTCTTATGTGGACAGTCCACATCACATTTCACTACATCATTAGCTCTATCAAACTCGATGATTTATTATCAAATAAATTCTTATCACAACCGCATGTATCCTTCCTGACACACCATCAGTAAGGATTTACTCTCGTCATTTCTTTGTCATTATTATCTCAATCTCTTATTCATTTGAATGACACAAAATAGGTTATATATACAAGTCACCAAAATCTCTACACACGACTAAAAATACTAACATCTAACACAACAATATCTATGGTGAATCATATCTCATCACTTGACTAGCTCTTTAATCTCAAGAAAATAACTCAACATTATTATAACAAAAATTTACTATCCATCGTCTCATACGAATAAGTAGTTTTGTTATCTCGACATTCACAAATTTCTCTCATTGGCAGTAATCGATTTGATTGCTAAGGAACGAATCCTATCAATCACAATTACAATTACTTTCCTCCTCTTTTTAACGCATATATTTTCATCATGCATTTATAAAATTCTGTCTTATTCAACATGAAAGAAATCTCACACACTCTCAACATGACTAAGTGACAAACGCACTTTCTCACAACAACATTTCTCAATAGTATTACTCACTATACTATCTCATAGTACCCCCGTACTGTTACTCGGCCTCTAATTCATCTTCTTCTCAATCTGTAGGTTTCAAGCCACACAAGCTTACCGCTACGTTCATATCTACCCGCACGCAAGGATAGTACATGTCTCATTACTCTGCATCATCATAAAGTGCATGTCTATCTACACGCAAGCACAATACTATAGAACCACTCTGTCTTAACTCTTGGTACCCCGTACCATCCTTTGGTTTCATCATTCAACACTATCTCACGGTACCTCGGACCGTCCTCTTATCAGATCATGGTACCTCGTACCATTCTCAATTTTTCCATCCATCTCCTCTTTGACTCTAGCGAGTCTCCGCTACGGTCTCAAGCCATATAGACTCACCGTTACTCCTCCTTTTGTCTGAGTCACAACAATCTTTATTACTCTAATCACAAGGCACTCATTACGTGGTCTCCACCACGTTTATTCGTTATGCGACCCCACAATATATGTGGTCTCAACCACCTTTTCTCAATATATGATCCCACAAAATATGTGGTCTCAACCACATTTACTCAATATATGGTCCCACAATTATGTGGTCTCAACCATATTTACTCAGTAACTAACTCAATCTCTAAGCCAATAAGGCCTATATGAACCACTCTAGGTTCTCTCAATTATACCACAAAGTACTCTTTATGTGGTTACTCGAATGTCCTCTAACATCTCTGTCACAAATATCTCATTATGTGACAACTCCAATTCGTAGAATTTAACACTCAACATATCAACTCATAATCAGCTATGGTGCGCAATCAGCTACGCACTCATCGTCTTTCCCAACTCATACTCTTTTGGCTATCTCAGTCATTCATTGTGATCAATCATAAGTACTAGTCATGTGGCCCCACAAAATATGTGGTCTCAGTCACGTAAATACTCGTGCACAGAAATCTCATCACATCTGTGAAACAACAAGCAATATATATATATATACAATATCACAATTTATGTATTTTCACCATGTACATACTCATTATACATTCTTCTCCATGATTGCTAAGTATTCGCCAAGCAACCACTTATAATCTTTATTATAAAATCACAAAGCACTCGTTATGTGATATGTAAACATTACCTCAAATGGACACGAGATTTTCATCTCGATGCCGACTACTACACTTTATAACCAAAATTCTCTAACACATGTAATCTCAATTGATCTTTTACGTGTCTACATATTTTATACATATTCTATTACATGTATTGTCAACAATTAAATACGCGCGACACGTTACAGCTAACATGTTAAGTAAAATTACTTACATACCTCATAGCAACAAAATCTCGTCTCCTCATTAGTTGAACCTTGCGTACCTCGGTTCTCAACTCTTGAGTGTACTCGGCTACACTCACATATCTCAACTCTTAGCTCATACTCAACTTATGTTCAAACTCTTTCTCATCATCAGTTAAAATTTTGCCTCAACCGGGATCTCATCTTAACATCTCATCATCATCTGGAAATTTGCCATCAACAGAATCTCATCTCAATTAGTATCTCATCTCGTATTCAGTTGACATCTCATTATCAACAGAAATTCTCGTCTTCTCATTAGTTGATATCTCATATCAACCAAAATTTCATCTCATCATCCTCTGTAGGTCCAACCGAATGTGACCGTTTTACCAACTCGTCTTCATCTGTCTCCACATCTATATTCACACACATAATATAACAATAACAAATATAACATAAAAGTTATACTTAACTCATAAGCTAAAATCTGCAGCAGTATCTTTCCCGAGCATGTGATAGGGGCTCTCTCCCTCCTCAGTTTAAGTCTAGGACTCTAAACTCAAAGACCTAGTTCGCTTAAACCATGCTCTGATACCAACTTGTAACACCCGGTTTCTCATACAAAGTACACCAAAAAATTTTCAAACAATTATACATTAAATTGGTATACTTGTACTCAAATCACGGATCAAGATGTTATCATCACATGTAATTATACAAAAGGTCCTTACAAATTTTAACCAGGCATTACAAATAAATCAAAGACAGCTAAAGGACAGGCTCTAAACTTGTCCGTCTCTCTTTATCACATGCTCTCCCCTATCACTGCTACGGATACCTGCAAAACAACATAACACTCAAGTGTAAGCTTATAAAAAGCTTAGTGAGTAATCATTATTAATCAAGTCTCAACACCCGATGTCTCTTTGAACTCATTCTCAACAAACTTTCTCATTCACTCGTTGTAACTAAATTCATTTTGAATGGACTATCTCAGTCCCTCACTGTGGTTAACACACTTAGCCATTTATACCAAAACAATATTAACACCTTATGAAACTCATATAACTTTTCTCTTTCTGCAATGAACAACTCAACGACAACATAGTTCAATTAAAAGAATCAGTAGGTAATTACTAACCTGTAACACATCTCATCATATATACAAACTATTAACCTGCAAAACATCTCATTATACATACCAAGGGTTAAAGCAACACATATAAACTCATTCCACTTCAAACTCTATTCAACCCCGAACTCTATTCCACTTCAAACTCTATTCTAGCTCATAAGCCCTCATGGCTATATAAATTGACTCAAAACTCTTTAATGTGACTACATTAACATCTACTCAGTTTATACAATCAATATATATACTCAACTCGGTTGTTGTTATTCACATATAACAATTCGCTCTACAATTGGGTTATAACAATAATAACTTAACATATATATATATATATATATATATATATATATATATATATATATATATATATATATATATATATATATATATATATTCAGTCTACCATAAGGTAGATTTATACTCAAATACATAAGAGTACTCACCTGATATTGGTTTAGTAAGTGGAACTCCCAAAACGCGCATACCGGACCCCTGATCGCTAGACTTGGTCGTATCACCATAGTCTAAATCAAATTCTCAATTATCCCCAATTATCTCAATATCATTTATCTCAAATATGTATATCTCAAAAGAGGAAAAAGGAGTATAAACGGTAATTATCAACTCCATATTTACCAAAACCCCCAAATACGCGGTTCTACTCATTCAACCGTAGGAACTCGACAATAATCTTACCAATAACTCTAAAGGCATCCACTAACAACCTACTAACAACGTATATCTCAATTTATAGCTAAAACATGAAGATTGAAAGCTAAGGTTTAAAACCCCAAAAACCAAGAAATACTCACCTCGAGAAATTAGGAATCGAGCACGCGTTTACGGGGTTTGATTCGAGTCTCTCCACGCTTCCTAACGATTCTCCAGGCTTAATTTCATCAAAAATCGCATCTGGAGCTCTAAAAATCGAAATGGGTTTTGTTTCCTTCGAAATGAGGTTTTCTCCCTTAAATAGCATCTGCACCGTAACCCGACCCGAGTTACACAACCCGACCCGGGTCCATATACGCAAAAATCACGTTTTTCAGTCCAAGGCGTAGCACGGTCTGGCTTCTCCAACCCGACCCGGGTTTTCTCGAACACGACCCGGGTTCCTTAACACGACCCGGGTTACTCTTTTTCCATTTTTATTTCAACCCAACTCGACCCGTGTTTTAAAGCTCGACCCGGTTTGACCTTTTTAAGCATTTACTTTGTTTCTTTTATTTATTTTAGCATCCTACTTCTCTTAAATTAGTTTCTAAACCTCATAACTCATACTTTTAACTCATCTTATCTCATATAAATATATATATTTAACATAACTTTATTATAAATTAAAGTTAGGTATTACATTTATAGTAAAGTTATGTTTAATATATATATATATATATATATATATATATATATGAGATTAAATGAGTTAAAACATGAGTTAAGATGTTTAGAAACTAAGTTAAGAGAAGTAGGATGCTAAGATAGATATAAGAAACAAAGAAATTACTTAAAAGGTCAAAACAGGTCGGGTTGTGTGACAAGGGTTGAGTTGAATTGAAAAGAAAATGGAAAACAAGCCAACCCGGGTCGTGTTATTGAGCCCGGGTCGAGTTAGAATGAAACCCGGGTCGGGTTTATTAAGCCGGAGCGGGTTACGATCGAACTGAAGAGGAAAGTTTAGTAGGAAAACCCGGGGCGGGTTGAGCAGCCCGGGTCGGGTTGCGGGTAAAAACCCGGGGCGTGTTTGACAGCCCGGGTCGGGTTACTGTGCAGGGTATTTAAACCTATTTCTCCTCTTTTCTTTCATTTACGAACTCTCACATTTCATGAGCGATTTTCAGACCAAAGTCCACGATTTTTTAGCTTAAAAATCGAGGGTTTAACGTGGGAAAAAGCTTGGTAAGTCGGATTTAATACTTGGGTTTCGTTCTTGAGTTCTTGAAATGAGATTTTTTATATCTTGAGTTCTAGGGTTCTAAAACCCTAATTGCCCAAATTCGATTTTCTGCTTTGATATAGCTCATTTATTGTTAATAGATAGTTAATATGTGTTGTATTGAGTCTCTATTGTGATTATTGAGAAGTTTTACCGGTTGATTTGGTAAAAACCGCAAATCTTGGAAGTCTTGAAGTCATAGTATGTGATATTCATAGTTGTGATCCTTATTAACTATTGATTCTTGATCTAATGAGTTAGATGTGATTAAATTGTTTTGAGAATATTGAAGTATGATATGAGATGTTGTTTTGAGCAGATACACAGAGGAAGGAAAAAGATACACGAGGCACGGGTTGACCATTGACTGAACAGACATCAGGTGAGTAGTTATAATTCAATATAAATAGTTTGATTATAACTAAATTGACTTATTTCACATCTTAATTGGTTGAGATAACCAATTAACATGAATTAAAGAAAGATTGATAATTTCTTGTTAATGTGATTGCTGAGCTTGATTGAGTACACCAAATGACTGAGATAGTCATTGAAATAGAGATCAGTGATTTAAATTGTGGAAATTATGATAATTATTAAATGATTTCTGAACTTGATAGTTTTCTCACTGAGCTAATTTAGCTCATAAAAATAGTTATATGTTGTGTTATAGGTGACAGAGGTAAGAAGATTGCTGAGGGATGATTCATCTGGACATGGGACTTGACTTTTGAACTAGTTGTAAACCAAAACACACTCTTTTGTATAGTTTTGTAAACGGTCTTTTGTAAACCAGTTTTTGGGACATACTGTTTAAAGTACTTGTTCTTGGATTTCTACTTGTACTTATGTTGCTTAATGTTGATTATACTATGATCACTTTGTTTATTTTTGAGTGATTATTGGTGTAATCCAGATATAAGAAACTGGGTGTTACAAGTTGGTATCAGAGCAAGGGTTTGAGTGAATTACACTTATCACTCAGGTTCTGTGGAACTTGTACTTCCTTTGAAGTCCTTGAACTGTTCAAGATTTCAATTCAATTGCTTATCCCGATAAGCAATGTCATATTTGTCATTCCGAATGATGAATATTGTGCAGTACAAACAATTGTGTTCTATATCAAGATTCGAGCAATACACAACAACAGGTGTGTCCGTTGCTCTTAATCTCAATGTCTTTTACATATCTATGTAAACTTATGACTTTGTTAACTTTGTTCAAGACTTGCAATCTTCAGTTGACTCTAAGTCAACTGATTCCAAAATCCTATCCTCTGGATCTTTAGGTGATTCATTTCTTGCCACATGTGCTTTATTGAAGAACTGAATCATCATCTGACTCTAAGTCAGATGATTAAGTCCTGTCAAACTGGACCTTTGGTTGATTCATTTCTTGATACGTTAAGAACTCAATTCATCAAGTGACTTTAGGTCAAATGATTCCAAGGTCCTGTCCAACTGGACCTTTGGTTGAATTGATTCTTATGACATTTGTATTAACAATCATATATGACACAATTCTTGAATCCAAACATTTCGGATCATTATTCAAGTTATTACTAAACATACATTCAACACATTCATATAACATTTCAAGGACAATTTCAGACAACAGGTGTTAAAATAAAATTGACAATTTTATTAAAACAAAATCCTTGAACAATGTAATAGACAATGTCAGAACGCATCTAAAGACTAATAACAATATTTTAATATCTATCTAAACTTTAAAACTGCACGAGCTGGAGATCCAATCCAAATGTGCTCCTATGCGCCAGAGTCCCATGCCTTCTTGATTCCCTGCATACCAACCAAAATGTGACTATCACATTATGTGTCAAGAAATCTTAGAACAGGAGTTTTGAGGTTTTTAGATATACCTGAGTTTTCAAAGGATTTGGAGCGTCTTCCAATCTTTCCGTGACTGTATCCGATTTAGTGGATTCCCAGTTTGAGACATGTTCAGTCGATCTCGACCGTTTCTTGTTACGTCTCTTCATTGGACTTAATCCAAAAGTAGTTGAGCCATTGGAGCTATGCCTGTCTAAGAGTGACTCGTATAAAGTCAACAGTGGACGCATTTCCATGAAGGTCTTTTTCTGGTCTTCCTTTCTATATGTCTGAATGAACAGATCGTACTCATTAGTCAGCAAAGCGAGTAGAATGTTAACACTCTTTTCCTGACTTATGGAATAACCACGTTTGTACAATTCGCCTATGTATGCTTCAATCTGAAGAACATGTGAATTGATGCTACTTCCTTCTTTTAGCTTGCACTCTGCAAGTCTTTTGAAGATCCTAGCTCGTTCCTCTTCAACTGGCTTTTGGAACCTTTTCTCAACCAGTTGCATTAACTCATATGGCCCCAAGGATTCAAAATCCTTGTGGAATTCGGGGTCAATGGGTAATAGCATGAGGTCACGAATCTCTTCGGATTCCTCAACTAAGAGGTTATAGGAATCTTTTAGGATGACTTGTTCCGGTGGGACCGGGATCGGATACTCGGTGAGGTGTAGCTTGCCAGCAATGCTGAGAACCAGTCTCCAATTGCGAAGCCATTCTTTACAGTTGAGGCCAGTCAGCCTTTCCATATTTGGTAGGTGCATTCTGATGCTTTCAGACATGGGTGAAGGAGGAGAAGGAGGAGAATTGACACTTGACATCTATAAAATAAACAGAATTTATTAGTTTAATTGATTCTTTTAAATAATTACCCAATATGTTATTTAATAAGGCTAGGATCCAAAATACCCCAACTATGGTGTGAAGAGGGATGCCGTAATCACAACATAGTGGTCATTAAGGTAGATAAACACTTATCAATTTCATCTTATGAAATTCCTAGGTCTGATGAGATTCATTAAACTTTTGAATGACATGTTTAATCTCGGATGTGCCCCACTGTTTGTGACTGGAATGCCGAGGATCACAAACTGGATGTGAATAACCATGCAAATTAGCTTGGTACTCTCGGGTTAATTATCATCTCTAATTGATGTGCCGGTAAACCACACACGCTCCATCAACAATGATAATACCCGGGAAACCCATTGCAACTCTTTATGAACCCCTATTGGCGTGCCGGTAAACCACACACGCTCCACCAATGTTTCATAAAGTGCAATGTGCAATTTCATGGATTAGCACAAATTCACATTTTTCATAAAGTAACTAGATTTGGGGTTTTATTAAATTGTTCTAGTACTTTGAATAATATCATTATACTTTTAATGAGATTAGGTGGTCCTATCAAACCCCTTCGGCTAACGACCCTCCACTGATCAGGCGAGCGGTAGGCGAGAGTGTTCACCCATTATACCGCCATTTTATAGGCAGTCTCCTTATACCCACTTTATAGATCAGCTTCGTGAATGAGGCCTACTAATGATTTGACTAACCATTTTAATCTTATACATATAATAATAACTTCCTAATTATAATATATATAAGATGTAATTTTTTAAACCTTTAAAAAATTGTTTCTGGTTTATCTTTTAATTTATTGTCGATTTAAACTATTAAATTTAAAATTAAATTAAACCTTCAATTTATCGTTTAATTAAACAATTAATCAAATTTATATATTTTAAACTTTTAAAATATTTCTGGATTTATCTCTTAATTTTCGAAATTTAAAACTATTAAATCGAATTAATTAAAATCCTTTTAATTATCTTTTAATTAAACAATTAATTAAATTAATTAATTCCAAGATAGGTATCACAAGATAATCAAATTAATTTAAACCTATCCTTATCCCCTAATTTTCGATTTTTAGATAATTCATTTAAGGTTTTATCTATTTAAACAATTAAAGTTACCAAAAATAGAAAGCCTTCTAAACCCTAATCAATATTTTCGAAAAACATAAAGGGAGGGGTTAGGGTTTCGAAAACCCTAACCCTAAAAAATAATCGGCCTCAATTAGGGTTTAGAAACAATAAACCCTAAAAATTAGGAAAAACTATTATAGCAATTCAATAAGAAAACAGACAAAAACTCTGATACCACTGAAGGGTTTAGTGCAAATCAATGAACTAAAAATACTAAGTTCACATGCAACCTATAAGGATCTATGTTTTCTTCTAATTGAACATATAATATTTCCTAAAGGCCAAAAAAAATAAACTAAAAGAATAAAATCAGAAAAACTAACCTTTTAGGATTTCTTGGAAGCAAATCAGCACAATTGTCCTGCCTCAATTGAAGTCACACCCAGGGAGCAGGAGAGAGTCTCGAAAATTCCAGAGAGATCAGGTAAAAAGTGGCGCAGAAAATAGGTACCCCAGGGTCACTATTTATAGTCTCAAGCAGATGACCAGATAAATCGTTACGGATAAACTCTTTTTGAATTCAAATTAAGATAAACCTTTATCTTAATTATTCAAACTAATTATCTCTTATATATATATATATATATATATATATATATATATATATATATATATATATATATATATATATATATATATATATATATATATATATATATATATATATATATATATATATATATATATATATATATATATATATATATATATATATATATATATATATATAGATTTCGAAATCTATATATTACCATATATAAATTTCGCTGGCCATATCACTCACTCAGACTGTCACTTACTCAACTATTGAATAATTACAATTTTAGTCCCTGCACCTTTAATTAATTATTTTAATCACCAAATTAATTCCAATTAATTCCAGATTAATTTCTAATTAATTAATATAGTTTCTAATTAATATATTATCACTTTAATATATTAATAAACTATTTATTTTATTTCTATTGATTTATTAATCATATAATAAATCAATCTTTCTCTCTACCGAACTTTCTACCAAACCTCCAGCTATGAGGGCAACTCAAATGGACTATGCTAATATTAATTAGATAAATACTAATTATTAGTCATGGCTTAGACATCTAATCCAACAGTTACATGCGTGAAGTATGCTTAGGTTGAGCGTGCTCTACCTATGTGATTGTATGATCTAGTTTAGGGACCGTTGGGTCAATCTGAATGCTTAAGCTTCTGTGATTGGAATGTATGCTTAATATTGATACTAATAAAGGTCGCTGACATGTGATGGCAGATCGGGGTGAGCCCGAGAGCCGGACAGATAGGGGTGAGCCCAATAGTGTACGTATTGCGCCGACGAAGGGCGGAACGAGGTGAGCCTGCAAGTCGTAGTCGCGGCGGATCGGGGTGATCCTGAGAGCCAGGTTGTTCAAGATGAGCCCAGAGACCTTCATTTATGTTATTTGAATGTGATGGATCGTGTGGCATTTTGGGAATCTCACTAAGCTTTGTGCTTACTCTTTTACCCTAAATCTTTTTTTTCAGGTTCTTACTGGATTGAGCTTTGGAGCAAGACACAACTATATCGCATCTGTTATTTTTGGTGTTTGATATCGCGTAAATTATACACATTTTCCGAGCGATATCAGTGTCATTTTAGTTTAGTTTCATACATTTTATGAACTAAAGATACCTGATATGCTTAAAAATTCATTTTGTAGCTAAAAAAGACACGTATGGAGCAAAGGAACGGATTACACAAAAGAATTGAGCTTTAAAAGAAACCAAGTGCAAAAATGAGTACAGCTTGGGCGCACCCCGCCCACACCACAGGCGCACCGCGCCTTTGAAGAATTCAGAAATCGTCATTTTTGCCTACTTGGGATTAAAATAACGGAGCGTGGTTTCATCAAATGATTCAACAGACTTGCCTAACATGTGCATGGGCGCACCCTGCCTACTTTTGGGCGCACCTCGCCTTAGATCCGATCTTAAAAGTGAAATGTCACGTGGTCTTTCCAGCGATAAAGCCAGCCAGCGGTGGGAAGATTCCCCACTAGGCGCACTGCGCCTTCCTTTTGGGCGCACCGCGCCCGTTGCATTCACCAGCTATAAATACAAGGCCATGCACGACCATTTTGGGGACTAAGGCTAAAAAAAACCAAGAGAGAAATCAGAGAATTGTCATTCTAAATTTAGTATATCTGGTGTGTTTCATTATTTCATATAGAATAAGTGTTTTTGAGAGTTATTTTAATTACAAGTAGGAGCTAAGATCTTCATTGTAGCAAGGATTCATCGATTATAACCGGTTGGTATCTTTTATCATGTATTCTTCATATTGTTGTTGTATGTTTGATACCATGCTAGGCTAAATCCCTGTAGCTTTTGCCTAGGTGATGTTGATTCATTAATATAAATATGTGTTGATCTAGTTCTTGATTCGAGTTTAATATCGGTTAGAATATATAACTTGCATGCTAAACATATTAAATGTGATTAAGGTTTGTACTCTTGATAACCATCTTCATATGATTAAGTTTATTGACCATTTAAACACATTGATCATATGAACCATTGTTATGTGTAATTGACAACTATATATCATTGGACTAGTTATTGACCATTTAACTAGGAAGGTTATCTAAGATATAAACTTGATTAGTGAAATAAGACTTATATCACATTTAGTTGCAACTCATGACCCTTGATTGTATGAACATGTCACTATGACCATTAGGATATGGACTATGTTTGCATGCTAGATTGTATTAATAATTCATGATTATAAGTTATTTAGTTGCATGACCATTGTGCTAAATTACTTTAGAAGTCATAGAATTGGTGAATTGACCATATGATCCTACCACTTAATGCAACCTATTTAAACTCATTGCACATAATCAAAACTAGTCAACATAAGTTTATATGAATCAACAAATCCTAGGCGAAAGCTTCCCTTGTTATCATTTGATCATATCATCTCTTTATTGTCGTGTTGTTACGATTATTTTAATTTATTATTTCGTCTATTTATTTTATAAACCTTCAAAACAAAGTTTTACGAGTTTTCATTAAAACTCGCCTCTAAATTGTTTGATTGATAATTGGAGACTTTAAGTTAGTTAATAACTCCCTATGGAAATTCGATACCTTTACTTACCTACACTATACTATTAAATGATCGAGTAATGCTTGCTCGTAAGTCTACTATTCATATAATAAGGTAAATAATTGATTTAAGACTTTAAAGACATAACAACTACAAGTGAGTTGTTTTGAACAACAACAGTGTTCGAGTCTTCTGTTGGTTAATGTTTTGTATTGAGTTAATATCTATATCTTAAATGTTTTAAATATTGGATTCATATTAAATGGTTTATTTCCCAACTCGTTATGTATTTGAATTGCTTTTAAAAAACGAAAATTTTATTACGAATTTTGGGACGTTACAAGTTGTTATCACAACCTTGGTTTGAGGGATTTGGATGAACAGAAATGTGATTCCAAGGATTTGGAAGAACATGAATGTGATTCCAAACTCAAACTAAAGACTTGAGGATTTTCTTAAACTATTTTCGAAAGAAAAAACATTTTTAATTAAGATTCAACGGAGTTAGGTAGAATATAATGTGGAAAACTCCTTTGCATGTTCTTGTTTGATTGTTTGCTTAGGGTTTGAAACATGGTGTGAACACTTGACTTATGATTTTAAATGGATAAAATGGATTTTAAAGGAAAGAGATGCGAGGCGTGCAGTCGGCTGGAGCTCGAGTAAGTGGTTTAATTCCCAAGATATATGTAGCTCCGAAGAGCACGAGAGCCCATCAGGTGAATATGGAATATCCAGAGGATGAAGATAAAGCTTAGAAGCTCATAGCGGGAAGGATAAGTCATGTCGGATAATATCGGTATGTGTTCATGGTTATGCTCTTGTCGCTCTTCTTATGTCGTTGTCTTTCCTTTATGTTTGTGTTGGAACCTCTATGACTCTGGTGTATTCTTTAAAATTGTCTAAAAGGTTGGAATATTTTTTCCATATGAAGTTCACATAAATCCATGTTATAATTATTAGACTTTATCATGAATTTTACTTGCTCTATGACAATTCGGCCGAAGGGAGATTGGTTGTTCACCATATAATAGTAGTTTCTGATAGCAGTGGGCTTCTCACACTCATCTCCAAATGACCAGTTACTAGAATAAGTTTTGCTTGACACACTGTTAGTGGAAATCAAGCTCAACTTACCTAGCCTCTTGGAGTAGTCATCATTTTCTTTTTCGTCACCGAGTACCAGACGTCAACACTTCATTTGGTTTTGATATTAAATGCCTTTTCACTTTTTGCTACTAACTTGGCTTTCTGGAGGTCATAGGCCGAGTTATTAAGCTTATTGGATTTACAATCATTGGCAAAGTGATTTGGAAACTTACAGTTGTGACAGGTGACTTCGCCAGATGAGCCAAAGGGTTCTTCCTTAGCTCAAGGAGTAATAAGTGTGGGGTTTCGAGTATACTACTTTGGAGCAGCAATAGCTTCGGGTGGTGGAGGTTCCTGATCTTGCGGCTGAGAATAGTGGTTTTCTATCAGGGTTGATATTAGTATTGAGATTGTGTCTTCTAATAGTAGGATCTTGGTTGATAGGATGAATGATGTTGAGAATATTGTGGCTTACAATTGAACCTTTAAGTTAGAAGAGCATATTTATTCTGAAAAGCTTCTTCCTCAGGATCTTCACTACACACATAGTGTTAGGGGAAAGGTAGATGGAGGGTTTGGAATGTAATTAGGATCTACTAGTGTAAAGCTTTGCTGGGGAGATGGAACTAAAGAGGGCCGAGCTACAATAGTAGGGACAAAGTTTTACATGGTGGAAACTAATCCGAGATATCACCACCAAAATTTTGGCTTTGAAGTTCTACTGTTGACTCCTGAGCTTGTAAATCACCAAAAAGCTCAGAGAAGCTCATTTTCTTTAGATTTCAATTCCCCTGAATAATCATTTTAACAATCATCTATTTGTCTCTAAGACTATTTATGAATCTGGTGTTATTTTTGAGGTTTCTTTTGACAATATCGAGACTGGCAAGATTGTTAACAATGAGCATACAATAGTTACTAGCATCTTTTAGAGGTTCACCAGTGTTTCTTTGAAAGGTGTTAAAGACATTTATGACAGATGTCAGTCTTTTGTCCTTTACCGAAACTCATTTCCTTCAAATATTCATGTAAAGTCAACTATGTATCACGTGTACTCTTGCGCTATTTGGTACAATTTAGCAGTTTCGGTGGAATACCATACATAATTTCAGTGTGCGTGATTAGATCATTATCCATCTTTTTGATGTCTGTAGTTGTGAGCTGTCCTTGAGGTTGGGAACTTGTTGCACGAAGAATGTGTCCAACAACATCATCACTAGCTGTTCTGGTTGGAACATGAGGACCTTCAGCCACATACCTCCATATATCTTTGCCTATATGAATTAGATAATTTTCACTGGTTTTCAGTGATCATACTCTTTGACTATTAAAATAGGAACTCATGAAGAACATCCTACGCTATTAGCGACATCCATTGAATACAATGATTGGAAATTCTGATTAGCCATAGTTTTTGAAAATATTTAACAAAAGTGGTAAATATAGAGAGTTCTCTTATTTGCTTTTTAGAAATGAAAGAGAAACATGGTTTTCTTTCAATGATAATCCAAAAAGAAATTCAAACACAACCACTGAAGTTCTGATACCAGTTGATGAAGATTAAGGTCCCTATGTTAAGTGTGAGAATAGAATAATAACCAAAGTAAACAATGAATAATAATAATGATAAAGTATGAATATAAATAAAAATGAAGAACAATAATTAATTGAGATAACAATCCATCATTTCATTATAACATTAAAATGTTTTATTTATATTTTTTTATTTTTATATGAGTATCAGTTTTTTTTTTTTTTTTTTTTTACATGTTCTAACATTTCACTTTATTTTCTAACATTTCATCAAATATATCTAAAATGGGAGAAGGAAAAAAGTGGCAGTCACAAGTAATTTAGGCGTAATTCATAATCCTTAACCCGACCAAATGATTTACTTTTTAAGATTGAAGTGCTTTGTAGAGACAATTATCATCAATTGCTAAAAACATGTTTTGTTTAAAGTTAATACATAGTCCTTTTGTCGTTGATTGGGGTTAACTATTATCTATGCAGTGTATCCGTTTTTGTCTTTTATTGACGAGTTCCCCATTTTAGTTTAATCATTCTTTTTGCAAAATTGAGCTATTCGCTAAATTTATTATATTTGATGTTAAATATAACGAGTTGGCTATTTTAATTTTTTTTAATAATATGGCCATTAGGATTATGAGAAAGTATCTCTCGATGTGCCTTTTTCTAATAAAATAGTCTTTATAAATCTTTACAAAGTTTATTATCTTCCTAGTTATAATTCTCATAAAATAACCTTATTAGATCTTGGTTGTCCGATAACTTGTAATAAAACTGTTGCGTGAGATAAATATTAGATTACATAGAGTCGACTAATGAGATGTACTCATTAACAATTTAGAGATGAAAATTTGGAAAAAAAAAAAAACATTCACTGCTTTTTTTTTTTTTTGATAACCGAGGACCCTACCCGATCCATCTTTTGGATGACCCTGATGAAGCAACCTCGGGACCCACGCACACCTGGCAGCAGGGTGGTCCGGATCAATCACCTACGAGGTAGAGAGGTGGCCAGTGGCCATCCCCTGATTGAAACCTAACACTCCCTATGGGGAAAGGGAGGGAGTGAGATTAGAACTTGGAACCTCTTTATGGGGGAAGAGAAAGAGTCCTAAGCCTTATCCACTAGGCCATCAGGGTGATGGTTAATTTAGAGATGAAAATTTGGAGGATTTTTTTTTTTTTTCTCTTTTATACCTGACATCTATAGTATTTTTGTCATGATAAATTTCTCTCTTGTTTCAAAAAAGTATAAAATCTTAGGTTATTAATTGCTGAAATACTAGAGAATCCGAAACTTTTTTGAATGATATGGAAGAAAATAGTATTCTAGAAAAAAACATAGAATAAGAGGAACTCCTTTTTCTTAAAGGAAATGATCAATGAATACTTGAAGATACATCTAAAAAAACCTTCGTATATGAATTCACAAAAAACCAACAAGTAAATGAATAACGACCCGGAAGGCAATAAGCATAAGCTCATCACAATAAGCTCAGAAAAGGATATTCCTTTTTAGCTCGAAGAAGACATAAACATATTTCAACGGAACCAATTTTGATTTTTGATACTGGGAAGGAAAGTTACGTAACAAAAGCATAATCACATCATGGTGATGAACCAGTTTAAGGGATTTCGTGTGAAGAAGAGACATTTACCATTCATTCTCTTACAAGTAGAATCTAATGACATTATTCTAAAAACCCATCGTGATTTATTCTTTGCCTTCCAAATCACTAACCATCCCAAAAGACCTTTTGTTCAAAATCACATAGACAGATTCACGCTAGAATGTGATGATATAACATTATAACCAAAGCAACAGACAATATTAAGTACATGTTTTTCAATAAGGGTTAATGTTAAAATTGATCTTTCAATTATTGTCTTTACGCTCGTTAAGTCGATTAACTTTTTTTTCATTTAACTTTCAAATTTGTATATATTACCCCAAGTGACCTACTATAGGTCATAGCAGGTTTCATAAGTTACCAAACTCTTTTTACAAATTTACCAAGTTTTAGTTCTTTTAGGAATTTGGACTATTTTAAAATGTTGCTCCAATTTGTTTTTTTTTTTTTTTACAAATTTTGTTTTTATTCTTTTACAATTTTGTTTTAAATGTTTTGTACAACTTTATTTTTACATGTTTTTGTTATATCTTTTACGACCTTGTTTTGACATTTTTTTTACGTTTTACTTTACTTTTTCATTGTTATTTACTTTATGGCCTTGTTTTGACTTTTGACATTCTTTTTACGTTTTTACTTCACTTTTACATTGTTCTTTTATTTCGTTGGTTTATAAATTTATTTTAAGATTATAAAATATATTATAAATAGGCTAATTGTAAAAAAATAAAACATAATTGTAAAATAAGCCGAAGTTCTACAACATAACTAGGCATGAAACTGTAAATAAAAGAAAAAATATATAAAAACAAAATTATATAGTAACAATGTAGAAAGTTAAATGAAAAAATGCGAAAACGAAGTAAAATACGTGACAAAAAAAAAATCATAAAAGACATGTAAAAATGAAAGTCAATATAAAACAATATAAAAGCATGTAAAGACGAAGCTCTAAAAACATGTCAAGAAATTGCAAAAGTTTATAACAAATTTTGCAACTAATTTGGGTAAATTTAACAAAAAAGCGATTGGACTAAATTCATTAATAAAATTAAAATTTAGGACAAAATCGGTAATGCGAAAATATTGGGTAACCTGATAAAGTTTGTATAGCATCTTGCAGTGGTGCAACGGATAACACATTTTCAAAGTTAACTAACTTTTGACCTCGTAAAAAAATTAAGTGGCTACATGAATATATAAATAATAGTTGCAGTATCAGTTTCAACATAACTTTTTAAATATCAAGTTCAAAATCATTGAACGAAAAACATATTGTTTATCTCTTAAACGAAATAGGAAATTTCAAAACTAAAACATTTTTGTTAAGTTCATTGGCCGTGCCGATAATTTTGAACTATCCTAACTCTTTATTATTACTTGGGACAAGACAATTAGAAGACAAATGTCTTAATCTTAGGTGTTCAATTTCCAAATACAACCTCCTCATTCTTAGGATGTGGTCGGATGACAAGCAAAGTATCTTTCTGTGTTAGCTTACTTTCATTTCCATGTTGATTGTTGTGTTATTCCCGTTTCAAAGTTGGTCGTTTTTTTTATAATAATAGACATAGTTGATAGTAAAGTTCAAATAATTATAAAACAAGCATATTTTTTCAAAAGAAGATATACATTGTTGTGTTATTTTATTGTTCAGAATAATTAAAGTTGGTGAACAAATTTCAAATTTTATACGCATAGTTGGTGAACTAAGTTCATAATTTCGAGACTACCGACACTAGCGTAGACCATAATGATCAAGATTTATTAAGTTTTAATCCAAATAAGGTAAACCAATGTCTCATCTAAAACTAATACCCTCACGTTTATACATTGTTTAATTTATTCCTAATTGATTCATAAGTATCCTCACTTCAAATATTTGTTGTATAAACATAAAAATAATAAGATTTTGTAAAAAACTTGGGAACTACTATCGGCATACATGACATGGGATATATATTTTTCTGAACGTTCGAATTATATCAAGTTGACAAGAAGTTAGAAATAATAAACAATAACTATAACAAAAGAAATAACCAATGTTGGGTTTGCAGTGGGGGATCCAGGAATTATTACTAGGGGATGCATCCAAAAAAAATTTCCCGGATAGAAACCCTAGCTTGAACATCTTTTGGTAAACTTTTCTGATTTTGCTGCAATCTGTCCCTATTTTGTAAAAATCATAACTAATACTAGAAAAGTCGTATGAGATTGAGGTTGGTGCCAAAAGTTCCGTATTGGAGTTTAGTATCTTTGGTTAGTTGAGCCCGAAAGTTGAATATGAACATAAGTAGTGTGAAAATTTGTAAAAATCATATCAAATCATATCAATTTGTAAAAATCCATTTCTCCTTGATCATTTTGGGTGAGTCTGTTTTGTGGTCATAATTTGTAAAAATCATATCAAATCAAGGAAAAATCATTAGAAGACGAATTATATATCCACGCGAAGCTAAGAGTATGAACAATATGATAGAGTCGCCCGAAAGTTGAGCCGGTGCAAGGGCACACCCTGAAACCCCGTTGAATCCGCCCCTGTGGGTTTGTAGCTACCGAATCCAATTGAACATCATTTTACATTAAAAACAAAAATAAGGAGACACAATTTTATTAAATAATACATCTTTCATTTGCTTATGTATCATTAAAATAACTGCATCTAAAAATTGTATTTGAGTTGTAGTAGAGTCCAGTGTATCGTCCACCAAAGCCATTCTCTCATAGTAAGATCAAAGGGAGCCATGACCACTCATTCCAAGGGGTTTGACTGTCACGTAGGCGCCATCTCACTTTCTTCTCACTAACCCCTCACCCCTTAAATTCTAGGAAATGGTAACCTCTCACTAACCACTTACTTTTTTATTTAAATAAATGATAATTACTTCAACATAAATAAAACTAAAATTACCAAATAACATTTAATTAAAACGCACAAACATTACAAATTTAAAATTACCAAATAACATTCTTATATAGTTTAAATGTCAGCACATTTCTAGAAGACTTGATGGGGTAGGGGATGTTTTGGGGTTTTAAGGGGGGTGCTTTGTTTCCGTTTCTATTCTTCGGCCACGTATCGTTTTACTTTTGAGTCATCTCTCTTCTTTTCACGCGTACTCACTGCACAGATCAACCAAAGCTATGAGTCCTTCGAGGGTTTTGCGAACTGGGTAGCGATGTAGTGAAGCGGAAGTGAGGACGCCCGACAAAGTACGCGCCTGATGGCTCAACGTCTCCGCCGACGACGATGACCTCCACGGCCCTGCATAGTCCAGCGGCAGTGCAATCCGCCAGCACCGCTTCCTCCTCGCCCCCTTCTCCACCATCGTTTCTCCCTCACTTTGTTGCATCGTCCAAGAATTGAATGCAAGAATCGTATATACTGCCCAGTATTCTTGAAGGTTCGAACAAATGGAACATTTACCTGTCGCGATTAGGTCGTTTCACCGGAGACAACACAACGACTCCCGAGTTGCGATTGAACTGGCCGACTATATGCAACGACAGCTGGGATTTACACTGCTGACTGCCTTTTGTTTCCCGATTAAGCCAAGGTAAATGGTTATCTGCCTATCTATTTCACAAAATATAAAATCATACCCACAAAATTTCACTAAATTACAATCTTTGAACTTTACTTCATCAGCGAACGGGAAGAAGAGATATTCGATACTCATAGTAGTAGTAACCGGTAGATTAGGTTTTGAACGCGCCAGCGCTAGCCTCGAAGCATCTCATCGTACATATTGCCTCGTCAGATCAAGTAGCTTATCCGACCCCAAGAAGTCTCGCAAACTTCAATTTCTGGTTGATTCCGACGGCATTATCCTCGAGGTAAGTTCTAGCACCGCCGCTATTGACGACTTTCCCAATTTTCATAGTCTCTACATTGTTGATTGTCACAATTGCAATTACAATGTCTATGTTCGCAAGCTGTTCCACGTATGTGGTGTAAAGTTCATACTCATTTTGTTATCGATTTTGAACTTAAAATTTAGCAATGTAGCACGATTTTGTAGAAAGTAGAATCTATGCAGATGAGAATAAACTTCTGGAAATTTAAATTTTAGGGTTCATTGCACGATGAAGGGAGCCTTGTGGAAGCGGTGAAGCAAGTGAATGTTGTGATATGCGCAGTAAACTCGAAACAAGTCCTTGATCAGAAGCCTCTCATTTCCGCCATTAAGAAAGCTGGATGCATTAAGGTCATGTTCACCCTAAAGTTTGTAATTATAATATTATATCCACATCTTACCGAAACACATAATTCCTGCAGAGATTTATCCCTTCCGAATTCGGACTGGATCCCGATAAAACTCATATATCCGACATGGACCAAGGCTTCTATTCAAGAAAATCAGAAATTCGACGCCTTGTAGAATCCCAAGACATTCCATACACCTTCATCTCTTGCAACTTTTTCATGAGTTACTTACTTCCTTCTTTAATTCAACCCGGCAAAAAGCCCCACCAAGAGATAAACTCACCATATTTGGAAACGGAAACGTCAAAGGTAAAATCACGGCAGATGTTATTATGACTTATGAGTAGCCTAAAACATTAGGTTTATAAGTTTTCAAGAAGTAACTTTTATAAATTTTTTGTAGGTGTTTTTATGAAGGAAAAAGATGTCGCTAAATTTACAATTAGTACGGTCGATGATCCAAGTACTTTGAATAAAGTGTTGTATTTGAGACCTCCGGGGAATGTTTACTCCATGAATGAACTGGCTGAGATGTGGGAAGGGAAGATTGGGAAGAAGCTTGAAAATATTTATGTCACCGAAGAAGAACTTTTGAAGAAGATTAAAGGTATGATAAAATGGAACGTTTTTTAAAGTACATTGCTATACTTAAGCTTCCTTCTTTTACTTACATTGCTACTTATAGTTTCTTTTATTACGTTAACACTTACTTTTTTTTCAAGATTACCAATTACCCTCTTTAAATATTGAAATATATAGGGCTCAGCAAATGAACAAAACGGTATGCTTATGTCTGATAAACCGTCAACAAGTTGTCAGAATAAGGGATGTGTAAAGTTTTCTGGAATGGACAAATATACCCAAAAAAATTACCCTGATGAATCAAAGGTAATTGAAGCTTATAGTTTTTTATTTTTGTGATATCTGATATTTATTGTTTTTAATGTGATTATTCACTTTGTAGACCTTATGTGCTGATTGTTTAAAACAACCAAACGAGTCTTGTGAGTCCTTTTTGGGATCAAGTTCTAGAGATGATAAAGAAAATGGAGAGGTAAAAACTCCAACAAAACTCTTTATTTTTAAGGGTAAATGCAAGAATTAGAAACATACTTTCATCTATTTTTGTATTATAGCATCCTACTTTCACATTTTTTTTATTACAGTGTTGTATATTCAATTTTTTTTGTTATTAGGACATTACACTTTGAAAAATGTATCCATATTTGGATGGCATTGCTTTAATTAGGTTAAATTTTCAAAGTAACAGGTGGAAATGAAAGTAGGATGCTATAATAGACAAATCGATTGAATCTTTCAGGTAAATGATGATTTGCAAGTCCTCTTGGTAAACAGAGGCCCTAAAGTTGAAGAAAAGATGGAGAAGCATGCTGCTGAATTATCTGCAACGGTACAAATTCCCAAGACTCTCAAGTTTTGATTTATTTTATTTTATTTTATTTTTTTAATTCTATATATGCAATTTGATGAGTTTTTTATGATTCTGTATTTTTTTTGGCTAAACTGAGATTACTGACTATGACCTCATAAATGCAGAGAAGTTTAGATTCAATGCTGAATTCATAGAAATGAGGCGTCAAGCATTGGATTCTTTTGTTAATAGAATTGCATTACATCATGAACTTCAGAAAAGTGAGGACCTTAGAACCTTTTTACAGGCTGATGAACAGGTAACTAGGCAACATATCTAATATTTGAGTCCTGTTATTTGGATGCATGTAATTTGATCTTTTCTATGATACATATTGGCTGTTTTACAGACAATGGAAAGGGCAAGGTCACAAGATACTGGAATCTTTAAGAGGAAACCGGCTGATTTGATGCAGATTTTCAGGGTAATACATGATGTTAATTCAAAAGCAACTGGAAATAATGAGGTACTTCATTTATACATAATCTATTAGATAATCTAATATCTGTTATGTAATTGGATGTTCAATCTAAAGTGAGTGATGTGGTTCTTGGTAAAGAAAAGCCATGTTGAACTTCGAAAACCTGTTATTGACCAAATATGTTGACCTTATACTTATACATTTCTTGATTTTTTCTTGTGTTCTTAATTCTGGTTTTGAACAGAGTGCCAATGCTTTTAGACAGCAATGTGAATTAGCCGAGACGATAAAGCTAAAAGAAATTGATCTGTATGATTTCTATTACTATATTTTTCTTATCGTTTAAATGCAAGAAATAGCAACGTACTTTCATTTATTTGTTTATAATACCATCTTACTCTCACTTCTTTCGCTATAATCTAAGAAAAAAGTTAAAAGTACGGTGCCTTTTCTGTTGTGGATTGTAGGTAAGTGATTTATTAAAGTGTGGTGTTTATGATTTCACCCCATAAATATTTAATGTTACTCAGCATATACATACACAACATGAAGACAGAGGTTAGTTTTTTACTAACTGTTATTTTAGATAGATATAGAATTAATATATTTAAAGTAAAGGTTCATGAATATATGATAGTTAAGACTTAAGAACAATACTGTATCACTGTGACTTGATTTGAATCAAGAAATGGCAACGTACTTTGATTGATTGTTAATAATAGCATCCTTCCTTCATTTCCTCCTATTACAACATTGTACTTTGAAAATTTTACCCAATTTAATAATGCCATCCTAATTCAAAGCAATTTTGATTGCTATAATTGGGTGAATTTCTAAGTTATAACGTCCAACTGAAAAAATGAAATTAAACCGTAAAGTGTCTTAATAAGATCCATGCTGCTTCTAATGTTAGGTTGCATGTTGACCATCTTGCCCTTCAAAACAAATTGCCCGAGGTAAATGTTTACACTTTCCTTAATAGCACATGAAAACGCGAATTTGATCCGTAACCCGTGCATAGCACGGGTCACCCACTAGTTTAATTAAAACCAAATAACATTCTTCGAAAGGTTGGTGAAATTTTTACCACTTCTCATGCTTCATAGAGCAAGAACTCCACATTATGTGACACCCGATACTCGTGTAGCGCTTGTCCAATGACCTCATAGTCGGTTATTCCGGGTTGTCGGTTCGCCGATAAGTTTAAGTAAATTTGGTGAAAGGTTTTCAGTTTCACCGACATTGACCTCCATTTGTTGTGAAGCTGATGCCTCCTCCGAAAAACTGAATCATCCTCCTTTGTATTGTTATACAATTTCCTCAACACGTTCCTAAAATTGGCGGCCATTTGTTACTTCCTCTTTAGTAACGGTGAGGAAGGCGGTTGCCAAACCTGCTTCTTCATGTGTAAGCCATCCCCAACGATTATTTACATTTCCGTTTCCAGCCATTTTCTATAAAATTTGGTAGCTTGTTTTATATTGTGTATGAAAATGAGAAAGAAATGTGTGATTTTTAAGTGATGTAGAAAATGGTATTTATAGTTGGGTAAATTATTAAAAAAGTTTTTTTTAATTAGCCGTTAGATATAGCCGTTGGGGAGGGGGGGGGGAGGTTTTGCAAAGCTGATCAATTTTAAGTGGCAAAAAGGAAAATAATAAAACCTATCTCGCACGGTGTTTGAACCACATACCACAGCCTTCACCGTGGTAGACCATCCAACTGGGGAGGTGTTAACGAGCGAGCTCCGTGGTCCAGGTCGGACACCGCACTCACCACACTTCCGGCTCCGCTTGGTCTAATTACGGGATGAATATTAATATCCCTTCATCTTCTAATTAAATTCAATAAACAATACGCCACGACGCAATAAATAAATAAGTGCTCAACTGTATCGTGTGAGAATCGCATAAAAGACAAAAGCAATTAAGAGACAACATCCACTTATCTTTTATCCAAATTATATATATAACATTTGTCAAATGTTAATTTACATATTTTAAAGTCTAATAAAAAAAATAGTGTATATACCGTAGATTGAACAGTACAAGTTGTTTTTTTCCTCCTTTCTCACTTAACCTGGCGTGTCTCCTATCTCAGTCAACAAACCTGAATGCAGAAAGCTCTCATTCATGGTTGAAAAAATCACACAAAAACCCTAGCTATCGTTTTTCTCATCTCCCTTGTAAGAAGCAATCATCGATCACCATCATCGCCATCACAACCACCCATTTGTAGATACACTCCTTGTTAGAACTGTCAAATTCGTCTTGCAAGTACCCAATCGCTCCTCTCAGCTTGTTTATCTGAATCATTACCTCTTGATTAACCATCTCGATTTCCAGCCACGTCTCCATCGCCATGATGTCACAGTGGCAGGGTAGATCGACCTCCACCAAATCGACGATGTGAAAACCGTTGTAAGAGTGACTATTGGCATAAGGCATTGCGTAATTATACCAGCAAACGATTGATACGAATTAAGCTCAACAAGATTCTCGATTTTGGTAACCACATTTTCTATGTTTATCGAAAGAGGGCTAGAGGTCGTATATATAAGGGGCGCAACAACCTAAACTTGGTACCCAAGTTTTAGTCTTCTTCCCGGTTCCCTTTGAATTGAATTGCCTAACTACCTAACTTGACACTTTGCTCAATTACATTGGAGGGTAGTTGACTTGGACGCATAAACCGGTACAACCGGTTGGTTTCATCCCATTACCCGGTTAAATAAAGTTTATGCCCTTAAAGAATAAAAAAAATAATTAAAAGACCATTTAGATCAATTTTCAAAAATGTTAATGTAGTTTTTTCCTTTAATATTATTGATCTTAAATAAATTAAGTATTAAGTATAATTTACATAACATCTAATGTATTGTGAATCATTGAAACATTTATCGACAAAACAATTAACATTAAATGTGACCAATTTAGCCATGATACCCTCCGAATAATTGAATGAGTGTTTAGTGATACGTGTGTTGATTGGTGGCCGACATATTATAGGATTCTTAACTAACTACACCTTTTCTATTATTTTAAGCAATCATGTAATCTGATTTATTTTTGTTACACTTTATCATCATGTATTTTGAAATATTTAAAATCAATTAATAATATGTAACATGGTACATGTATAGGCGTTGTATATATTTATGTTGTTTGATATCATTTTTTAGCAAAAAGTCCTATAAAGGGCTTAGCAAGAAGCAAATTCTCACGTATGATACGATTATATAGATGATTCAAATTGATAAATAAGCACAACGAACATATATTTAACCGAGTTATTATTATACAAATCAATAGTCGCATATTTATTGCTCTCGTTCCTAGTAATAGTCAAAGTAATTCAATCCAAGTATCCAACTTCTAAGACAATCAGGAGTATTCGTCATATGGTCACATGTGATGGGTTGTCACCTCATCATCACATTTTCAATGGTATACCCACCACTCCATGTCACATTTTTAATTAAAAAAAATAAAAATTAAATAAAAACCTAATTTTCCTATTGGCTAAGGTATAAGAAAAAAATTTATGACTTTTTGCTATTGGGTGTGGTTCACCGTGATGGTGATCAAATCTTATCACATTTAACCTCATCACACCACACCCGGGTGGTGTTCACGGTAGTGATGGGGCCAACTAAGCATCACGGAAGACCCCGTGAGGGGTATACCTCTCAGTCTAATAATCTCCCTGTCTATTTGTTTAGTCGTCCATAACCTCTAAATAACCCGTCGTGATTACAATATGGTTCTTTATTGGCACGGTTAACATAATAATGATGAGCATGTTAATGATTTCAATGTTATATGTAACATAATGAATTTTATAGTTAGTCCATTGATGTTTAAAACCTTCAAAGACCCCATAAAACAACTGCAAATCGAATTTAAGTAGTATATTGGATGTCTCCTAGGGTTTGTCCAATGTTTTCCTTTTATATGCTTCACATAATATGGAAACAAAGAAACATAAGAACCTTCCATTGGAGTGGTCATCGTAGACGAGTCTAGGATAGTAGGACAACAATTTTATTATACATGAAGTCATAAAGGGTGCATACAGGACGTGAAGAAAGGGTTGCTAATGGAGGTGTATTGGTTGGAGAAGGGGAGGAAAAGACCCTCTTGTATGGTGGTTGGGGACGGTGATCCACTAGGGTATATAAAGAGGACCATTGAGAAATACATGGGTCACCCGACAACAAGATATAAAGGGTGCATACAGGACATGAAGAAATGGTTGCTAATGGAGGTGCATTGGTTGGAAAAGGGGCGGAAAAGACCCTCTTATATAGTGGTTGGAGACGGTGATCCACTAGGGTACACAAAGAGGACCATTAAGAAATACACGAGTCTTCCGACAACAAGACAAGGAGGAAAAATGTTCAATGGTGGCATGACGTCAAATATGAATTTTAAGATGGTAGGGTTAGATTTTTTTTTTGGAAAGACGATAATATTATTAAGGCTTGCAAGAAACTAGCAAGGAAATATTACAGAGCATTAAAAGTACTTAGAGCTAAGTGGGTTACAACACCACAAATATCAATCAAGACTATGTAAATTTGCCTTATATTTGAACCAATTAAACAAATTCATCTGGATTTCATCCATCGTTTTCTTGGGATTGGCTTGAAAGTTCTTGAACATAATGGAGTTCCTTGCCTTTTAAATTGACCACAAGATAGCTTGAATCAAAGTTGAGTAAAAATTGCACATTCTCAAACGAATGCACATAGCATGAAAATTATCTGTTGGCCTACTGTGATTTGACACCAACCAAAGGCCCAAGTCCAAATCGCCTTAGCAAAAATGCATTGATAAAAACAGTGATCCACACTCTCACCATGTTGATGATAGAACGCGAGCATGACAAATTTTGAATCGACACTCCTCGGTCATGAAGATTTGGCAGTATAGGGATGTGATTTTTTGTCAGACACCAATTGAAACAATTGACTCAAAATGGAATCCACGAGTTCCAGTTGGATACTATATGTCCCTGATTTTTAGTCTTTGTGTCAATTATTTATCGGAAGGATCTAATTGAAAAAGACTCATCTGCCCGTCAAGCCATGACCATGAATAACCCACAGTAGTGAAAGAGAAATTTTCCAGCAATAGTGTTAGATCACTAAATTCTCGTTATTCTTGTCTTGACCTTTTCCTTCTCTTCAATTCCAACAGTAACTTCTAAAGGCATCATCGTGAACCGACACTCGACTTTTAACCAAACAATTTTTATCGACTTCAATAATGTACAATCTAGGAAATATTTGTTTTTAAAGCCGAATCACCAATCCATGAGTCTTTCCAAAAAACGTGTTTATGAACCTTAACCAACTTTCCTCATACATAAATCTGATAAACCAATGTCTAAGGTCCGAGAAATCCTCTTCAATGGAAGCAACAGTACGGGCGTGTTTGACAAACCTAGTTGGTAGTAGGTAACTGAAAGCTGGTAGCTGTAGCTTTTATTAGTGCAGAACTATCGGCAAAAATAACTGTTAGCTTTTAGAAGTGTAAAATAATATAAAAATAAAAACTAAATGCTTCCAAAAGCTATTTAAAGTAGCTTTAGACCAGGAGCGTTTTAAAATAAAAGCTAAACGCTCGTGCTGTCGAACGAAGTTTTTTTTTTTCCGAGATTTTTCCTAAAAGCTAAAAAATTGAAAGCTCCCAAAACCTGTGTGCCGAATACGCCCTACGCCATATCCCATATGTTAAAGTAACATAAATGTATAATTAATAAATTTTCTTCTAAAAGTATAAATCAGCTTACCTTTGGATATTCATATATGCTACCTTTATTGATTTATACCTAAAGACTATATGTCTTAATATTGATAAAAACATTTAAATTATGAAAATGGTTATAAAATAATCAATTTTGAATTACATAATTTTCAACAAATGAAAAATATCATTGTGAATTAATTTTTAAATTTGAAGTTCAATAATTGTCTGACATCAAAACTAATCCAACCTTATTACCTCAATATATTTGATAAAATTAAAATTTATCCGCAATCAAAACAATTCTTAACTATTATATTCAATTTAAATTATTATTATTATTATTATTAAAAGCAAATGTTGTGTTGAAATTAATCTATAATC
Source organism: Cichorium intybus (assembly GCA_023525715.1). NCBI lineage: Eukaryota > Viridiplantae > Streptophyta > Magnoliopsida > Asterales > Asteraceae > Cichorium > Cichorium intybus. Next base: position 1,103,690 of record CM042014.1, on the reverse strand, counting down.
ATATTCTGATTAAATATCATTATATTTGTGTTACTCTTTATAGAAGAAAAATTATAATTAAAAAAAGTTCTTAAATAGACAATCATTTGTTATATAACATTATTTCTAGAGTAAATTACACTAGATGTCCATGTGGTCTACATAATATAACAGTTTTAGTCCAAGTACTGGAAAACGAAAGCGGATAGTCCCTGTGGTTTCTAAAACAAACACCTGAGGTCCCTGTATAAGGTAAAAAGTTGTTTTTACCCTTTCATATTTATTTTCCTTTTCTTCTTTATTTTTATAATAATTTTAAAATTAAAAAAAAAAAAAAACATCCCACCCCCACCCATATCACACGTCTCTCTCCCTCTCTCTCGCTCTCTCTCTCTCTTTCTCTCTCTCTCTCTTACTGTGTTCTTCACCTGTAACTCAAATACACACACGACAAATAAAGAAAACCCATATACTTAATTCTAGCATCATCCTCAAATCACATATTTTATCACTTTGCAGCAAAAAGAAAGTAGGAATGGCTGCTTTGGATTAATTATAAGGGAAACAACTTTTACATACCGATCCTAAATAAAAAACATCACCCAAAAGTCAGAAAATACCCAGATGGCATTATCGGATTCAACCAGAAAACATCACCCAAAATTCTATGCCATTGACACACCTTATGTAAAAAGGGTATTATCGGATTCAATTAGGAAAACATCCGATCCCTCAATGGCGACCAATCTAACAACAGTTCAAGTCCTCCTCGATGATAAATACCCATATCAAATAAAGAAAACAAAGTCGATTAAACAAATACCCAAATGATAAATCTTGAAATGAAATGGTTAAGATCTGAGAGGAGGAGCAATAAGAACCGATGGCATGTTCATCCTCCTCGATACTGCCCCTTAGTTGCTGACGATTCTTGCTTATCTTATGATTTTGCTGTTAATTCTCGATTTACAGTCAACCCCAGAAAGCAGTCGCTGCAATTCAAGGTGGAGTTTCAGAAAACTTCGTTTTCATTTATGTAATCAAGGGTTTCATTATTGGGGTTGACAGAAATTCAATGCCCCGGTGGCAAGTGGTGAGACCAGATGCTATAGACCTACTTACTGGAGCCATCTTGCTTTCACAACATCTCCAACATTACTAGTCGAACTTGTATTGTGATTCAATCAATCCACTACCACTTGTTTTACATTTGAACCAATTCCCACTGTTAGGAATCGGACAGGGTACACGCAGCGGAAACACTATCACACACACACAAACTCACGAAAATAAAGCAAGAAGAACACAAGGATTTTTACGTGGTTCGGATTCGGTGCAAATCCTACGTCCACGGGCTACAACTAGATTTTATTTGAATGAGGAGATTACAAGAGATACACTCAATTCTTATAGGTATTGAGTTGTGGTGCATGTTCTTCTTCAACTAATGCTCTATTTATACACATCTTGTAATGTATATAATATGCAAACAATTAATGTGAACATGGAAATATAAATCAAGCTACCAAACTTAGTAGGCTACCAAACTTATTTAACTAAGAAAAGTCAGCCTTCACATTCTAACAATCTCCCACTTGAAGGCTTGAACATCTCTAATTAATCTCCTAACATAACCAGTCTTCCAAGCTTCCAGTTCCAAAGAACAAGCTAAGACTCAGTCAATTTCCTAGTTGCAGCCGCCCCTCATCATCAAGTACTAGAAAGGCCAGTTGAAGCTCCTACAAGCTCCAACTCAGTCGTGGTCAATACCGCCACCGACTCATCCCCTGTCTCAACCGGCTTGGACACTCCACCAGCTCCAAAGATACACCGAGGACCACTAACACTCTCCAAACTTTGCAAACTTCCAACAGGAGAGAATTTTTCAGTCTTAGTCTTCAAAACCCAACGGCTCTTTGTAACTGTACCCGGAACACACCCCGTGCTCCCACTGTCACAAAATCCTCTGAATGGTTTAGACTTTCCGACTCGTTCAGCTAACATCCCCTTGGCTCCAGAATTCATGTTTGCAAAATGAACTCTCTTAGCACTAGATTTAGCGAACCAGATTTTGTCATGCTTAACAGGGATGGTCATACTTCCCTCAGCAGGTACCTCAACCATATATAATGACCCACACTTCATACCTAGAGCAATCACCGAATTACCATTGACCACCCTCTATTTTCCACCACCAAACCTTACTTCCAGTCCTTGTTTATCCAGCTGACCAACAGAAATCAATTTCTTCTTCAGCTCCGGAATCACCCTGACATTCTTCAGGTTCCATGTAGTTCCCAATGAAGTAAACAGATCAATATCTCCTATGCCCGTTACTTGAAGCATCTCGTCATTTGCTAACCGTACCTTCCCAAAATCTCCTTCTTTTAGATTCACCATCGTTTCCCCGTTGTCCATGGCGTGAAACGAATCCCCTGAATCCATGACCCAAGAGTCTACAGAACTTTCCATACTTAGTATCAGTGCATCATCCTCAGACACACCCTCAGCACCAGTAATGTTCAATTCTTTCTTTGGACATTGACTCTTAACATGTCCCACCTCCTGGTAGTTCCAGCACTTCACATTCTTCCAAGTTCTAGATGAACTTCTTCCCCGACTCCCACTAGTCCCACTATTCCTGCTATTCCCTCTACCTCTTTCGATATTTAATAACTCAGAAGAAGAAGATCCACCTTGATTCTTGCGTCTGACATCCTCGCCAAGAACCAAATCTCTAACCCCTTCAAAAGTCATACCATTGGTCCCCACTGAACTTGTAACAGCGGTTACTGTTCCAGACCAGCTATCAGGTAGTGAAGCTAGTAGCAGTGAAGCTTGAGTCTCGTTATCAAATTTAATTCCCACAGATGACAATCTGGACAGAATTGAATTTAGATTGTTAATGTAAATCGTAACTGAGCTGTCTTCATTCATCCTTATTGTAACGCCCAGCTTGTAGCACAGGGGTACCCAAAAATTTTCTTAATTTCAACTACAAAATACAACAATTTACAACTAAATATCCCTGTGCGCTGGAGCTACAAAACTGATATCACCAGGAATCGTCCCACGATCCAAGCCGAGCGCTACGTATCACCTAAACCTGTAAAAACAACACAACATAAAAGGATAAGCTATAAAGCTTAGTGAATAACATTTACATAACATACACTCGGGTCACCACAATAGGCCAACCTATTGATACTACAAGGTACGCGTTACGTAATCTCAAACACTCATAACACAGACAACATGGACACAAGGTACTTATTATGCAACCATTAATACACTGTATAAACACGATTATATATTCACCATAATACATCACAACCCCCTGTTATCCATAACATTTACAACTCAGCTATTCGTCTCCTCCTCGACCCCTGCGATATCTAGTGACGAAGACTCACCGGACACCCAACTGCATGTGGGACTCACCGGACATCCCACAGTGTATGTGATAGAACTGCTGACCAATAAGGCCATCACAACACATATATGTGGTCCCACCACAATTACTGCTCATAAGGCCGTCACAACATATATGTGGTCCCACCACAATTACTGCTTACACGATCGTCACAACGTATATATGTGGTCCCACCACAATTACTGCTCATAAGGTCGTCACAACATATATGTGGTCCCAACCACAAATACTATATATGTGGCCCCACAGAGTAAGTGGTCCCAACCACATGTGCTAGTAATGTGGCCCCACGAAATCGGTGGTCACAACTACAAGTACCAGTGGCCCCACGGAATAAGTGGTCCCAACCACAAGTACAAGTAGCCCCACAGTATAAGTGGTCCCAACCACAAATACTAGTAGCCCCACCTAATAAGTGGTCTCAACTACAAGTATAAGTGGCCCCACAGAATAAACAGCATCGAGCCATAAAGGTTTAACAGCTAACACACAACAGCAAAGTTCTGCAACCAACCACATGACACCAACAATCCCCATATCAGCTCAACATCCACATTCAACTACATAATATCCACCCACGACATGATACAATATCCATGATTATCACCACTTAATACCCACACATTCGTCCGCACAACTTATATCAATTAAATATTTAACCAGCTACCAATACAGTCTACCCACAAGTATACGTCTACGGGTTACTTACTTACGGGGTTTTTACGTAGTCAACTATGTAACATACACACCCAATCATATAACATACACATGCAATGCATCATATGCATAATAAATCTCACAATGCTATGTAAAGTTACTCACCTCGATATAAACCGGGTCAAGTAGCTCCGTTGCTCGTACAACACGGTGTCGTCCCGACTCCTTGACAAATATAAACCTAAATTAGGTTTTCAACCATATTTATATATCATATATATATATATATATATATATATATATATATATATATATATATATATATATATATATATATATATATATATATATATATATATATATATATATATATATATACCCTCTTGAAAACCTAAATCATGAGCTTGAAGGAAATAAATTCAATATCAATTTTCATAGAAATTATTCCCTTTTTACCCTCAAATTTCCCCCTGTTCATGATCAGTTTTTAATCAACATAACAACATTTATATGCAACTATTCCAATTTTATAGCAAGCTACTCCTTTTTAGCTTTCCAGAGACACCAATATCAGCCCCAAATGATTTTTCTACAATTTACTATGATTTTTGCAAGATTACCTATCAAATACATCTTAAATCTGCCAAAAACGTACCAGTCTGTGGAAAATGCATATTTGAGCTATGTTCGAGGCCGAATCACGTTTCTCACCTCTGTAGACAAAATATACTAGACTCAATTTCGGAAAATATGGCACTGATTTCACCCAAAAAGGATATTCTTAGAATTTACAGCGAGTTTTACAATATAACGTCAAAAACAGTATTTTTACCTCAAATCTGCAGTTCCGATCGAAGGACTATAACTCGACTTCCTGATGTTAGAATTACAAATCCTCCGGTCAAAGCCTTCGAATATATCTCCTGAACCTCCAGTCCAAAAATCATGGCGATCCAACGGTTCAATATTCGGGGATCGTGCGAACACCGTAATGAACTCTTAAAAAAACGGAAATCACAACCTTTGAAAAGGGTTCTTAAACCCTTAGAACTCTCTCACCTTTCAAGAAGTTCAAATGTTCAATTGGGAATGAAATTCCCGTTTTTCCCATATTTAGATGTATAAGTTTGCCTATTTGACACTTTTGGCCCCTCAAATTACAAAAAATACCATTATACCCTTATATATATAACAAAGTTTGGGTTTTTACACTTAAACCCCCTTATTTTTCACTACGTATAACTCAATTATTAACAAGAAGGTCAACATACGTACCGAACCCAAAAGTGGTGTTACAAGTTCTTCCCCCCTTCAAAAGATTCCGTCCTCGGAATCGCATAAGTGATGAGGGAACATCATAAATATCCCGTCATGCATCCAACAACTCGAGGTGATAGACAACTGCTTCAACCCCTTACACCACAATCCACATTCTTTCATGTATATACTTTCGATAGAACCATGTCTCCCATCTAAACTCCTCACCCACATCCGAAACAGTTTTCATTTTTTTTTTGTTGATCATGGTAACCAAGTATACATCATGTCTTACAGAATATACCACACTTGGTATATGCTCATGTACACCACTTAAAAGGGTACACCCTTCTTATACATTATTTACACCATGTACATAACAACTTATGGTTCCTTTCTAGGAACATAACATCATATACATACTCATATGTATATTTCACAGCCAAATCGACTACTACACATCCATTCCTCCCAATACTTCCGTCCCTAGTAGTGACTAGCTCAGTTTATGGGGAATAGAGTCCCTTCAACTGCAACTGAAATCACTGTCAGACTTATCCCATTCACCTGCGACAATTAGTCCTTATAAGACCACCCACCATACAAGAATATACAACCTGTAATATAATTAATATCAACAAATGTACGCCACAATGTCAATTTTATACACTAACACCTAGTGTACCAACCATCATACTACTCTTTACGGCCTACATCCAGTCTCATTAATCTGTTAGGAATGATTACAGTTTACCAACCAACTATGCTCAACAATGCAATCGCACTCTAACACCATAACTTAATCAACCAGAGCATTATCATCCATCATCCCAACCACACGAGCTGGACTCATATGATCCAACTATTTTATCTCACATCCATTACATTAGCAGACAATGGGAATTATTTTCCGTTAAACACTGAGATCACTCGCCCCAGCCTGTCACACACTCAGGTTTACAACGACATGAATTACATAGCATCGTTTCACAATTAACTCAACTCCATGTTAATCTTTTCTCAGCCGCACTCACTCAACTACACATCCTACAAGGCTAACCAACATTTTCCTCTAATATCCCAACTCTGCCTTATAGTGTTATGCTAAACACTTCCATCGATACGGTACGTCTCCTACCAATAATTTGGAAGTACACTCCTTGTTGTCATCTTCCACATAGTGAATTATTTTAAAAACTTCCCTAAGAAGTATCAGCCACTTCCCAATAGCAACGACTACCTCTATGTCAACATGCTTTCCATTTTAGTGTAATCTGCAAGTCACCCCTCTGGCCACCGGCTCCCACTAGTACCCATTGTATCAAGATACAACTCATACACAACAGCTATGATCATCTCCCGCATATCTCGTTACACCGAGCCTTGAGAACAGGCTCGTCCTCATCCTAGGGCTCCCAGCCTTGCACCCATCGACTTGCTATTTTTGGCAATCACCATCCTCTAAATTCAAGAAAGCAAATAGTCGCACAATCAGACTATATGCACCCCTATACATACCTGTATATAGGTATATATACACACTTCCTCTACCCGTATACCCATTATCCTCAATGGTTCGAGTCTAGGAATCTATCCAACAGATACCTAGTTCACTCAAACCTCGGCTCTGATACCAACTTGTAACGCCCAGCTTGTAGCACAGGGGTACCCAAAAATTTTCTTAATTTCAACTACAAAATACAACAATTTACAACTAAATATCCCTGTGCGCTGGAGCTACAAAACTGATATCACCAGGAATCGTCCCACGATCCAAGCCGAGCGCTACGTATCACCTAAACCTGTAAAAACAACACAACATAAAAGGATAAGCTATAAAGCTTAGTGAATAACATTTACATAACATACACTCGGGTCACCACAATAGGCCAACCTATTGATACTACAAGGTACGCGTTACGTAATCTCAAACACTCATAACACAGACAACATGGACACAAGGTACTTATTATGCAACCATTAATACACTGTATAAACACGATTATATATTCACCATAATACATCACAACCCCCTGTTATCCATAACATTTACAACTCAGCTATTCGTCTCCTCCTCGACCCCTGCGATATCTAGTGACGAAGACTCACCGGACACCCAACTGCATGTGGGACTCACCGGACATCCCACAGTGTATGTGATAGAACTGCTGACCAATAAGGCCATCACAACACATATATGTGGTCCCACCACAATTACTGCTCATAAGGCCGTCACAACATATATGTGGTCCCACCACAATTACTGCTTACACGATCGTCACAACGTATATATGTGGTCCCACCACAATTACTGCTCATAAGGTCGTCACAACATATATGTGGTCCCAACCACAAATACTATATATGTGGCCCCACAGAGTAAGTGGTCCCAACCACATGTGCTAGTAATGTGGCCCCACGAAATCGGTGGTCACAACTACAAGTACCAGTGGCCCCACGGAATAAGTGGTCCCAACCACAAGTACAAGTAGCCCCACAGTATAAGTGGTCCCAACCACAAATACTAGTAGCCCCACCTAATAAGTGGTCTCAACTACAAGTATAAGTGGCCCCACAGAATAAACAGCATCGAGCCATAAAGGTTTAACAGCTAACACACAACAGCAAAGTTCTGCAACCAACCACATGACACCAACAATCCCTATATCAGCTCAACATCCACATTCAACTACATAATATCCACCCACGACATGATACAATATCCATGATTATCACCACTTAATACCCACACATTCGTCCGCACAACTTATATCAATTAAATATTTAACCAGCTACCAATACAGTCTACCCACAAGTATACGTCTACGGGTTACTTACTTACGGGGTTTTCACGTAGTCAACTATGTAACATACACACCCAATCATATAACATACACATGCAATGCATTGTGAGATTTATTATGCATATGATGCATTGCATGTGTATGTTATATGATTGGGTGTGTATGTTACATAGTTGACTACGTGAAAACCCCGTAAGTAAGTAACCCGTAGACGTATACTTGTGGGTAGACTGTATTGGTAGCTGGTTAAATATTTAATTGATATAAGTTGTGCGGACGAATGTGTGGGTATTAAGTGGTGATAATCATGGATATTGTATCATGTCGTGGGTGGATATTATGTAGTTGAATGTGGATGTTGAGCTGATATGGGGATTGTTGGTGTCATGTGGTTGGTTGCAGAACTTTGCTGTTGTGTGTTAGCTGTTAAACCTTTATGGCTCGATGCTGTTTATTCTGTGGGGCCACTTATACTTGTAGTTGAGACCACTTATTAGGTGGGGCTACTAGTATTTGTGGTTGGGACCACTTATACTGTGGGGCTACTTGTACTTGTGGTTGGGACCACTTATTCCGTGGGGCCACTGGTACTTGTAGTTGTGACCACCGATTTCGTGGGGCCACATTACTAGCACATGTGGTTGGGACCACTTACTCTGTGGGGCCACATATATAGTATTTGTGGTTGGGACCACATATATGTTGTGACGACCTTATGAGCAGTAATTGTGGTGGGACCACATATATACGTTGTGACGATCGTGTAAGCAGTAATTGTGGTGGGACCACATATATGTTGTGACGGCCTTATGAGCAGTAATTGTGGTGGGACCACATATATGTGTTGTGATGGCCTTATTGGTCAGCAGTTCTATCACATACACTGTGGGATGTCCGGTGAGTCCCACATGCAGTTGGGTGTCCGGTGAGTCTTCGTCACTAGATATCGCAGGGGTCGAGGAGGAGACGAATAGCTGAGTTGTAAATGTTGTGGATAACAGGGGGTTGTGATGTATTATGGTGAATATATAATCGTGTTTATACAGTGTATTAATGGTTGCATAATAAGTACCTTGTGTCCATGTTGTCTGTGTTATGAGTGTTTGAGATTACGTAACGCGTACCTTGTAGTATCAATAGGTTGGCCTATTGTGGTGACCCGAGTGTATGTTATGTAAATGTTATTCACTAAGCTTTATAGCTTATCCTTTTATGTTGTGTTGTTTTTACAGGTTTAGGTGATACGTAGCGCTCGGCTTGGATCGTGGGACGATTCCTGGTGATATCAGTTTTGTAGCTCCAGCGCACAGGGATATTTAGTTGTAAATTGTTGTATTTTGTAGTTGAAATTAAGAAAATTTTTGGGTACCCCTGTGCTACAAGCTGGGCGTTACACTTATCGTGAACAATTCCCTCATCAAGAACACCTTGTTAGCCGCCGACGGTTTCTCATACATGTTCGTCAGAGCATCCATCATACCACGCGCCGTGGTTTCCTTCATGATGTTGAAAGCGACGCTCCTTTCCAACGACAATGTAATAACCGCCTTAACTTTCTTGTCCTTTGAGTTCCACGCATCTTCAGCAGCTTTTTCCATTTTCTCCGGTTTGTCTCCAAGTACCACGTCCAAATCTTTCTGACATAGCAATGCTTCTAATTGCATTTTCCACCAGCTAAAGTCAGAACCGTTGAACTTCTCGATTACAACATTGTCTTCAGCCATTACGACAAACAAGAGACAAATATTTTATAGTACTTTTGTGTGACAGAACAGTACCCTTCAAAGTACCGAGATACCTTTAATACGATTAATAGAAATTAGTTTCTGATGTGGAAGATCAGAAAAAATTGCAACCACAGAGCATACTCTAATTTCTAAAACCGAGACCTCCTCCAAAACCCGAAGCTCTGATACTAGTTGTTAGGAATCGGACAGGGTACATGCAGCGGAAATACTATCACACACACACAAACTCACGAAAATAAAGCAAGAAGAACACAAGGATTTTTACGTGGTTCGGATTCGGTGCAAATCCTACGTCCACGGGCTACAACTAGATTTTATTTGAATGAGGAGATTACAAGAGATACACTCAATTCTTATAGGTATAGAGTTGTGGTGCATGTTCTTCTTCAACTAATGCTCTATTTATACACATATTGTAATGTATATAATATGCAAACAATTAATGTGAACATGGAAATATAAATCAAGCTACCAAACTTAGTAGGCTACCAAACTTATTTGACTAAGAAAAGTCAGCCTTCACATTCTAACACCCACATGCAACCACCGCTATCCACCAAATTCACCATCACTGATATGAAACTTAAACCATAGATTTATTATCAAATAACCGATATCGGAGAAAAAAAAGGAGAAACCAACCCAAAAATTAAGCCTTTGCTATTCATCGCAAAAATCGTTTCTTGATTTGGTACCGATTGTCCGATCAGAATGAGGTGATGTAACGACTTGGTTTTTTCCCCAAAATCAAGGTTGGGTTCCTCGTCGTCGTCTTGTATCATCCAACAATGAATTCAATTCCCCTAATTGGTATGATTAAATGCAAGTGTGTGTGCGTCTTCGTGTTTTACCGAGTGAGACAAACATTGACAAGGTACAACTACTGTCTGCAACTTTATGTTCCATTGAGAGAGAATAGAGATCGACGACAATAGACGTTGGATAGGAATTGTGAGAATTAATGTTTGCTGATGAAGACTTTGGAGGGAAGCAGCAAGGAGAGAGGGAGGGAGAAAGAGAGAGAGAGACGGTAGGGATGTGGTCTTTTTAATTTTTTTTTTTAAATTTCAGAAAACATAAAAAGGTTAAAAGAAAAAATAAAAAAGAAAATAAAAGGGTAAAAAAATCATTTTACATGATCCAAGGACCTCAAACATGCATCTACGAAACCATAACGACTCTCCGCTTTCGATTTCCAATACCTGGAGCGATACTGTAACAAGATGTAAACCGCCGGGACCTCAGGTTTAATTTACTCTTATTCTTATAAAGAATACAAAACAATAAATCCAGCATTTACTCACGTTATTCAACAAATAAAAAATAAGTTTTGATATATACATCTCTCTATCTAGACATAAAACATTATTCATTCACCAATATTATACATACAAGATTTCCAAGGGTGGACCCACACTAGGGGCTATGGGCACCTGCCTCTACAAATCTTAAATTTTTTCATTTATATAAAGTCACTATTTGACTTCTTGAAAAATTAAAAAAATAATTGATATTTGTTTTTTATGCCTCTTATTCTGAAAAATCTCATTTCGAAAATTTTCTAGGTCCGTCACTGAAAATTTGATAAAAAAAAAGTAAAAGTAACCCTAAGAAGTTCCTAGGGGACTGAAAGAAAAGTGACGGAAAAAAAAATTGTATTGATTCCTACTTATTATTCCTACTCATGTGAAATTACGACAAGTGTCACATTTAATAAAACTAATAATATTTTAAAACACATGTCACAATTTAACATGAGTAGAAAGATGAGTAAGAATAAAATGTATGAAGAAATACAGTTTCTCATTTTGAAAGTATAGACGTAAAGATGTAATACTAAATAATTTGGAAGCATATAAATTATAGCAAAAGAATTACAAAATGTTTAAAATTTTAATAAATACGAAGTTGTTTAAATATTTAGTAAATTTCTATTAAAAAGACGTAGGGCAAGAAGAAAGGCGATTCAGACTCTAATCTCAGGCTTCATCGGTAAGGTAAGGTAAAGAAACAACGCAGCTCCAACATCGAATCGGGCAATTCCTCTTCAACCCAACATACAAAGTAACCAAGAAATATATTATTGTAAACAATAAAAAACGATTAAATACATCATTAGACGTTTTGTTGTATTTGATATAAAAATGGGTTAACGTCAATTTTGGTCATTCAACTTTTGGTTATGTGTTCATTTAGTTACTTAACTCCTTTTGAGTTTTAAAAGGTCACTGAACTTATTAATTTGTGTCAAAATGACTATTAAACTTTTTTTGTGTGGTCATTTAACTTTTGAAATTTTGCCAAAATGGCCACTAAAATTTTGAAGTTATGCTCATTCATTTTTATTTGTTTTCTTTTTCGGAATTCATTTTAACAAATTTATTTTTTATTTCGTTTTTACATGTTTTTTCACAATCCATTTTTTAGCTAAACTTTTTACTTTTTTAAAATGTTTTTTCACAATTCGCTTTTATTATTTATTTTTACTACATTTTTACATTTTTTTCACAATCTGTTTATACAACTTCATTTCTTTACTTCGTTTTTCATGTTTTTTTTTTCAAAATCATGTAAAAATGAGGTTTTAAAACAAATTGTGAAAAATATATAAAAACGAAATAAAAAAGAATTTGTAAAAGTAAATTCTGAAAAAGGAAACATATAAAACCAAATTAGTACCATTTTGAAAGTTTAGTTACCATTTTGACACAATTGCAAAAGTTAATTGACCATAAAAAAGGTATAATGAGCACTTTAACATAAATTAATAAGTTTAGTGTCATTTTAAAACTTAAAAGAAGTTAAATGAATAAATGAACACAAAGTCAAAAGTTAAGTGACCAAAATTGACCTAAACTTTATATAAATTGACTGCTATTATAATAACTAAATTCATAATCCATTATATAAAATTTAAGACAAATTTACACAAATGGTCCTTATGGTTTAAGAAATTTCTCCAAAATAGTCTTATGAGATTTTTTTGCACAAATGGTCCCTTTTGACATACCTTATCAAGCAAATGGTCCTTATTATTGACAGTTGTTTGAGAGCCGTTACATTGCCCCATCTGCCTTGCACGTGAGGGCAAATTTGATATTTCACCTAGGTTTTACTTGGAACAATAAGGTGGTGGAGGGGTTAACGATTAATCATTACGTTCTTTCTCTTAAAAAGTACGATTACGAGCTTTTTGAAGAGGCTCCGATCAATACATCTTCTAGCAACAATTGTTTCGATTCACGATTTAGAGCATTCTCCTCCGGTACAACTAATCTCCTAGGGTTATCCTCCAGTGTATTATCGATTCACAACAATGGTGCTCACTCTGTGGAACCTATGGCCACACTCTAGTAAACCACTTGACTTACGTATAAGGAGTATGGTAAGCATAAACTTCTAATTCTAGGGTTGGACAAGCATCGTAAGGTTAAACGAAAATTTTCTAATCTCTTTCTTGAACCTTCATCTCAGGTATACTGTGACAAGTTTTTGCACATTCAATGTACACCATGATGGTCGGTTTAACAATATGTTTCTTGGAAGATCCTACATTAAAGGTCAAATTGATTATTTTGATTTCATGGACATAGACGTGTTTTCAATAATTTCATGATCCCATAGACCATTCACGTGGTAAGTTATGTCAAAAGGGACAATCTGTGCAAAAAAATTCTCATAAGGACTGTTATAAGGATATTTCTTAAACCTTAAGGACCATTTGTATAATTTTGTCAAACTTTAATGATGTTACTATTTTAAACAGATTATGATCTACGTATTTCGAACGGTGGCCCAAATGAGATGGTGTTGGGCTTTAAAATTGCCAGCCTGTCATTAATTATTTATCAGTATAATTAATATTACAACATGCAATATGCATGGGATGGAAATGGATCACCATTATTCTAATTTAAATTTATTTGATTTTAAAATAAAATAATCATCAATCATTTAGTTTCATGATATAAGCCGCACATTTAGTTAATGATATTTAAAGTGATACGGCTAAATCGATTTTTGTATTATATCTTTTGATACATCCAAAGTTGCATGATGCATGGTGGTTAAGTAGTTATTATTATTATTATTATTATTATTATGCCATTCCAAAGTTGACGTATGTAAGTTGGTCCCCTAGATCGTGTAATTTGTAATGTCTGCCACCAGATAGGATTTTGCATCCATTTCAAAATATATTTGTTTGATTATAAGATAATTGAGTCCGAATTAAAAGTGATATTAATTAGAACTATTTTGGTGACTATTAAAGTATTTGAATGTTAATAGAATATTTAAAAGTGTATTTTGGTGTAGGCTGGGGTGGTGTTTGGACAGTAGTAGTAGGGTTTGAAAGCATATGTGTTGGGAGTATTTGGACCATCCTATTGTTTTTCTAAATTTGAATTTATGGGGTGTTATTTAGGGTGGTCCTAAATTTGACAATAATGATAAGTTTGGAGGTGATTTTAGTTTTGGGCCTGACACCGTTGTACCTTTTCTACATTTCTGGGACCTTCACCTCCCCCTCCACATTTCTTTCTTCATACCACCCACCCACCCACTTGCCCATTTCTTTCTTCTATCATCAATTTCAATTCAATTAATAAACTTTTTGCGATATTTGTATATGGAAAACATATTCTTCTTTCATATGCACCGTAAAAAGATGAGCTTTATAATGATTCTTACGACGATTATAAACTTGTTCATTTTTTATTGCCGTTCAGCACAAAATATACAAGAAGCTCAACCTAAACGAAATGGATCGCATTTTTAGTATAACGGGCTGGGCTTCCTGAGACATATGACTTTGTCCATGTGGAGATTATAGTCCAGCACTCCAGCGTCACCGTGTTCACACCTTTGTCAATTGTCAGTTTGTCACCGTTGTGTTCTCACAATGTTGGCAATGGAGTTAGGATTTTTGAACTTTATTAATTGGCGACAAATATGAAAAATGAAGATTTAAAACAAGACCACAAGGTTAACTTTTTTCTCTTTATTTCCTTTCCCTCCATTTCCTAAACATACAAAAATGTCATCCCTAACTTTCATCCCTTCTATAAACATTCTTTTAATAAAATAATTAAAAAAATATAAACTTAATAATTAAAATCACAATTCATTAATAAAAAACTTACATGACTAAATATAAAAATACATAAAAAAACATTTCATTCCCAACCATATTTTTTGCGATATCATTCTTGCGGGTTAGGACCGCATTCAACGCCACTCGAGTTAAATGTTCATACAGTTGTAGTCTTGTAGAAAGAACTCTATATTTTTATTCCTTTGGTTATCATGCATGAAGCGCAACTCCATTATGTGTATTCTTTTTTGTTGTTCTTCCACCATCAAGCGCAACTTCGCAGCTCGATGCCGTTTTCTATCATCGACTTCATCTTTGTTACAACTGCCAGATTTAGTAAATTCAAAAAAGATATTTTGCGTATGTTCTTGATTGTGTGGTCATGAAGATGATTATAGCAATTTCTTTCAATGACTAGTCGGTTTCTTCTTCGACTTGTGTGTTGGGTCGGTTTGGGTTTCGTCACTATCATTATCCGATTTTTGATTTGGGGGTTGATAGCAGGCTAGATGTGGGTTTTGGGTTTGTAATGGATTATGAAATTGTTGATTTAGGGTGAATGTTGTATTGGAAGTGGGAGTTATTTTGAATATTGGGAAAGTTGGGTATGATATTGAGGGTATTGGGGGGAATTGAATTTCGGGAATTGATTGTGAGATCGAGTGTCGGAAGTATGTGGATCTTGTGAACCCATAACACGATTTTTCTTTCGATTTTTGTACACGTAACTTTAGCTTTCCCACGACTTGGATCATTTGGAAGAAAATAGTTAAGAAGGTTGACAGTCGGTGTGGTAAAAAGGCAACATTAGTTTGATGTTTATAGTTAAAAAGAAATCGAAATTAAGATGAGATTGATGAAGTAATGGAACACATCATCCACCCTTAAAAAGCTAAGAAATGCATGCTAACACGCTAAATAAGCAAGATTGTTAATCAAAGTTAGAATATTATTTAATATCGTTTTAAGTTTTGCAAGACCGTGATCGGAAGATCCTACAAAAATGAAGTAGTTTCAAATTTTTACACGTCTTGTTTGTGTGATACATATTATAACTTGATATTGATTAAGATATCGATAGTGGAATCAATTTTAAGTATGAAACGTAATTTTTGTAGCTACGAATAAATGCATCTTAAATAGAAAATTTTGAAAGAATCACAAAGGGACTAACTCGAATAAATGTTGTGCCTAATTCAAGATGAATCGATGATGAAGCGGTGATGTTTTTCAAGACTTATTGTGACCCGGAAGGTTCGATTTCAAATTGAAAATACAAACTTTTGTAGCTAAACTACATAATAAATAGTTGATCGGATCGGAATAAGATTTTAATATCTTATTTAGGATCCTAAGATCCTAACATAGATTTTTTTAGATAGATCTTTTTATGATTGGAATTGATTTTTACTTGTGGATCTCAACATTATAAGATCTTAAGATCAAGATCCTAACAACATTACATAAGTAAAAAATAAAAAACATTGTTGTGTATTTAGGTCTCTCTTTAACATCATTGCCCCTTGTTTTTTCTTCACAACAAACACAAAATGACCATTTTTAGTTTTGAGAGGTTTGACTCACATAAAAAAGATAAAATGACCAATACCAACATTTAGACAATTTATACGCCTCTAAAATAATGTAATCCTAATCTACAGGTTTGTCAGGCACACTATACCTGAACCATCAACCAATTGGCCTAAGAGACACATAGCCAACAACTTCATTAATACATACATCATTTACACATTCAACACTTTAGTCAATGGTTGCTAATAGGAAAAAAAGAAACAAACTTGGACAAAAAATAGTTGGATATTTGCTTGTATTGATTATGTTAAGGTTGTATGCATTGCAGTAATGCAAATCTTTTAATTATTATATCTCTCATATCACTACCCTATGGCAATTTGCAATGCCTCAGACACAATGTAGTTACGGATCCATCAAGGCGAGATATATAAGTAAAGTAGTAGTCCACAGACTGAATGTCATCTGCTAAAACTTTTGTGTAGAACTAATTATGAGAAGACAATTACAAAATCTTTAGTAAGTAAAGCGTTGTATGATATTCTTGTCTCGGAACCTTTCAAGCACGTTTGATATGAAAATAAAAGAATGGCTATTAAGCAATGCAAATGCATCTTTTCTTTTTAGTAGAGAACTAGAGATTATTTATTATATTATGCAATCAAAACGATGAGCCTGCATTATATATAGGAATTGCTTTTCCATCAGAAGTCACAACCATTTCAAAGAAAGAAAGCACAAGCATGCCAAAAAGTTGAAAGCATTTTCATTAGTTTAAATAATTGATATGCTTGTACAATTCAAAAATCAAAATGTTAAATATTCCAATACCTTGTAAAAAGGGTAAAGGGTCATACAAAATGCTGTGTGGGGTATTCATGTTCATATGCATTGTAGTCATAGTACAATCTTTCTCCTTTTGCTATATCCCTGTTAGCTACCAGCAACACTCTGGCTTCACCATCTACATCATATCTCACACACTTCAAATTCTGTTTCTTTCTCCCTTCACTGTAACACAAATTAAACAAAACCAAATAATGAATACATTGCTACATCTTAAACTGAATGCATCACAAGACTTACATGGTGTGATTATTAATGCCATTGATAAATCGGGCAATATTACTCCGCTTGTCAGGACAAATTACAAGACTCTTTGAAGAATTAGCAGCAGAAATAAGAGTCATGATGCTATCTCCATCATCATTTTCCCGACTTTCCAAGTAATCAACATCTCCAACATATTCAGTGATTATTGTCAAGTCTTTGATACATTTATCAGCTTCTACAGTGAAACTGTTACAATCATATAATCATGGTCAATTTATTATTAATCATCAAGAACGTCAGTAATGAACAGAAATGCACTCACCCTTCTACAGGATCAAATACAACCATAAGAGGAGGGCATTCTCCTCTTTTCATCATACTCTTACATAGATTCAATGCCTCGGTGTCTTCTCTTGATAAAACCTGCATTCCATCCTTCTCATAAGCAGGGCAATTTGCTGACCTAGGAGCCATACCATGAATATAAGTGAGCTCATTACTGAAGTCAGCTTTGGTTGCTGTCAATGCTGTGGCTAGTGATGCCATTTGTTCTAGTCTTCTTGCAGGATCTTCACTTGGACTATATGGTAACAGTCTCCTTTTCTTCTTTGATGCCACTAAGCTACTTTTTCTTCGCCTTTTCTTTCCTGTATCTACAATGATGTCATTGAAGAACTCTTAATAAACTTGTTTTGTAATCAAATGAATAACTATGAAGCAATTGAACATCAGCAAACATGAATAAATGTTCTTTTTTGTACCTTCACAAACTTCTCTACTAGGTTGCGAGGACCTTTGGATGCGGAAAAAGTCAACGATTTTGGTTTGCACCAATGGGAATCCTGCGTACAGAACAAAGAATGATATTGTTAAATTGCGCCAACAATTTCTGAACTAAATGCGATGTACAGAATCACAAACATAACAACAATGCACACACGCAATGCTTAAACGCTAAGAGCAACCTTAAACCGCACAAGAATTCTAAGGCTTGTAACCTAGAATTTAGGGGTTCCTCTAATTAACGACTAATAGTCGGTCGATTAATGAAACAGCGTCATATTTGTATTCGTATTGAATATGTTATCAAACAGCTGGTGCCAAATCCTTAGATCTAGGGTTTAATATCAAGATGCTAAGGGGATCTACCAGCATAAGATCCGAGCAATGGATGGGCCCGTTTGTATGAATTAGTTCATCGTTTTCAAATTTAGCTGTATAGCTGAAAACCCTAATGCGCAAAAATGAAAATGGGCATATGAGCTCGCATTACAGAATTAGAGAGAAATATATGACGTACTTGAAATGGTCTTCCGGTTGGTGGAACAAGAACGACAGAACCAGGAACCGATCGGAACAGAAGCAAGAATAGGTCTGAGGCAGAATAAGTGAAACCCTCTGTCACACTGGTCGCATAACAAGAGCTCCGATCCGAAGTCACCCGACCCACATTCCTCGCATTTTGTGTCGTCGTAGTCGTTGTCAACCTCCCTCTTTGATTTCGATCTTTCCCTGGAGGAAGCTTTGGTCGAATTCGTAGCTTGGGTCCTCCGCCTAGCAACCGCTCTCGGTCCAGACACCATTGTTTTCGAAGAGGCGAATCTACAGGTAATAGAGAGACATTGAGACAGGTGAATATATATTGTACGGAGTTCGCGGGAAATCCATGCGAAAGGAAATCAATTGGCGCCCTGATTTAATTTTTAGCGGGGTTGACTCAGTTTGGGGCTTGATACCGTCGTACCCCTTCCCCCGTTCCGTTATACCCTTTTTTCTAGATCCAGTTCGACTTTCCACATAAAATCACCTGAATTTATATTTGGTTCTTAGTTCTTACTTGGGCAGGTATAACTTTTTAAAAGTTCAAATAAGATATTATGACTATAATACGCTATTATTCACATTAGTCGTATAGTCAGAATGAAATGTGACAATATCATAAAATATGCATCAAGACATGTTTATGAGAATTGTCTTCCAAGTACTGTTTAATAACTGAAATGTGACAATATTATAAAAATGTACCAAGACATGTTTTTAAGAATATTAGAATAGTCTGTTTAATAACCGAAATATGAAGGCTTGAAGGGCTATTAAAGTTGGCCCATTGGGCTTAAATTTTGTTCTGTCAAGTGTCAATTCATTACCAGGCCCGTTTTCGGCCCATGAGTCTCAGATAGCTGCGTTCCATCGGTGTGCGAGAGAGTACGAGAGGGGAGGGGAGTTGGGGACACACGACTGCACGAGAGAGATGTACCTGAAGAAGGCGTTTTGGAACGAGGTACAGAAATCCGAAACACAGAGTAATGATAAATCGCTGGAAACGACGGCACCGTCACCGGTCACTGATCTTGTGAGCTCACTTGACGATCAGAGGCTCTACAGAGAGGTAACTCTCGCACTACGAACCGGACTCCGTGACGCACGTTCCGATTTCTCTTTCCTACGACTACATGGCCTTCGCAACATCCTCAAATTCCTTCGATCCGTTGCGGCCTCCGATTCCACTATCAATCTGTTCTGCCACACCCAATCAATTCCCGATCTCCAAGGTATCCCATGCCACTTTATAAGCGCATATTCTATCATTCCGATTATATATTGAAACCAGGAATAACCTCCGATTCCACTATCAATCTGTTCGTGTCTTATTTCACCTCATGAATAACCATTTCATTTGTTTAACAAGAATACTTATTTTTGGATCTGGGTAATTGACCTACAATATGTTGATTTTCATGTTGATCTGGTATAGTGACCGTCATCATGGGAAGGAAGTTGCCCAGGGAAGGAACCAAAACCACATAAAATCATTGAAAAAATAGTCTATTTAACTATTGTACTCACTCAATGGCTTATAATTGATGAATTCAATAGCCCAGTGGATATTAGAGTCTTGATGTGATATTGATATAACTGTGAATTGTTTATGTTTCTTATTTCAGCAATTAGTTGCCAAATTGGAGTTACTAATTTACTAGGCTTATAAGTATTAAATAGTTTCGATAGCTGTCCTGCAACATTTTTTTACCTGGGATGAATTTAGGCTTCGATCTCATATGGCTATTGTTATTGGTTTACAGTAGAATGTACGAGTAAGTTAACCTGAAACCTATCTTGTGTTGTTATGATGTTTGATAGTGGTCCCAGTTCTGTTTGAATACTCATTACAAGAGTGTGAGGATCAGATAGTGAGCAATTTAGATCACATTTTCAGCGTTGAACCGTTGAAGATAAAAAGTCCTGCAACTGATGCGGAAGTATCACTTGCACTAAGAGTCTTGGAAGGGTGTTGTTTGCTGCACAGAGAGAACACGGTTTTGGCTCATCAGTTCAAGGCAATTCAGGTTAATCCCATGAACCTTCATTCATGCTACTGTTGAGTTATATGGATGTGCATCATTATTTGCGACCTCATGAAAATTTCTAGGTGAGGTGAAGGGAAATACAAGTTTGTGTTTCTGAGCTTTTCATCCGCCAAGTTTAAGTGTTTAATTGAAAGCTTAAGAAGAATTTGGAAAATGTTAAAACCCAGTCGATTGGCATTCATTGAAGTTCAATAACTGTTTCTTTGTTGGATTTTGAGATGTTGGAGGTCCATGCAGGTGTTGATGAACATATTAGCAACACGAGGAGTGCTTGAGCAAGGGGCATGCTTGGATGCTCTTATCTCGATAATGTTGGATTCGTCCGCCAATCAAATGGTGTGTGTGTTTTTGTTTTGTTTTGTTTTGTTTTATGATGATATTCAGATTAAAAAAAAAAAAAAACAGTTGAGAGTTTAGCTGTGATTGTTTCTAACCAAGGAAGGCAAGATGCAGGATTTTGAGGAATGTAATGGCATCGAGGAAGTTGCATTGCTTATAGGAGACAAACAAATAGATGAGAATTTGAGGTAGGCTTGTGATTGTTAAAGTAAATATTTAGAAAAAGTAAGATTAAGATTACAATACAGGCTGAAATGCGGGGAGTTCTTATTGTTGCTGATTGGGCATGTAAACGGGAGGGAAGGAGCACCGATGGCAGGCATACATGAGGATGTGAGGCGGCTCCTGGGGGAGAAATCTGCTTCCTTGATTTGGGCTGCAAGCCAGTTTGGTTCTACACTAGATCCGGACCAAAGACTCACAGCTCTTCACATCCAAGCTCGCAGGGTGCTTGAGTCCCTAGACCTCTATTGACCTCTTCTAATATTCTTTCTATATACATAATTACATACATAATATTATTTATCAAGTCTCCACTTTTGTACCTAACTCTCCTATCTCATCAACTCATGCATAATGGTCGTATGAACTTGCATTTTAACTCTTTTTCTCTTTGCTTCATTTATCCGGTTTGCATGTAAGGTCCAGGTTACACTAGTTTTTTTTTTTTTTTTTTTTTTTTTTTTTTTTTAAATCTCATCACATTCGTCTGGGTTTTCCAAATAACCAAATGGTTCAACAACTCTTTTTCCTAGCATGGTGTCGTTGTATTGTTATATATAACAGCAACAACATTAATTAAAAACTAAATTACATAAATGGTCGGTGTGCTTTTTTTATTATTTTTTATTTTTATGAAGATGGTCTCCATGTTTTTAAAGAGTTGCACCGGTGGTCTTTATGCCTAGCATCTTTTGTTTTAAATAACATGAAGTTTTTTGCCGTTTCCGTTCATCATTTTATAAATTTTTCTTAAATGGAAATGTTATGTTTGTTAACTTATTTTTCACCCTCAAAAGCATTGCAAAAAATAATTTACAAGTTGTAGTCTTACTTATATGATATGTAAACTTAATCAAATTTGTGTCCATCTTATCTTACACATACATAATGCGAGAAAACACATATAACCGACTGTTAGATTCTCCCATTTTGTGACTTGACTAAATTAATTGTTTATCACAAAAAAATATATGTTTTGAGTTTGAATACAACATTTGGATGCTGGACAAGGACAACAAATACAGTCCCTGCCAGACGTTAAAATTTAAAAGCCTGGTTATTATACGTTTGTACATATTATACTTTGGAAAGAGTGATTATATGCACAAAAAATTAATGTTAAAAAGGGGTATTTGGTGTTTTCCAGGTTACATATCAACTTCATTTTTGTTTCACGGTTTTTTACTATACTCTTGATTGTCAAACAATGGAACCTCATTGCTATACTTTGCTTAATTCCTTAAAACACTTTACGACTTTTTTTTATCATACATTTTTGTTTTAGTTAAAAGCTGAAAATAGCAACAGCGTCATACTTTGTTTGGTTGGCTACTGGAAAATGTCATACCTTTTTTGTTTCATTCAAACACTAAAAATAGCAACATTCTTTGCTTCGTTTGATTATTATAACATCATACTTTGTTTGGTTCGCCATTGGAAAGGGAAGTGATTTGTACACAACAATTTTTATCCGTACACCACAATTTGATGTCTTTTATGCATACTGTACAACACTAGTAACACATAAATTGTTGTGTATGGAAAAAACTTGTTGTTTACAAATCACTTCCCCATTGGAAAACATCATACATTTTTTGTTTTTGTTTTAGTTAAACGCTAAAAATAGCAACATTCTTTGCTTCGTTTGATTATTATAGCATTGTAATTTTTTTATTAGCCACTGTAAAATATGATACCTTTTTTAGTTAAACCTAAAAACAGCAACATTCTTTAATTTAAGATACTAATATAGCTGTGTTTCTTGTTTTGTTTTGAGAGTTGATTTTTTCTGGAAACTAAAATTGTCATATCATATTTCCTGCAAATATATAATTATAATTTCCTGACCTTCAAGTAAAATTCAACTAAACGTTGGCAGCTTACTTCATGTGTGTGTGTGTGTATATATATATATATATAAATTGTTGACTACTATTCTATTTTGTTATAACTTTACTCCAAGACGAGAGAAGTGGAGAGTGAGCCATACTATCCCCAATGAGAAATCAAAACGTGGCACCCGGCAAAGTGGAGTCCCAAAAGAAGAAAAGATATCAAGATGGATGTCTGAAACTGTTAAATCGCAACCGTCCGTATAAAGCAAAGATTCGTAGAGAATTTAGCCACCACACCTATGAACTGAATCCCAGTGAAAACAATAAATTCTAAAAAGCGATATCTTGTATTATTGTTTCGTCACTAAAAAAAGTTTTTGGGACTTGAACTTATATCAAACATCCTTAATAAAATACACATGTAAACAACCACCATCGCATTCTAACAGTAGAAAAGAAAAATAAAAAGAAGTTGATAATACATTTCCAAATTATGAAGATTCACTTAGCATACACCGTATCCATCATAACATAAGTAAGAGGTTGGTTAGATTGAATGAAGCAGTAAAATGAAATATTTGGTTGATTCATTCAAAAAATTTGTACCCAGAGGCTTTATGCAGTCGAGTTTATCTTACACACATCAATGAACTTCTGAACTGCATTGTGGTATTGTGTCCCCTGCAAATGCAAATAAGAATAAAAATACCTCCCAATAAAGTTGATTGGCATACAAAAGAAGAATAAAAATACCTCCCAATAAAGTTGATTGCAGTCTGTGCACTGCCAGAAGTGGATGTTCCTGTCAAATAAGCAGTTAGGGATGACTTGAAATCCTTTTGCTGCTTCCATGGCCTCTTCAATCGACAGTGGTTTTTGTATGAATCTGCCATTGCATTTAGTGCACCTTGACATCAATTGATCCTCACAAATTTTCAACTCAAAAGTTTCTATCACCTGCAGTATATTGAAACTAGTTGACTTAGAATCTATCCTATCCACTAAAAAAAATTTGAAGTAATGAATACCTCAATTAGCTGGTCATTTTTTAGAAGGCTTTTCACTCTGTATATCTGATTTCTTAACAGGTATTCATGTCTCAAGAGCTTGGCGTCTCTTGTGAGGAGTACTCTCTTCTCTTTAATAGCTTGATCTATTAACTCCCTGAACGAAAATATATAAACAGCTGACTTTTTCTTTATTAAAGAATAATCTACTAATTTTTGACATACCTGGTTTCTGGCTTTCTAGAATAGGGAACAGCAGCATCAATTCCAACACACCTTAAATGTTTGGCCAAGCCCTCCACCTAAATAATAAATATTTAATGAAATAAACATTTAAGAATAATAAAAATGCTGCTTACCATCACATCACACAGAAACTTTGGGCTTCCATCACCACCCAACAAGGAGTCCCATGGTGCTGGGCCTTGCCATTCATCAGTATCATATACTCGTTCTTCTTTGCATTTAAACCCAGTAGATGCCTTCCTTTTACCTTTCCTTCTTGATGTTCTTGGTTTTCCATCCGATTCCGTCAAAATTATTTTATCACCATATTCTCTTACAATCTGCAACAGCATGTAATCCATAGGTCTGGTATCCCTACTTGATTTCCTAAAGCTTGCTCCTTGTTCAGCATGTAGTCTTTGAGGGTATTCAATTATAGTAGCTCTCACCATCTCTACAGCTTCACAAAATGTGGTACTACTCAATACTATTGCGGGGTTGGTAGCTTCCCTCAAAATCTGCTTCAACCCCAGATTTAAACTCAACCCATTAAGTTCAGTGACATTTTGGAAGGCTCCTGCAGTGAACAGAACCTATATCATGAAGTGAAGTTGATAAACTCAAACTCTAGTGTAGTGTATATCATTGGATAGTTAGCAATAAGAATTGTCAACTATAAAAGGTGATGAATCAAAGACCTTCTTTGATAACTTTCTGCTGAAAGAAATCAAAAATCTCAATTAAACAAACAGCATCTACAGCCGCATAAATCCTTTGGTCTTCTGTAAGAGGACGAACTGACCAATCACTGCATTGAAGTTCCTGAAAGAATATTATACCTTTTCAAAGTTCAAAACACAACTTTCTTGCATATCTGGAAGCAGTAAAATACAAAACCCATATCTCCATGAAGCTGATATACATTTGTAAATCCTAGAAATGCCAAATGCAAGTGCATACAAATAGGAAAAATGACAAAACCTTTGAAAGTGATATGCCTACAAGTTCCTCGCATATGAATGATAGGCTCTTGGTACCCTTTGTCTTTCTTCTCGTTTGCTTGTGGTGTAGATGACTGTATATGGTTGCAATATCTAAAAATGGCTCCACCTGATTACCGAGAATAAGCATCCCAATAATTAGATATGATTTTCCAAATATATCGTCGTTTCCTTTCGGTTATGAAGAAAAGATGTGTGAGGAGAAACTATTATTACTTCTCCACAACACGTGCACGAATTCTGATCAAATTGAATATTCAGACCGAAAGCCTTATCAATACTCCAAAGTGACAGATAAATTATGCAATTTGTGATTACAAATTACATGATCATCAAGTCTAGTTAAAATTACCAATTAGACTTACCCTATCAAAGCCAGAATCGCATCCCTGAGAACGAAAAGTAGATGACAAGTAAACCATGTCTTGTTTAAATCGAAAACCCAGCTTTAGAATGTCAGGAGATACGAATACGTCTCTTAGCAGCTCGTAGATCGAAGGCAGAAGGATCTCCGACAGGTCTAGTAAGAAGACTATCGACTCGGCTTGCTCCTGAGTTGAGTCGTCCGAATTGAGTCGACAAGCGATTTGGAGAAGCAAAACAGTGGGGAAGGTGGGTTGGTGAGCTCGGACAGGTTTCCATTCGGCGTCGAGTCCGATGATGGAGGAATGATTCAGTGCCCAGTTCAAACGAGCGAACTCGGGAGAGTCGGTTGACGAGACGAAGTGGATGTCAAGAGGCTTACCAAACGAGGGTTCCATGTTTAAAGTGCGAGTGTCCGTCCACCGTCCATGGTCCTTCTGCTTTAGTAATATGACATGCATTGGGCTTTTGGAGCCCACTATGGGTGTTTAAAGTTTAAACAACATGAGTAAATTCAGCAAACTTTGCGCTCATTTACATTTATTTCTCTTAGACCAAGAGGTATACCTTCGTAAATATGGCATCCATCACATTCGTAAATACCACCTCGGGTGTGATGTGATGTGTTATGGAATGGATTGTGATGTAGATCACGGTTGAACACATCCAATAAGATTTTTTTTTTTAAAAAAAAAAACTTTATAACTCACATTTTTAAACAGCCAATAGCAACCTAATATTTTTACTATTATTAAATTATTTTTATTTACAAAATATGATGTGTGATGGGTATATTATTCCAAATGTGATAGAGTGTGATGGTGAGGTGACAACTCATTACATGACATGGAGTGATGAGTATACCACATGGTCTTAGAAGCATCGACTGACGTACAAATAAGCTTTAGTACATAGTGGCTTGTTACAAAAGACCCATATTCATAAAAAAAATCGAAGCGTAATTTTATATGGACATGAAATGTGTTTATGGATTGTTAAAGTATTTTATATAATTGTTTCATTATTTTATATTATACATAGTCTATATGTGTCCTATTATAAATTGTTGTACTATATATTTTGAGTGACATGCATGCAAACTCTAATAGGAATATTTCTACAATCAACATGATATCAAGCCTTTCTTAATAAGGCTTTGTACGCTACCCTAAATCACTACCATTGTCCTTATCGGGTTTTTTTTCTTTTTCGACGGTAGTGTCTTCCTACATGTTGGACTCATGCACAATGGTTTCTATTGTGATTGTTGGTCCAGCCCTTTCTTACTCACTATCAATCGGCCTACTGTGGACCATCCTCTTATGCCATTGAATAGCCACAACCCTGACATGACCGCTACCTGTTTCCTTCAATCATCACCATTTGTTTTTAATTCCGCTGTTGCCTCTTTGCTCACCAATCGAGGGTTGGAATAGTCTGGTTACTACAATCCCTCTTCCAAAGGTAAGCTTTTATTGTTTCTTCAGTTTAATTCTTTTATCCTTTAGAGTAAATTACACGAATGGTCCCTAATTTTTTTAACTCGGACAGTCTCTATTATTTGATTTTGTTGATTGTTTGGTCTCTGACTAACTTAAAATAATTATTTTACCCTTAATAATTACTTTTTAAAATTTTTTGTTAATTATTTATTATTTTTTAAATTTAAAATAAAATAATCATATAGTTGACCTGAGACTCTCTCTCTCTCTCTCACTCTCACTCTCACGTTTCCCTTTCTCTCTCCCTCCCTATCTCCCTATCTCTCTCTCTCTCTCTCTCTCTCTCTCTCTTCAACCTTAGTTGACTTCCCGTGTTCTCACGTTGCTCCATGTTCGTTGGAGTTTTCCTGACCCTCGTCGAAGTCCCCGGGAAGACCACCACCTCTCCTCCATCTGCCCGTCTTCCTACAAAAACCCAAACCCTATCGGAGACGCCGTTCATATCAACCACCATCTACCTATGTGCCTCCAGCTTCCATTCTCTCTCTCTCTCTCTCTCTCTCTCTCTCTCTATATATATATATATATATATATATATATATATATATATATATATATATATATATATATATATATATATATATATATATATATATATATATATATATTCTTCTTCTTCCCAAGTTCTTTCTCTTTTTCTCCACTGGACCTGAATCGAATAGCTCTGAAAGAAACCCAGATCGATGTGGTTGAAAGGAAATCGCGCACATTGAAATTATGAGCTTCGACCTGATTCCGAGGTACATACTGGGGTGGGGGTAGTGGTGGGGTGGGGATGGAGTCTGTTTTTTTAATTACCTAAAATTAATAGATTAAAATAAAAAGGAAAAGAAAATAGAAATGGTATTTTTTTAGTATTTTTACTGGATCATGGACCAATAGTGTAAGCTTTTTACAACCACAAATATCGTTCAGTATGAAAAAAAAATTAGACCAAAACTCGAAAAAAAAAAGAAGATAAACATAGAAACCAAAACTGTAATTTACTCTGAAAATGATCATTCGAATGACTAGCTCTAAAAAAATTATAAAAGTATTTCCGTCGTTTATTGTTAAACGTGGTTACACCAAATTGTTACATTCCAATCCCTTTCCATTCCTTACCAAGGACCAAACGTCCCTAGATTTGTAGCATCTGCATCTACTTTCCTTCAAACTTTCGCTTGTCAAGGATATGGATAATCTACCAGCGGATCTCTGTATGAAAATCTTCTGTTTATTGGATCATCAGGACCTCGTAACAGCCCAGCAAGGTTAGTCAATTCATGCTTTTACATAAACATGAATGCTACTCCAATCATTTACGTAAACCATATCCACAATTCCGGGGTTTTCGATGTTAATTCACTATGTATGACGAACTGATTGATCTCCATTCGACATCTGTATCTGTACGTGATTGTTCTCTGTTTCTTGTCCGGAATTATGTGATTTTCGCTTTTTGGTGACGATTTTTAATTAAAATGTCCAGTGCGATTGGTTTGGTCACAATTCGCTTTTTGGGTGTTTTCGATGCTTGATTTTGATTGCGTGTGATGTGGTTTTTAATGAATTCTCTAAGATCTGGATCCAATTATGCTGATTTTGCCGTAAAGTCGGCAAGTGATATTGAGTGTGTTTCTTCAGACGTATTTTCCTTTGTTTTCTAATATGTTGATTAATTTAAGCCTATACAGGTCGGGAGCAGTATACAACGGTATAGTGGATCAGGAGTCCATTTCGTGATAGTGTTTCATCCTGTTTTGGATTTTTTTTTTTTTCTTAGCCAAATCAGACAGATGAAGGACATGTGATCGGAAAGGCAATATGTAGTTGTATGCACTTATCGTTTAGTTAACGATGCATGTTGTATGAGTTTGCAAATGGAAGTGCTTGTATTTCGGATTTTACTCAGTCTAGAAAACTTTGTTGTTTCTCAAGTGTGCAGGAAGTGGAAGGTGTTTGCTTCAGAAAATGATCTTTGGTCTAACCTATTTAAACAAAGATGGGGAATAGACCGAGCCATATTTTATGCACCCGTTGATTCAAAGTCATGGAAAGATGTATATGCAGTTCAAGATCGTTGTGATCGTGTTGGATTGTAAGTTTGGAATATATGATCATCCATCAAAGGCTATATTAATCTTTGAAATGGGTTTGGTTGCAGGGGGCTGAAGATCATAAGGGAAGGAGATGACTATTTCCTGATACACCAGGGAGAAATTCAAAGACATTTGGGTTCAAGAACTCTGCAACTGGGAACAGATGATGCTTCAACCAGTTCAGATGCAACAAGATACACAGGAGACGAGTTAGTTACGGGTAGACACGATCGTCAGATGGGGATTCTTGACAGAATCTTGTTCTTCATTGGTGACTTGGAAACTGCTTCAGCGCCTGCAAAACGAGGTCGTTTGCTGTAAATATTCCCAGATCACTTTGTATATTTCTGTTGTCGTGTAGTGTGGTAATAATTAAGATTCAACTTCTAGTATGTGTTTAATCATATTTGTAATTTATTTGTTAGTAACATCATAGAAATCACTATATAATTGGCAATTGCTGTTAAATGGTAATTATGCATAACCCGTTCTTCAGTTTGATGTAAAGTACTCAAGTTTACTGCTGAAGTGGTTTTGAGTTTCGGTTGCAATGTGATTTTAAATGTTAGTTATGAAGCGGGACCTCATCTTAGAATGCATATGTATATAGTAAGACTTGTAACGTCAAAAAAGAATCATATTCTATTGTTCACACTTAAATCACACTTGACACCAAAGTAGTTGGACAAAAATAGAGTCTCAAACAAATGCTTTCATTTGGGACCTCAACACAAGAAGTAGGAAAATAGTCGCAAAAATTATACAAATATGATTAATAAAAAATAAGGTTGGTTTGATGCCGAGAGTCCTTGCAGGCTAATTTAAGCTTTGTTCCCCGACTTTGTATTGGCAAGTGGACAAGTTGGTGATGCCAATAATCTAAAATTTTCAACTCGTGTGTTGTCATTTGTATGAATGGTTTCCCATTTTGATGCTCTAATCATCATTTAGCGGCTCTGTCTCAACATCTCTCTCTTTCAGTGATGTCCAATCGTCCGTCTCTGAAATTAATAATAATAATAATAAATAAGTTTGACAAGACACATGTTTAACAAACATAAATAATTCACTTACTTGACTTATCTGTGATGACGAATAATCGCCTCTGCAACACCGAAGCCACAAAAAGGAAGATGGAACACATTCCAAACATGATTGTTATAGGGAACGCATTTACCTTCAAACGCAACCAAATCATCGTTAGACATCCAAAGCTTAAGAAAAGAAGAGTAAATTTTGGTAAAATAAAGAAACCATACATTGTAAAGCACAATGCACACAAATATATTGAGAGGTATGCGAAAGAAGTTCATAATAGTGCTTCTAGCCTCCTCAGGAATGTATTGGGACCTCATCTTCATGATGGATGGCCAAAAGATTCCAACACAAGCCTCGAAGACACAAAACCCAAGAAGCTCAACACTGCCACCCAATGAGATGCCGCCACCTTTGACCTCGGAAGGAGCTAATATGAACAACTGTTACATATTAAGATGATGAATGGGTTATAAGATATTTAATACTTGTAGATAGGAAAGAGATGATGCTGTCATACGGTTGTGAGAATAGGAAGCAAAAGGGATGCTGCAGAAACCAAGAAGACAATCTGCATGTAGCTTTCGACTCGAGGTGATGAGCGCGCCATGAGTCGAGCTGCAAAAGAGCTTCCCAACATGGATGCCAACATGAAAGTGGCAAAGATAAAACCATGTGGGATCTCTTCATCGTTTGGACTCAAGGCAGGGGTCCACAGGAACACAAACGTGTACATGGATCCTTCAAACAGCGACTGTATGGCTCCCAGCAACGCAATTTTCTCATCTGGTCAAAACAAGAAACAATCATGACCCAAAGTCAACCATGATTAATAATATATATTATTATGTACCTACCTGAAGCAATAGCCACAGCAGCACCCTTGAACTGGGAAAGCAGGTCCTTGTTTTCTGAAGGATCTCCATAGTTCTCACCCCATGAGGATAATATAATTGCCATCCCAATTGCAAGCAAACATGCTGCAGCATCAAAGGGTGCTACAGGGCCTAGACTTACAGTGTCCACTAAAAAGTTTCCAAACAGCCCTGAGATGATTGCAACCAGGCCATTCCCCAGGAATATTGCCTTGGAGAATGTCAATGACAGCCATTGTTGTTCAAACCCTCTCTGCAACATTTTATACTCCATCAGATTAATATTTATATTACTTCCTAGTTCCAAGTTCCTCACCTTGTTGTGTTCAGCAACTAGCCATGATTCAAATGCAGAAAAGAGGAGTGAAGTAGCGACACCACCCAAAATACGACCCAACAACAGAACCTTGTATTGAGGAGAATGTTTGGTCATGCAGCTGAGTATGTAAGTAATGCAGTATGTCACACATGCCCTCTTTCGGCCCCTGTAATCAAACTGTTAAGCACTCATGGATTGCCATTTTGGTGGTGTAAAATGTAAAATTTGTAATGACTGCTTACTGTTTATCAGCCAGAGAGCCGACGATTGTGCCAAACAGCATGGAAGATCCAAATCCAGCAATAAATAGCTGCCCTATATCTCCTTTCCCATACCCATATGTCGTGTAAAGGTAGTACACATAAGGACCCTGCAACCAGTCCCCAGCTATACCCACATAAAGACTAAACCATCAGAATCATAAACATAAACCAGATCTAATCCATCAAATCTAGTAAGGGAAAGACGTGACTAGGTCAGAAAAAGAAAAATAAAATATAAAAAAGCCTAATACTAGCAATACTTTTCTAACTATTCATATAGCTTCATCGCCTAGAAAGGAATGAACATGTCATCCATTCCAAGTTGCTCTATCTTTCAACTTTACTATAGCAAAGACCAACTGATCTCAACGAATTTAGGTTTCAACTCTAGCGAGATTGCACTGTATTTATCAATCAACAACAGGTGGAGAACAGATGTGCATAAAGTGCTAAGAATTATAAAGATCTGAAATTTAAAGTTTTGGTAATTTTCTCGATTAAAATTTCACAATGGCGAAAAATTAACTGATCAAATAAAAAATTGACAGTGCGTCACTAGATTTTACATTTACAAATGATCCCGATCCGGCATCTCTTCCAACAGAAAAAGTAAATTTCACATCTAAAAGCAAGCGTGAATAATCAAATTCGAATCAGATCTTACGAAACACGTCAAGAACCTAAAAATAACATTAAAAGTAAAGTAAATCGATATGGCTTACCCATCATGAGAGAGTAAACAAGAAGATAGTTGTTC
This sequence comes from Cichorium intybus, assembly GCA_023525715.1. Classification (NCBI taxonomy): domain Eukaryota; kingdom Viridiplantae; phylum Streptophyta; class Magnoliopsida; order Asterales; family Asteraceae; genus Cichorium; species Cichorium intybus. Next base: position 1,070,939 of record CM042014.1, on the reverse strand, counting down.
TTGAAGGAACTAAATGCTTGAGAAGTGCTAATTCGATCTTTGTTGTTCTTACTCAACTCCAAAGCTGCCACAATCAAGCCTAAACCCCCAAACACCATGTAATAGAACACCTCCATTGCAAAAATTCAATAACACAGAGTGAAAGTGAAACAGATGGGGAGAGTGGGGGATAGTTGTAGAAAAATGGAGTATGCAGATTGCAGCGTCGATCACAGCAAGATTCTACCGTGTGACCGAGAGAGACGAGGAAGCAGGATGAACGCGCTTTGCCTTCCTCACCAAAGATGTCTATTTTATGGCTTTACGACGTTTTGGTTGCCCCATTTTGGTCCATGTGGTTTACTATTTTTCATTTTAACCCCTTAACTTTGTTGTGGTTACCGCCTTAGACCAACCGACGTGGTCACCACACACTTTTTGGCTTACATCCAAACTCACGTCATTTTCCGTCAATTTTCTTTCACTCCCCTTGGAACATTTAGAACATGAGGTTTTTGAGAGATTTTTTAAAGTCTTTTCAAATAAAAAGCTCTCTTAATTTTAACAAGTTATAAAAAAAGTTTTTTCTTTTTAAAACTTTCTAATTAGTAAACTGTATGATTAAAGTTTTTTTTACAAAATAATATTATTTAATATATATATATATATATATATATATATATATATATATATATATATATATATATATATATATATATATATATATATATATATATATATTGGCGTACAATAAAAACAATTTATAAAAAACTCTTCTATAATGAGTGTTTATAAAAGTTTTTTGGTTTGTGATTTTGCAATGACATGACAACAAAAAAAAACATCAAAAAACTATGTGAATTTTTTGTTATAATGTGGATACTCTAAAACTATTAGGTATAATTGCAACATCATCGCTCCAAAAGAGTCTATCACATCAACCAACATCATTTTCACTCTATAATTTATTAAATTTTTTAAAAATATTATTTATTAAATAAATATAAGATAATTAGAATTAAAAACATTTTATTAATTCATAAAAATTAAAATTACATAATAAAAGTAATATGGATTACAAATATTTTTTTCTGACTATTTTTTTCATAGCTAATATAGTTAGGAGATCGCCGCCCTCCAAACTATTAAATACTTCATAGTTAAATTTGTCATATTAATCATACCACTATTTTTCCTAAGGGTAAATTAAAGCTGAAGTTTCTGATATCAAAACTCAAATAACCATTTGATGGTTAATATCATACAATTGTAAATTAGATTAAATATAATATTTTCACATTTAAAAAATCAATTTATTTAAATTTTAGTTTATTTTAGCAGGCTTCAAACTTTAAAAAACAAACGGATTTTTTCTTACAGACTGCAGACATTTGGTCTACCTCTTTTTCTGTAGATATGGTATGCAGGCTGCCAACAGTTTACCTCTTTAAAAACAAATAATGCCTTAAGCATCACGTGAGCGCAGTGAATGGAACACCACAAAGCCTAACTTGGGAAATTGTTACCCTCGCTTTTTTAAATAAATATATAATAAATATGATTTGATTATAACTAATATAAAATTTGATGAAAAAAGAGAGAAAGAAATACATTAATTCAAAATAGATAAAAAAATAACATAATTCTTTTAGAGACTACATACATAGATATTCGGGTCATAACATTACTATACATACCCAGTTGACTCTATTAAGGAGCTTTAAAACATCGGGTGTAACTCTTTAACGAAACCAAATGTATCAAACACGAATAGTATAAAACAGATGTTGCTTTTTTCATGGATGCTTTCTCATGTTTTGTCATTTTGATTGTGACAACTTTTAAAGCAGTATGCCTCACAATGAAACCCCCATTATTCAAACTCGTGAGAGAGGAAAACCTTGTTAGATCAACACGTGCATGTTTCGCTCTTACCCATCCAAAAACCCAAAACATCAACCGGTCTAAAAGTTGATGTTCCTTCCAACGGGACAATCAAGATACATCAAAAAACCAAAACGTTAACCGGTCAAAAGAACTAATAAACAACAATCATTTTCACTTAAATGATCACTAATAAGTAATTTATAAATTTTAAGCATGGTTTTCTTTTGAAACCTTCCATTGTTTAAACGATATAAAATATTGTTGGAAGATAACACTATTAATTCTAAATAAAGCGAAATCGTCACCTCACTCATTTTGTTTGGATGCCATATTAAAATGTGCGAGTAGGAGAAGACGCGAAGGAAATAATACTCCTTAAAAAAGTTAATCCATTAGTGCATTAAATAGATATCCAAATATATTCTTTTTTTTACTAATGCATTTTAATTCTTTTCACACAATCTTTTTATATGTGATTGGCAATAACAGTAATATAATATATATTCAATTGTTGTTGAGAACACTTAGATAAATTCATACATGGTCTAATGTGATAATCAGTACTCAAATAGTTGGATGTCGAAGGGATTGTGTTGTAAAATGTCCCTTAACAATATTTACACTTTTATTTGTTTAGGTCAATGGGCTTTTTTTTAACTAATAGACTATAATCATACCAATAAAATGGTTGGATATGAGTTATTAGTAGTTATGCAAAAAGTATCTAGACATAATAAATTTGACATTGTTAAAAGAAAGAAAAAATTCCATGTCACCACTAGATGGCAGCTAGATGGTCTCACAACGAGTGATACACAACTTTATCTAGATACAATGAGTTTAATTGCTAGAAGAAAGAAAAACTTTTCATGTTACTGCCCGTTGGCAGCTTCACATCTCATCGTGATGTAGTCATGTGCTGTTGTTTTTTCCAAAACAAACAGTCATGCGCTAGATGGTTGCTAGATGATTTACTAGTTTATCCTTTTGGGCTACATGGCACTACGACTTCATTTCGCGATCACATCGTTGTTGGATTGCAAAAGAGGATTTAAAGTCTTTTTAAGGGTTGTTTGTTTTATGTCTGCATATAGTCTTGACTTCTTTGTATGCGGCGCGCAAACGTTACCCCTTGCTGACTGTTTGTTTTTTTAAGACCGCGGACCTAAAAATGTCTGCACGTCCTCTTATTGGAGCTGACATTGACTGAAGTCTTCTTAGATCTTCTCATATTTTCCAACCTAAAAAAAGTGATTAAGTTTTTTTTATAGTAATTATAGATAATTATTGATAAAAGTAATGAGAAATGAAAAGTTAGATATATGCAAAAATACATAATGTGGTAAATAATTCAGTTTATTTTAGTAGCACGCAAACTTTAAAAAACAAATAGTCTTCTTCTTGTTGACTGCATGCATTTAGTCCACATTTTCTTCTACAGATGCCTACAAATGTGGTCCGTAAACTGCAGACATTTTACCTCTTAAAAAACAAACACCATCGTAGTAAGTTTTTGCCTAGTCTTCCCCATTATCTTTATCTCAATTTTAGATGTGATTTATTATGATTTTGGATCATCTTTTGTACATTGGTAAGCTTTTTAATCTTGTTGGATTTGTGCAATACAATTAATCATTTCTTGTAGTGGATATACACAATCTCGTGATTGTAGAACCATGTTAAATCTCGTGTCTTATTATATGTTTGATTATTGATAGATTATTTGCTTGGTATATGTTAGACATTGTTATCTTCTTTATTTTGTTTCCTATTTGTTTAGTTTGGGTGTTGGGTGACTCTTGCTTGGACCAGGTGGTAGTGATTTACCATAATCCGGAATCTTAAATCAACACGCTATCGTTTGGCTACATATTCTCCATGAACGAATAGAATGATGAATATGAATTATTATTACTAAAGAGTAGAACCATATTCAATAATATAAAATTAAACAAATGTTTGAACTGTTTTTAAGGTCAAATCAAAAGAACAATATTCTTGCACTATGGTTCATGCCATACTAAATATCTTAGTCTGTCTCTATCTTCAGCAACACTCTAAGGTGCTCCCTTTTTCTCTCTTCAGAAACATTTGAAACGTAGCCTCATCTCCACTCTCATCTCTGGTAAACACACGTTTAGGTATGTTTTTTTTTCTCTATCTATCTATCTATCTATCTATCTATCTATCTCTCTCAATCGATAGGTTTGTGTATCTATATCTTTGGCTTCATTATTACCCTCTTTGATTTTATCGTTGTTAATTACCTAGATTTACAATTCATTTCCTTTGCTTCAGGTGCATAGAGAAATAGATCATCTCAGGTTTATTTGTAACTCGTTTGCTTGCTTGATATTTTCGAAGTTCGAATCCTCTGATTTTGTCATTCTCTTCCTCCATAATAAAAACCCTAATTTTTGTGATGGTTGATTACAGTGGAAATGGTTGAGATAGGAACGATAGGAAGGGGCGAGAGAAATAAAGAGGCGATCATTGGGTTCATAGAATTGTTAAAATGATTACAAAATTATATTACAAAATATATATTCAATTTCTTCACCATTAAAACCAAATGAGTTCATAGAATTGTTAAAATGATTACAAAATTATATTATTGCAATAATAATCTAATCCTTTTTAAAAGAAGTGATATATGAAATTATATGAATTAAATGCACTCTCAAGTGGTTAACAACCCCTTTGACATGTTTCCTTTTATTTACTAAATTACATTTTTTGTCCTTTAGTATAACTGAATTTTCCAGTTTTGGTACATATACCACACGAACCACACCTGAAAAAGTCAGTATACCTAATAAAATTAAAATATGAATAAAATACAATCATTAATCTATGGTCCATATACCATAGATTGTTGTCTTTGCTCCATTTTTGCATTGTTTAGCTTTCGATAACCTCCATAAAGAGATCCAACTTCTTAGATATAAAGTCAACTTCATAGTATATGTTTCAGATGTATTTTAGAGAAAAGAATACTTAAAGTATAATGTTAGGATTGGTAACCAAATTGAACAAATACAAATTTCCAAAGTACAATATCTTACGATGTTAGATTTTCAAAGTGCAATGTCTCAATAGAAGTATGATGTTAAAATTAGTAAGGTTGTTCAAAGTATAGTATTTTAATAATAATAATAATAATAAATTGAAAGCCTCTACATTATTATTTTTTAAAATTACAAAAATAGTCCATGTATAATACAAAAATTACAAAAATTTCCCTTATGTCCTTACATTTTGCCTAAACTGAAAAAAAAAATACAGAAATGCTTCATGTGTATTAGAAAAATTATAGAACTGACCAATGTGTAATAACTTAAAACAAACTTACAGAAATAGTCAATGTATAGCATTAAAATTATAGAAATGGTCACTCTAACATAAAAAATAAAAATAAAATGTTTTTATGTTACAACCGAGTAGATTGTCCTAATAAAAAAAGGCAAGTATAATGTTGTGACTAAGTAGATTTCTCAAAGTATAATGTTTTAATAGGACAAAAACCAGAAGTATAATTATGTAATAGAAATAATAAAAAAGTGACATGCTATAATATACTCATAAGTCATAACTAAAAGTATCTTTCTATTTCCTATAACACAACTGATACAAGACTGATTATTTGTTTGTTGGTTTCTTTTCCATAGGGGTACACTTGATGATGCAACAAGATTAACAATTAAAAGAGATGTGGATGTTTATTATTGTTTTTATACGTCACTCCCAACCTCTCATCCAAGCTTATTGACTCAAAGGATAATAGAAATGTTGAAAATATGGAAAGCTAAATATTTGTCCATTTACCTTGTACGAGTTTTTTATTGGGCTTTATCTACTACCAATCACTTTGTGGAGTGTATGCCCATTAGCAAAAAATATATATATATATATGTAGTATTCAACTATCAATACCTCAGCTGTACTAGTGCATTTTATTACGTCATGTTATGTTTTTTTTAATGTAATTTTTTTAATTTAATGTAATATTTTTTTAATATAATGTAACGTTTTTTTTAATTTAATGTAATGTTTTTCTATTTTAGTGTAATGCTTTAATTTTAATTTTTTTCATTTTTTTAAAATCTAGATATTTCACAATGTTTGGGAGGCACAAATCTGTGATAGAAACATGCAATGACAACATTTCCAGTGAGTCTACGTGACGCCTACGTGACACTCGTGCCTTCCACTTTTAGGATGCACCGCTTCTTTAGTCTTAGGGGCTGTTTGACAACATCTAAATGATTCAAATGATTCGGATGTCTGAATCATTAAGAGCTTCAAAACAAAAAAAAAAAAAAAAACTTTTAGATTAAAGGGTATATACAAAGGTTTTTGATAAAAGAACGATTAAGATACATTTTCTCACTTAACGGTTCAGAGGCTCGTTAAGAGATTCTGACCGATTAAGATGTAAAATAATTACGAAACAAACGCTTTGAATGGTTCAGAGTCTTTTAATCATTCAGATTAAGAGGTTATCAAACACCCCTTTAAAAATGGTCTTGGAAAAAACATATAGAAACATAAACACGATTGAGGTTGGATCGGTAACGAATTTTTGTTGAAACAAATGATGCATATTTAACGAATGGAAAGAAAATTACTAAATTAGTCAAACCTAGATGCCAACTGCCAAACCAATATATGATATGTCTCATTCAGTGGGGACCCTACCTACAAAAGCTGGCCCGCCTTCTAGAACATCTAGTGAAAAGAGGCCATTTGTTAGCCCAATCGGGCACAACGCAGTTGCCCACTCACACTGCCGATAACATCCAACAACTTATACCAAATTCAAGTTTCCTAGGGATTTTTTTTTCTCTTTTTTTAAATAAACGAGGTAAGCTACAAGTTTGGTGATAATTATTTATTCATACCCAAACTTAGAAGTGTGCACAGAGAAAGAAAACATCATCACAAGCCTCTTTACAATGTTGAGAAGGATGTTTATTTGCTGATGTTTCATCATATTCATTAACAATCAATACCAAAAAGTTGACATGTCACAAACAAACAACTAATTTACCTTCCAAACACAATCTACACAACCTATAGAAACGAAAAGATTTCAGTATCAAGTGTGGGTACAATCAAATGATCACCGAGTATAATACCCTAAATAAAATCTGTCGACATGATGAGTTGGGTTGGATTAAAATTTAAATCAGGGAGATGTTTCTGCAGTGCGGTATATAGTGATTTCCTGCTGCTTGAAGTACCTACGATCTTCTTCATCAACAAGCACCAGATTCAAATAATACTTGACACTAAATTTGTTGTTGATATTGCGGTGTGTTGGCGTGAGTTCATATGGGCTCAAGAACAGCCTTATTGGAATGGACTCACCTGCCATTTTTCATATATTTAAACCAAGAATTTCAGAAATAAAATACATGTAGATGTAGTAAATACCTCTGACAGGAGCACCATCCATCAACTCAAATTTAGCTAGGGTTTCTGTCTCCACATGAGTGTTGGCCCCAGAACCAGTTGATTCTCGTCTTCTGATCTCAAGATCCATATTCTTCAACTTTATTCTAACCAGAAGAAAATATATCTTCCCAATTATCACATCTTTCAGATGATACTTGCTTTTGTTGTACTCAAACTCGATATGAAGGCAGTCTTCTATTCCAACTTCCATCTGCCAACAACAATGCTAATTGCTAATTGCTAATTGCTAATTGCTAAATCCAACACCAACATATCACTAATCACTCACCTTGATGCTATTATTGATTGCTGGAGGGGGGCTGTAGTTGCGAACCTGAGACAGATACATAGCAAGTAAATAATGAGATCATATAATAAGTATAAGATTGGCTCTTACCACAAAATCTTGGTATTCCACTATGCTACCAGCATAACCACGGTTGATGGTAACCTTTAAGACATATCTATTTCAAAACTGTGTTGTGTTAGCTTCGTCATTTGTAACTTAACAACAACTTATTACTTACCTAAGTCGCACGTTTGCTCCATTGTATGTCTCGTACAGCATTTCAACTGTTGAAAACTCAAAAGGGTATGTTTTCTTTTCATACACTTCACCCGGGACATCCAGTTCACGAACTGCATAACAAAACATAGTTGCTGAGTATCAGAGGTACAATCTAACTACATAAATAAAAAACAAGGGTACCAAGGGATGTAAAGTCATAGAAGTTGCCACGGTCGAAATACATTTCTGCAAAAACAAATACGATATTAAACACATTTCTACAATGTTACAAATTTACATATAAACTCACCAATCTGACCAAGGAGCTCTATTTTAATACCATTGTGTTCAACCTTCTTTCCTTGCACAGGTTCTAAAGAGATCTGCAAACAATATAAGCTCTTGCCATCACTAACCTTCATATTTGGATAAATAAATGTCAAAAGTGACACAATGATGCAGCATCTACTCAATATGTGTACCTTTCCAGCAATGTTTTCTTGACTTTGGAAGAGAGGGACCAGTATTGTCTGACCATTTTCTTTCTTTAATGGGACCTACATAACAATAAACATCCTTATGAATGCAGAAAACCAGTATTATTCTATCTTAATTTTCCTTCAAGAAGCAAAACACTTGTGTTCCTAGACAGAAGTGAGTAGTGAGTAACAAGTAACGGACAAGTGCTTTGAAAGTTAATGTCGCTAAAAACCTCAGTTATTGTTATTCATACAAAAAGATTCACTAATGATCATCCAAAACGCATAAAATTCAGGACACAAGCACATTGACCAGATAAAAAGACCATTATGGAAATACCTGTAACGACTTTGCATTATACATTATCACTTCATCCATACGATGGGTTTATGACATAGAGAACTGCATACCTGCTTTCGAGTTTTGGCATCCGCAAATGTGATTGAAATATTACAAGCCGGTTTGAAAGCTCCTAAAATGTAATTCTGAAACATACAAAGCAACTTATACTCCATCGCAACAGTTATCATATCAAACAAATTAACCATCAGGATGAGCTGTTACCATGCTGCTAACGATCAACTCCCACTCTTAAAGCCCTAAATTCACTGTTGACAATTTGAATATTTCAGAGCATTGGCGTAAGTTAGCACGGTATATGCAAATTGATTAAATTCAAAAGGTCAAAACCCTAATCATGATTACATATTTTAAGCAAAGACTACAATCTGCTAAGAAAAACCCAAAATTCGTTAACAGTGGTTGATCTAAAGAAAATAATAAAATTGGGCTGAACAACATGTTGACAGTTGACATATATAACCACAAACAAACAGAGAAGCAGAGAAAGTGGAAGAAAGTTGGCACCTGAGAGTCAGACGGGGAGGATGGTTGACGGATCTGAGTACTGAGTAAGTGATCCGAGGAGATGATTATGGCAGCAATAGAGCGAGAGAGGGGGGCGGAGACGACGACCCCAATGTTTAGGCAGTAGAAGACAAGTGCCAGATGTCCGTCGTGACGACTTCCTCCACTGGCGCGTGGATATGAGAATCCGGTAGTTTTAGGCCCACTGTTCTGAGCATCAAAGCTATTTGATTACTGAGTCGCGTCTTCTTGTATCATCAACGCGTCAGCCGTCAGGCATGGATGATGGTCTCCGGTACAAGCCCGATTTCTGACCCAGGTTCTCCACAAAAAGTACGGCCCAGTTACGAGTTTACTTTCTAAGTTTCTAGGCCCAGTTGCGAATCTACTTTCTAACTTTCTAGCTTCTACGTATTTTAATAGGGATTACCGGTGAATGTTCCAACTGTGCCACCATCCCACCCGTTGTTGTGGAAAATGCATGTTAATACGAATATGTAAATGGTCCTTGGAACCGAGTCCAAACCCAAGAACCGAGGAACTGGACCCGATATAAGGAACCAGACATGTAACTCGGTCGGTACTCGGTCCATATATTTTCCTTAACTCGGTCTTGGTCCACCTCGGTCTCGGTCCATCGGTTTGGTCAGGTATCTGGAATAGAACTAGATCGAAATTTTAAAAGACATAAATATGTTTGATTTTATTACTGCCAAAAAGACTTCATGATCGTATCCCATCCCCCACACACCCAAGTCGATGTATGCAATCCCCCCCCCCCCTTGTCGAACTCGATCAATCCAAAAGAAATAAAATTGGTTGCTTTCTTCCCAAGTAGTCCAAGATTTATCAAGGTTTGCACAATATTGGAAGTAGAAGCATTCAATTTTCAAAAAACAATGCAAAATTTGGTTCCAAGTCAAGATGGTTCTCAAATAAGTTTTTATAACTTTTTTTATTAGTATTCATTCTTTTACTTGAAATCAATATAGCTGAAAAAAGAATGTTTGAAAAAAATTAGCCGATAAGCTACCTAAAAACTTAAAATGACATAAAATGATATTTAGAAAAATAAGTTTTTATAATTAACTAATAGTATATTAGAGAGAATTTTATAAATGTACAATAGCTTCGTTGAAACGCTAGTTTAAACAGTTTTTTTTAAATAACTTATAAGCTACTTTTTGACTTCTAAATATAAAGACCTTAAAAAAACTTAATAAGTCAACTAGCTTTTACGTGAGAGACAACCTAAAATTTAATTTTAGTTTGAAGTGTTTATTATTTGGATGTTTCTTTGGACTTTACATTCCTCTAAAAACAAATAGTCGTTCCATTTCATTTTGGGAAAACAAACGTGGGCTTTGTTAAACATATCTAAGTTTTTTTAACAACAATATATTTGATAAAGAAGCAAGCGAAAAGCTTGCAGAACCAAGAAACTACAAAGTTACAAACTAAAATTATAGATGACTGAAACATCCTGATAGTCATAGAAGATGTAGAGACTATCACACTACAGGAACGATTATCAGAGGAGATCCTAAACTACCAGAAGAACCTAGGCGAGACACGCAGCAGCACCCACAATCTTGAGTGTATAGCACCAGCAACAATAAGCTTTTGAAGAACCATTATAATTAGCACCAAGCGAAAACCTCAGCAAACTCTGTCCCGATCAGCTTGAGAAACATCCATTGTAGACAACCCAAAGCAGCAACCCAACACAAAATTATCCTTGAAGGAAGATCGTAGCATCTAAAACTCCTGATCAAATCACCATATAGCACCAATTTATGTTTGAAAAGAGCAGATCCGTAATATATTGTCCACACAACTTAAACTTTAGCAGATATTAACCACCAAAGTTTGTAGCTTCTAAAACTCTTTATCAGATCACCATATTGCACCAAATTATGTTTGAAATGAGCAGAATCGTAATTCTCAAGAAACTTAACTAATTGAATATCCATCAACAGAATCAGCATAAGGAGACCATATACCTGTAAAGAAAAAGATTCACACCACCACTATCAGAAGGAAAAAAAACTCACACGTAAGGTATACCCCCTACCATATAAACTCACACACAAGGCAAACCCCCCACCCAAATAACCAAGACCCCAATATGGATTGAATGAAAACTGACTGTATCCTAACACGAAAGAACTGCTGACTCACAAAGCACCTAGAAATAATCACCTAAATCTATATATGTAAAACCCTAAAACATCTATATAACAATTGGTCATTTCCTAACCGAAAAACTCATTGAAAATTGCAAAAAGAAAGCATCGAAAACAAAGTGAAACCAATGTCCATCGAGTAACCAAACAATTTGTATATGCACGTATACCTCGTAGGGATTGGTCTGGATGAGGGGGCAACCTAGACTCTTAGAAATTACCTTCTTTTGTTCGAGGGATTTTTTGGAAGTTTCTCTATTAGGTTCCAAATGTTTCAGGCCGACGAACAACACTAAGCAACTAAGGAAGGTGCTGGCTGCGTATAGCACCGGTTCTTGCAAGAACTTCGTCTCCGTCATTGATCCCTTTGTCTCTTCTAAATCTTCATTATCCTAGAAGATAAATTCAAGTCAACCGAAAGTTGAGAGTTGAGACCATTTTTGTCGGTCTTTACTCTTTATCCTGATTTGGCAACCTAATTTCAAGAAAATACTAGTTTGAGAACCTAACTTGCTTCCTCTTGCCTTGTAACCATAATTAGATGCAAGTCTTCCAAATCTTATTTAGGTCATCCGGTGTGGAGGGTGTGGAGTGCGAGGAAAGCATTGTTCCTAATGGGTCCTCCCCTTATATATATATATATATATATATATATATATATATATATATATATATATATATATATATATATATATATATATATATATATAGCTGGGTGGATGCGCCCGGGTTATATACCTATGTGGTGGAAGGTCTGGAGTTCGACTCCTACTAACCCCATGTGGGGTATTTTCCCTGGTCGGCGAAAAACAGGTGGAGGGGAAAGGCTTTGCGCCATAGGTAATTGCCAACCGCCTTGGGTTGCAAGGCTGAGTACCGTCAAGGTGTTAAAAATGCCGGTTCCAAATATATATATATATATATATATATATATATATATATATATATATATATATATATATATATATATATATATATATATATATATATATATATAGAGAGAGAGAGAGAGAGAGAGATGAAGGTTCAATATAGAACCAAATTAAATCACTTAACCATAAAACCATCGTTATAACCCTTGGATCATTATATCAATGTATTAGATTAAAAGGGATGCACTAAGAATTTATGCACCTAATGTAAAGCATCATAACCAGGCAATGGCATATTGTGTTGTTTTATCCATCCCTAAAATATAGGATCATCAAATGTTACGTGATTTTATTAATTCCAATGTTGAAATATATATTCATCGATGAACATATGTTTATTTATCAACATATGTTCATGAATGATTGAAACCACTGTAGGAAACTATGTTCATCAATGAACAATATCGTAAATCATAACAGAAATAAGTTCATGTGATGATATGTTCATCTATAAGCATATGGTGTTCATCTATGACCATATGGTGTTCATTTATAAATATAATTTCTTTCGGCATACATGTCTTTATATAAGAACGTTATTCATTTATTAACATATGTTCATAGATGAACATATGTTTCAATAGTGGAATTAATAAAATCACGTAACATTTGATTCTTCTATATTTTAAGGATTTCATTTGGTTGTTATATTTTTTTTACCATCATACATTTTGAGTGTATTCTAACCTTACGATTAGAAATATGGTTTTAAGTTAGGTGGTGTTTTTTGGTTCTACATTAAACCCAACCATATATATATATATATATATATATATATATATATATATATATATATATATATATATATATATATATATATATATATATATATATGTGTGTGTGTGTGTGTGTGTGTGTGTGTGTCTATATATATATATATATATATATATATATATATATATATATATATATATATATATATATATATATATATATATATATATATATATATATATATATATATATATATATATATATATATATATATATATATATATATATATATATATATATATATATATATATATATATATATATATATATATAAGGTATTGATGTGGATGGCCTTTGGGAAGTAGAACCGGATAAAATCAAGAAGAAGTTTAAAGACCATTTTGAGAAGATTTTCAAAAAAGACGTGGA